>JABSSW010000049.1:158004-370468 GCA_018902385.1 Physcia stellaris | reverse complement strand
ATACGATTATTTGTTAAATTAATCGTCAACAATTACGTGATTTTCGATTTCGAAAATCGCACGATACGTAAATCAATTACTAAAAGTTTCGTCGATAAAAAATTCGCAATATTCGAAAAAAACAAAAACAAATTACATGCAAAAACATTGAATACAATTTTTAAAAATACAAATTTAACAACAATTTAACAACAAACGAATTGCAAAAAAAAATTGCAAAAAAAAATTGCAAGAAAATATTGCGAACAAAAATTGCGAACAAAAATTGCACGAAAATATTGCAAAAAAATTGCGAACAAAAATTGCGAACAAAAATTGCACGAAAATATTGTACGAAAATATTGCAAAAAAAAATTGTAAAAAAAATTGCACGAAAATATTGCAAACAAAAATTGCGAACAAAAATTGCACGAAAAATTTGCAAACAATGATTGCGCGTAAAATTTGCAAACAAAATTTGCACGTAATGATTGATAAAAAAATAAACAAAAAAATTCGCGATTTAAAAAAATCAAAAATAATTGTAAACAAAAATTGCGAACAAAAATTGCACGTAAAATTTGCGAACAATGATTGCACGTAAAATTTGCAAACAAAATTTGCACGTAATGATTGATAAAAAAATAAACAAAAAATTCGCGATTTAAAAAAATCAAAAATGATTGCAAAAAAAAATTGAAAACAACGATCGTAAACAATTATTGCAAACATTCGTTCAACAAATAAATTGTCAATATTGTACAAACGAAATCGTTGTTGACATAATCAAATTTTTTAACGTAAAATTCATGTTATCGAATGTTTATTCGACAATCGATTTCGAATATTTATTGACGCAACGTTTTCAATAAAATTTTTAATCAACATTATTATTGAAATAAATTTTACACGTGATTGAAATCGTTTTATTTTTCGATTTTTGTTTGTTTTTCGATTGTTTTTTTCACATTTCGAATACGAAACAATCGAAAAACAAACAAAAATCGAAAAATAAAACGCTTTCAATCACGTATGAATTTTATTTTGTACATTTACGCGAAAATTGCAAACAATTATTGCAAACAATGATTACAAACAATTATTATAAACATTCGTTCAATAAATGAATTTTCGTTTTTTCGTAAACGATTTCGAAATCAAAATAATCAAATTTTTTAACGTGAAATTCATATTATCGAATATTTATTCGACAATCGATTTCGAATATTTATTAACGCAATATTTTCAATAAATTATTTAATCAATTATTTTTTTTTGATAAATCGTTTTCAAATATATTATTTTGTAACAATCATCAAAAAATCGATAACGTGAAATTTTTGTTATTCGTTATCGATTTCTTGATGATTGTTACAAAATGATGTATTTGAAAAACGATTCATTTAAATTAATTTGCAAAAAGAAATTGTTAACAATATTGTACGCAATTAAAATTCGTTCAATAAATGAATCGTCAAATTTTCACAAACGAAATCGTCGTCAAAACGATCAAATTTCTTAACGTGAAATTCATTTCATCGAATGTTTGTTCGACATTTGTCGTTGTTTATTTATTGATTTAACGTTTTCAATTTTTTACACAATCATTGCGTTTGAACAAAAAAAAATTATTAATTATCGCGATTTAAACGAAAAGATTTCGCGTTATCGATTTTATAATAATTGTTACAAAATGATATATTTAAGAAAAAATTCATCAAAAAAAACGAATTTAATATTTGCAAAAAAATTGTTAACAATAATCGCAAACAGTCACGATAAACATTCGTTCAATAAAAAAATCATCAAATTTTTACAAACGATCGACGAAAATCAATTTTGTGAAATTTCGAAAATTCAAAATTCAAATTATGAATTGAAAATATTCATTGCATGCGATATAATGCATGTAACGAACAATGATTTTTCAATGATCGAACATACATAAAATTTTCAAACGATTCAATCAATGATGAATAAATCGATTCAAATTGAAAACAAAACGATTAAATAATTCGAAATTTTGCGCAAATCATTGAACGTAATTTTATTGCAATCGAAAAATGATTTTATTCGTGATCAAATTTGAATTTTTTAACAATAAAATCATAATTCGATCGAATTTTTTGTCGAAATAACATGCAATTCAAATGACGTGTCAAATCAATTGATTTTGCATACAATAATTTTTTGTTTTTTGCATTTTACATATCGATTGTATTTGATTGCAATTGAAACAAACAATGAAAATTTTTAATATTATATTACGACAATATGTTTTCAAAATTTGATTATGTGTCAATTGTAAACAATCGTCGTGAAATTTTTCGATCAATCGTTTTTTGACAAAAAAACAAAATATGCAAATTTATTTTTATGCAACGATTCGATTTTCGAAAAATTCGAAATTTTTTTTTTTCGCAACGATCGCATTGCATGCAAATTTGACGACAACGTCGTATATTTCACGTTTTTCGTTTTCGAATTCGTTGTCGAAAAATTCATCAAAATTTTTCGATTCAATTGAAAAAATTTGATCGAAAAAAGCAAAAAAAATTGACACAAAAAACGAAATCAATTTTAAAACGTCGAAATCAATCAATTGATTCGACGCAAACACAATAAATGACGTCGTGAATCGTGTGTTGATAAACAAAAAAATAATTGTATGCAAAAAAATGTTCGAACGCAACGAAATATTTGAACGTTTCGCAATAATCGCATGTCGTTTTGATAACGAAAATAAAAAAACGAAAAATCGAAACGAAATTTGAAAAACGACATCGAAAACATTTTGAACAAATCGTGAAAACGAAAAAAATGAATTGTTAACAATTGAACGACGAAAAATGTCGATGACAATGTCGCGAAAAAAATCGATCGAAATTTCGTGATAAAAATTGATTGATTTCGTTAAAAATTGACGAAAACGATAATGACAAAATTCGTATAACATTCGTTTAATGAAATTATTCATGAATTAATTGCACGCAATATTAACATTTTCGTCAAAATAAACAATCAAAAATTCACGATAACATTGTTAATTTTGAAAAATCTCGTTATGCAAACACAATCGTTGTTCAAAAAATCAATTCGATATTTCGAATTTCATTGAATAAATCAACGATTTGTCAACAATATCAAACAAATTGTCGACATATCGTTTCGATCGATTCGTTTTGTTTTTTGTTCGTAATTGACAAAATCGTCGAAAACATTCAAATGAATAATTTTACGAATAAAAAAATAATGAATATTAACATTGAAAAACGACGTCGTTACAAAAAAAAAATCAATTAATTTTTGATTTCATGCAATCATCATTCGAATTCGATTTTCGCGCGAAAAAATTTCATAATAAAATTCGCAATCGATAATTTTTGTTAAAATTTTATTCATTTGTTTGTTGCGAACGTAAACGATATCATGCGCAATTGATATTTGATCGAAAAAAACGATTGTTTTTTAAATTTCAATATTTTGCATGCAAATTTTAATCGTTTCGTTGATTAATGAATTAATCAATTCAAACGAACGATCGTTCGACGACGAAATTGTTTGCACGCAATATTGAAAATTAAATCGATCATTGTTGAAACGTATTATATCGCATCGAATGAAATGCAACGTTTGTTTGAAATTTATTTCGACGATAAACGACAATGTGATCGTCATACAAACGAACGAAACAAAAATTTTACAAAATTGAAATATGAAAAATATTTTTTGTCGATAATGATTGATTATTAATAATTGATGAATTTCGTTTAAAACAATACGATTCAAACGATTATTGATATACAAAAATTGCGCAAATTCAACGAAATCAAAAATGACGACGTTTTCAATGTTCACGAAAAACAACGATAATATTGCATGAAATTGATTTCGAATGAAAAAAAAATCGTAATTCATGCAATGAATGTTTCATTGTTTGTATCGTTTTTGAAAATTTTGTTTCAACGCGATCAATGACACGATAACAATGATAATTTTCGTTCGAAACAATTGAAAAAAAATCACAAACAACAAAATTTTGTCGTTGTCAATAAATATTATCACGAACATTTTCGAACGATTGCGTGCAATTATCAACAATTTATTGCGTTGATTCGTGTTGCGAAATTTTGTTTACGAATCGAACAATTGTTTTATGCATTGTTCAATAATCGATCAAATTCATAATTCATTTCGTATTTTCAAATTAAAATTTCGATTTTGACGTTTGAAATGAATCGAAATCAAATCGCGATTGAAAAATCGTTTGTGAAATTTTGTCATATTGCGAATCGCATGCAATTGAACGATTTTTTCGTGTTATCGAATATTGATTTTCAAATAATTCGTTAACAATTCATTCGTAAAATCAAAAAACAAATCAATATCGTTGTCATAAATCATGCGATTGATAAAAAAATGTAATTTATTTGCATGACATGAATTTTGTTCGCGTTGTTTTGTTTGAAAATTGACAAATTAATTTTTTCAAAATCGTCGTCGTAATTCGAATTCGAATTATGAATTGCATGCGATATTTGTGCGTTGAAAATTTTCGAAATTTCATACATTTTGTATACAAAATTTCGCAACAATCGTTTGTCGACGTATACAAACATATAACGATATTATTTAATGATGATAACGAAATTTAACGTCAACGTAATTTGTCGTTTTATAATAATGTCGAATTGATCGACGTTTCATATTTGTTTACGTTTTTCAAACAAATATTCACAATCAATCGAATATTGCATGCAAAAAAAAAAAAAAAAAAAACGAAATATAAATAAAATATCGCATCAACAATTTATTTATTTTCGACAACAAAAAACGCGCAATGAAATAAAAATCGATTTTTTATACAATTTTGTAATAATCATTGACGACGATCATCAATGTATGCGACAAATATAAATTGCGTACAATTTTTTAATTGCATCAAATCGCGTCAATCAATTTTTTACGACGAAAAAACAAATTTGAAATTTGATACATTAACATATTGAACATGCGCAAAAATCGTTGAATTGTTAACAAATACGAATTGATTTTGAATTGTCGAATTCGAAATTGAATTTTTGTTTTGAAATTTTTTTTTCGCAAAATTGAAATGTTTTGAAAACGTTTGTACAATCAATCACGAATTGCATTCAATTGATTGCGTAAATTATCGAAAAAAAATTTGTCGAAATTGTTGTCGAAATAATTGTCAACAAAATTGTTTATTGAATACAAAAACGTTTTATACAAATTCAATAACAAATTATTTTCGAAAATGACATTAATCGAATGAATCATAACGTTGATATTTTGTCGTCATTGCATGAAATTCAAATTAACATTTTGATGAAAAATTTGCATGCAATCGACGTTGATGATAATAATCGAATATTGTATCGTGTCGTTGTTGATTTTTCAAATAAACAATCGTCAACAATTTAATTTCGATATAAAATTGAACACGATATTGATCAAATATTTGATTTGTTATCGACGAACGATTTTATACAAATTGATTTTTGAATTCGTCGATTTAACGAATTTAACGAAAAAATAATTCAAAAATTACAATTGCATGCAATGAATTCATTCATTCAATCGAAAAAAAAAATTCTTAATCGCGATTCAAAATTCATTCGAATTGATTACATGCAATGCAACAAAATCAATGATCGAACAAATAAAAATTGAATTTTTTTAACGAAAACGAATCAAAATGTGCGACAAAATGTTGATTGTTTGCACAAAAATTTTTGCACGCGATCGCAAAATTGAAACGTTTTCGTTGAAAATTTTATCGTTCGAATTTTCATTATTCGAATTTTCATCGTCAAAATTTTCGTCGTTCGAAAACGATAAAATGTTCGTCGATCGAAAATATTTCAACAAAAACAAACGTTTAAAATTGATTGTTAACAATAATTCAACAATGTTTTTGATTTCGTTAATTTGATTTGTTAAATCGAACAAATTCGTCAAATATCGAATTGTCAAAAAAAAACAAATTTCGATATTTTTCGATAATTGAATTAAAAACAATATCAAATTAATTCATAATGTGTCGTATCGTGTTATGATATTTTTTTTTTTTGCATTTTTAACAAAGTTTTTGTCGTTATGCGATTTTTTTCGAAAAAATTGAAATAACGTGCAATTTGTCGATTGATGAATAAAGAAACTTTGTTCGAAATAATTTTGTTACGAAATTTCATGAAATTTTGTTGCATCGTTTGATCGATCAAATGTTTTCGAATTAAAATGATGAAATTTGTGACATGCAATCAATTTTCATGTTATGTAAAATCGAATTCGACGAATTCAAAATTATCGTTGTCGACATTGAAACGTATCGAATCGTCAACAAAAATATTTTTAAAATTTTGAAACTCGACAACAAAATCGTCAAAAAAAAACAAAAAATGAAATACGATAATGTGATGCAAAAAGAAAAAACGAATTCGAAAAAATTGAAAATGTTTATCATTAAAAATTGTTGACAATAAATTTTTCAACGTTTTTTTGTTTTTTTTTCAATTTCGTCATTCAATTGAATATGTTCGTAATACGCAATCAAAAAAATGTTTAATTCGCATAAACGTCGATTAAAAACATGTTGTCAAACGTTTAATTTCATGTTGCGCAATTGATTTCGTATTTTCGATTCATTTTCGTTTGCACGCGATTTGACATCGAAATGTTTGCATGTTACGAATCGAAAAAAGTGAAAAAAATTTAATTATCGTTGAACGAAAAAAAAAAAACTGAAAACGCAACGCAAACGAACGATATTCGCGAACAAAACAAAAAAATTGCATGCAAATCGATTGCACGTCGTTTTCATTGAACGAAATTTTGTTTTTTGCGTTTTCGATGTCATAAATCGAAAACAAATGTTTTTCAATCGTACGTCGATTTTTATTGATTAATCGATTGTTTTCAATGCATGTATCACATCGAAATTCGAATTCGATGAACAATTCGAATACACGTTCGATGTTATTGAATGAATGAATTTGACGAAAATCGCGAAAATCATAAATGCGAATTTCGATCAAAATTGTTTGCAATCGTTTTTTTTTTCATTTTGTGTTGATTTTTTAAATGATTTTCAATGATCGAAACGAATACGCAATAATCATGTTTTGTACAAACAAATAAACGAAATGAAAAATGATAATTGAAATTGCAAAATTTTATGTAAACGATCGAACGAAACGCGCGAATTTCGTAATGAAAATTTAATGATTGAATCAAACGATTGAATCATTGTTAACAATCAATTCGATGTTTTTGATTTTGACGTTGAAAATTGTCGTTTCGAAAATGACGAATTGATTTTTAAATATTGCAAAAAATAATGACGTGTTTGATTGCATGCAAAGAAAATTTGCAAACAATTTAAAAAATGTTAATTTTTTTGAAAAAACGTTAAATGATTTTTCATTAACATGCGAAATGATTAAAACGATTTCATCAATCAAATTTCTGTCATCAATTGATTTTTCTAAAAAAATCATTTCGTTTTATTGTTAAAAACGCAATCGATATTTTATTTTTTTGATCGAAAAATTTTAATCAAATTGCAAAATTGCAAATATTTAATCAAATTGAATATTATATCGATTTTCAACAAATTTCGAATGAATGAAAAAAATGAAAAATTTATTACGTTCGTTATTTTCATGAAATCATACAAATATCGAATATTATTTTTCGAATTAATTAACGAATTCGCGAATTGACAACATTATATGAACGATTTATTATTCAACTTTTTGAACGATTTTTGTCAAATTTATTTGAATGATATTTTCATTTACAACGATTCATTCGTGATTTTTCGAAAAAAATTCGAATTTTCATTCGAATGATCAAAAAATTCGTGAATTTCGAATGAATTGTTGAAATCGAAAAAGTTTTCAATTTTTTCAAAAAAACAATGACGAAAATTTATATATTACGACATTACGATCGAATCAAACAAATCATTTTGAAAATTGATTTTTTTGATTACGTTAATGCGAAAATATTATTTCAATACGACGACGAAAAAATTTTGCATTTTGTTGTTTTTTATAATCGTAACATGATTTCAATCGAATGCAATTACGAAATTTACAACAAAAAATTGTTGATTATTATTCGTTGTTTAAAACATTGACGTTTTGAATTTGAAAACATTAAAAAATCGATCAAAATTTTTATCGATCACAAAAATCTGAAAATTTTCATGACGTCAAAAAAATTCATTTTTCGTCAAATTCGTTGAACAAAAATTTCTTCGAAATTCAACATTGTTATTCAATTTCAATTCGAAATTCAAAACGTTAAAACAAATATTTTGATTCGTATGTTTAATTTTCGATTTAAAAACGAAATTGATAAACGACATCAATATCGAAAACAAATATTATTCATTTCGAATCGATTCGAAATTCACGCGATAAAATTTGACGAATTTATTTACGAACGAATTTTGATTGTCAATGAAATTGACGATGATTGCACGACATATCGTAAAATCATCGAACAAAATTTTACATTAATGAACGAAATCGATTGACGAAATTGCAATAAAAAAAAACGATGTTTTATATCGAAATGATCGATTATGAATATTTGTCGACGTTTTTTTACTCGTTGATTTTTTCAAAAAAATTTATGAATTT
Organism: Physcia stellaris; assembly: GCA_018902385.1. Taxonomy (NCBI): domain Eukaryota; kingdom Fungi; phylum Ascomycota; class Lecanoromycetes; order Caliciales; family Physciaceae; genus Physcia; species Physcia stellaris. Next base: position 361,817 of record JABSSW010000049.1, on the reverse strand, counting down.
TCGATTTCGAAACATTCAAATTTTAATTGTATGAAAAATTTTATATGTTGCGATTATTATTGATTTAACATGCGCAAATTCGTTCGTCGATACGTACGTAATTGTTATGAATGTTAACGTACGAAAATTTTCAAAAATCGAAAAAATAATTTATTCACATTTTTGATCATTTTTTTGTAACGTTGAATCGACATATTTATGAATTTTATTATCGAATTGTTCAACGTTTACGATCACAACGTCATTTGCACGATAATCAACAAATTTAATAAAAAACGTCATTACGTGCTTTGCATCGTTGACGATAAAAATACAAATATAAAAATCACGATCAAAATATTTATCAATTACGTGTTTCGTACGCATGAATTATTTTTTTTTATAACGTCAAATCGAAAATTTCAATTCATATCATTCGTTTGACAAACATTTTACAAAATTTTCGATATCAAATGTAAATTTTTCATCGTTTTTTATTCAAAAATCGATGAACAAATCGAAAAAATCAATCAAAATATCGAAAAACAATTGCGACAATATTGTAATTACATACAAAACGATTGAAACGTTTAATTATTCATAATCGAATTTGCAAACAACAACGCGATATTTGCAACAACAAAATTATTATCATTTTTCATCAATAAGAATTTTCATTTTCGTATAAATTTTTTATTAAATTTTATTTCGTATGTTACAACGAAAAAACGATTTTTGATTATCAAAACAAAAAATATCATCGACACGATACAAAATATTTTCAATTACGTACGAAATTATGCAAAAATAATTCAAAAACGTATGACAATTCAAATCAACAAACATCGAAAAATCGTAAAATACGTCGAAAAAAATTTCGTTTTTTTGAATCGACGAAATATCAAAACGATCAAATTATTTGACAAATTTGATGACAAAAAATTAAATTCGTACAAAATATTAAAACGCAAAAACAATTTTTATCGATTCGAATTGTCAAAAATCATGCAAATTTACGATGTATTTTATTGTTAATTTTTTCGCAAAAATTTTCGTGATTTTTTCGAAAATCAAATCAATAAATTTTTTGATTTCGTTATAATTAACGAAAATTTCGAATGAAAAATGAACGATATTTTGAAATTTCGATATTATTACAATCGTTTTCAATATCGTGTCAATTGATCGAATTGATTTTATAATCGAACGTGATATTATGTCGACAACGAAAAATTCGATAATGTTCGCGATGTGATAAACGATTTTCATCGTAATCATTTCACGACAACAAATTCAAAATCGTTCAAAACGTTAATTTCAATATTTCAAATTATCGTCAACGAATCAAATTTTTCAACGAATTGTCGTCGTTTTCGAAAAAAAATCGTCATGTTGACATTAATCGAAATTATTTTCAATTAATATTTGAAATCACGAATTCAATATTCATTTATTCGTTTTTGATTTCACGATTTTTGATCAACATTTCAATTTTTATTATCATTTCGATGTTATTTACAATCAAAATTTACATCGCATAAAAAATTGAATTGTGTCAAAAACATTTTCAAAAATTGTCATCAAATTTTATCGAACGTTGAAATGACGATAAAACATTAAAAAATAAAAAATGATAATCGTGAAATTTTTGAATTTTGCAATCATACGAATTGATTAACAAAATTTTCAACAACGTTTTTAAATTTCGAAACAACAACAAATCGTCGAAACAACGTTCGCGAAAAAAAAAATAATGTTACGAACATGTTTGACAAAAAATTTAATAAATAAATAATTGATATAATAGAACACAATTTATAAAAAAATATTTATCGTTTTTTCTACAAAAAGTTTATTATTTTTTCGAGTTAAATCAATTTTGACGAAAAACATCAAAATTTGAATGCAATTTCTTCGCACATTGCACATCAATTAACAATCACATATGATTTTTACATATCTAGTCAAAATTGTAAAACAGAATGAGCGCATTTCAACGTTGCAAAAATGACAAAAATTGACTCATTATCGCAATAGTTTTGAATTTTCGAAAATTTCGTCGTTGTCAAATTTGTGTCAAACGATCAGTTGAAATGTTTGCGAAAGAATTTCGTTTAATTCATTCTCGTCTGTACAGTTGCTTCGTATCTTGCATTTCAATCAACAGTCACATATGATTTTCATTTATCTAGTCAGAATTGTAAAGCAGAATGAGCGCATTTCAACGTTGCAAAAATAACAAAAATCGATTCATTATCGCAATAGTTTTGAGACTTGAAAAATCATGCTAAAAATGTGTTTGTAAAACAACTTCGCAACAACGTTTGCGAAACAACAATGTTATATTTATCATAACTCAATGCGCATTCGCTCGATTTTCGATATTTTTGATTTTTTGAATAGTATTCATTTCGTATTTCAAAACAAATCTTCGAATGTATGATTTACTTATTGAATTAAAAAGCAATTAAAATGCGAAATCGATAAATTCGCAAGAGATTTTGATTTCGATGAGAAGATTTCGTAATTTTATCAGATTTGATTTTAATTCTAAAAATTCTCGACAAAGTTTTTTTTAAAAAAACTTCCGAGTCTACTTGTAAATAATTAAACAAATATATTTAAATCGAATTATATTTTAATTTTTTGACGAAATTAACGTGATTTGAAATTTAACGTTTGCATATTGTTTGCAATTTCATCATTTTGTATTTATTTGTTTTTGCAAATTTATTGTTTTCGTTTAATTAATTAATAATACGTTTATTCAAACACGATTCATAATAATCGAAATATATGTTTCGTTGAAATTAACATTATATAATTGTTCGAATTTTTTAACACATCATTTTGTTTTAAATTTGAAAATTTCATTTTTCAAATTTCGTTTAATTTTGAAAACAATTTTAAAAATGAATATTTTCGTTTCAATTGAAACATTTGACAATCGAACACGTTCGTACGTTTTCATTTTTTTGTGAACGATCATTTTTGCGTTTAAAATTGTTTTATGTTTTTTGACGTAAAAATCAAACAATGTTTTTTTGATTGTGAATGATTTTTCGTCGATAAATATTTTAATTTTGACGAAATATGTTTGAATCAATTCAATGAATTTACGAAAATCGTTTTCGAAATTCATATTATAATCGTAAACGAAATCAAAATTTTTAACGATTGTAATTTGACGACAATAAATCAACGTTGATGTTTTAACAAAATTTTCATAATAATTTTTATTGATTATCATCGAAATTTGTTTATTTCAATTGTTGAAATTTTTTCAATATTCATTTAAACGTGATTTTGTTGAAAAATTTCGAAATCGAATTGATTTACGTTCAACAACGATGAAATTCGAATGAAAATTCGAATGCAATATTCGATCGTCGAAATCAATATCAATATCAAAATTCGAATTAATATGAAAATTCGAATTCACGTTGTTGAAATTTTCATTCACATTATTCATATTCACGTCATTTGCATTATTTGAAATCGAATCGTCAAAATTCGAAATCATTTCAATATTTTTCGTTGATTTTGCGAAATTTAATTGTTTATTTAAATTAAATTGCGAAATTGTTGAATTTTTCATTTTTTTATCGATTACGTCGATATTTGCAATAAAAATATTTTGATTTGCAATGAAAATAATTTGATTATTCGTTTTAACGATTTCATTTTTCGATTGATTATTGAATTCAAAAAATGTTCAATTGTAAATTTTGTTGAAATATTTCAACATATATGATTCGTCGAAATGAACGTTTTTTGTTGTAATAATTTTTTTAAAAATAAAATTTCATAAACGATATTGATTAATATCGACATATTTCAAAAATTTGCATTTAATTTTTTTTTTATTGAATTTCTTTTGATCAAATTTTTTTTTGAATAACGTTAATCAAACATCGCAATCAATAAAACGTAAATAATTCAAATTTGATTTTTTATCGAAATAAATTTCGTAAAAAATAACATGTTGAATTCGCAATCGAATGCAAAAAAATCGATTTCGAAAATAAACAATCGTTTTCAATATTTCATTTCATAAAAACGCAAATAAATCATTATTTTTTAAAATGACACGAATTGCATTCATTATCGTGTAATTTTTTCGTTTTGACATTTCATTTTGTTGTTTTGTATAAAATACAAACGATTTTCATAAAACATCAATTTTTTTGAAAAATTTGTTAATTTTTTTGTTTTTGATTTTATCGTTTTCATTAAAACGTTATCGTTTAACAAAATAATTAAACGTTTAAATTTTAAATATAAATATAAAATCGTTTTTCAAATGCGTAAAAAATTCGTTTTTGATAACATACAAATATAAAAACAATAATTTTGTAATTTTGTTTTTTTTTTAAACAATAATATTTTATGTCGTTTCACGTAAATAGAACACAATTTATAAAAAAAAATTCGTTTTTTCTTATCAATAAGTTTTTTTCCGATCGGAACATCAATCGTAAAAATTCAAAAACATCAATTTTCATTGCATTCTCATTCACAATCAATCATTATGCACACAAACTCATGAAATCACTAAATTGTAAAGTTAATTTAGCGCATTTCAACGCATCAACAATCATTAAAAACGAATATATATCAAAAATGTTGTGAGATTCAAAAATATCGAGATTTTCGAATTCGTCAAACTTGTTCGCAAATCAGAATTTGATTTCGATTCATTTCAAAATTTTTTGTTAAATTCGATGTTTTCATCAATATTTAATTCAGATTCTCAAAGAAAAAAACGATCATTGTTCATTGAATTTAACACGAACATCAAAACAACTTGAATTTATACAATTGTTGTGCAATTTGCACATCAATCATCAATCACATGAAGTTTTGATTTGTTGACATTTAATTATAAAACAAATTAAACGCATTTCAATGAATCAAAAATAACGAAAATCGATTCATTAACGCGAAAGTTATGATCGATGTAAATTATATGTCTTGTTGAAAAACTTGTCGAATGATCGAAATTTCGCAAAATTTCATTTGTTTATCTATTCATTTATTTATTTATTTATTTATCAATTTGCTCATTTGCACGTTCATTATGAAAAATCTTTTCGATTTTGATTTGTGTATCAATGTTTTTTCACGAAAACAAATTTTTAAACGCGCGAAAAAACGAAAAATGCGTCACAAACAACAATCGAATTCTCGTTTTCGATTTACTTTTTACTTTTTTTCTTTTTTTTTTTTTTTTTTTTTTTTTTTTATCGACGATTGAAATCATCTGCTCGAAAAATGAATGTTTCAATCAACAAACAATTTTTTATCGAACATAATGTCGAACAATACATCGACAATTTGTTCGATTTCGTCAAATCGAATATATCGTATTCAACTCGACGTTTCATTTTCGATGTTTTCTCATTGAATGAAAAATTAAAAAATCGATCGAAACGATTGATCGAACACGTTCAAATTGAAATTAGATTTGCAGAAATTGCATGATTAATTCATACAATTTTTGATGTTTTCGAATTCATGAATTTCGATCGAATTTTCAGAATTCGATACAACATCATTAAGAAAAATTTACTCAAAATCATTATCAATTCTGAACGTTGCGATGAATTTTACAGACAAACTTTTCACGATGTCGACGACGAGAAAATTGAAATCGCAATACGTTTTCAAATCGAATATCATCGAATCGTCATTGAAATCGAATCAAAAAACAACAAAAAAATGCAAAATGATTGAAATTGAATGTTTTTAAAACGTTTCAAGAAACGCAAAAAATGAATCATGATCGATTTTTTCAAAAAATCATTCGTGTATGAGTTGAAATTATTGAAAACATTTTCAATCAATTCGATTGTTTTGAACAAAATACGTTCGTATTTGATCAATATCATCGTTTTTCGTATTCGTTTTCAGCGAAAAAAATTAAATAATTTCAATTTATTAACGTTGTTGAAAATTTGCGAAAAAAAAAAATCATATTGCAATTTCTAAAAATCAACATATGTACATAGTATTCAAAATGATCGATATCAAAACAAATACATTTTGATATTCTATTGCGTTATATTCAATCGAAAATCATGATATGTTTCGAAAATATGATCAAATGATTGCAATTTTTGCAATTCAGACTTCATATCTGTCATTGAAATTTTATTCAGATTTTTCAATTGATTCGCGACATTCTTTTCTGATATGATTAATTCAAAATTTATTTGACGTTTCATTATCGAACGTATTGCGTCATACAGTTGTTTCGCATTTTGTATTTCAATCAACAATCATTTTTGATTTTCACTTATTTAATCAAAATTGTAAAGCAGAATGAACGCATTTCAACGTTGCAAAAATGACAAAAATTCGTTCATTATCGCAATAGTTTTGAAACTTGAAAAGTCATGTTAAAAATATGTTTGTAAAATAATTTCGCAACAACGTTTGCGAAACAACAATGCGATATTCATCATAATTCAATGCGCATTCGTTCGATTTTCGATATTTTTGATTTTTGAATAATATTCATTTCGTGTTTCAAAACAAATCTTCGAATGTATGATTTATTTATTGAATTAAAAAGTTATTAAGATGCGAAATCGATGAAATCGCAAAGAATTCTGATTTCGATGCGAAAATTTCGTAATCTTATCAGATTTGACTTTAACTTTAAAAGTTTTCGAAAAAGTTTTTTTTAAAAAAACTTTCGAATCTATTTGTGAATTAATGAAATCATTTAAATTTAAATCGAACATCGCGTTTTTTTCGTATATTAAATTCTGAAAACGACGAAAAAATTTCAATTTCAATTTTTTTGTATTGCAATTTTCGTATTAAAAAATTGATTTCGATTTGTTAATAAAATCAACGTTGTCAATTATATTTTGCAATCGAATAAAATTCGATCGATTCAAATGTTTTATGCGACGATATCACAATTATATCGTTTTTCGTTGTATTTAAAATTCGAATACAAAACAATCGAATAAATAACGTAATATGTTTTTTGTTTGATCAAATTAAATAAATATTGATTTTTATTTTTGAATGAATGTAACACTATTTTACTTGATTTTTGTGATACATTGTACATTTTTTTTTATCGAAAATGACGAATTCATCGTTTTTGATGAAATGAATCGTCGAAAATAAATTCGCATTGAATTTCGATACATGTAAAATTTCAAACAAAATAATCGAAATTTCGATATCATTGAACAACAATTTTGTAAATTTAATTGTTTTTTTATCGACGATAAATATATTGTGATCGTTTGTAATAAACATTTTTTTTTGTGAACAATTCATTGTATTCGATAAAATCGTGACGATTCGACGTTATATATTTTGTACAATTCGAATCGACAAATCATTCGACAATCATAAATGCAAAATCGTATTTTGAAAAAATTACGTCGATAACAAACGCAACGAAATAAACGACAATATTTGAAAAATTCGACGATTTATTATCGTTTTTTTTTTTTTTTTTTTTTTTTTTTCGAACTTTTTTTTGAATTTTTTTTTTTTTTTTTTTTTTTTTCAAATGTGAATGTTTAATAAAACATTTTCATTTTCAATAAATTTTTGCACATTTTGTTACAAAACAAAAATTTTTTATTTTTTTATTTTTTTAATTTTTTTTTTTTTTCGAATGTTTTTTGACGATTTGAACATTTCGATTCATTTGAACACGAAAAACAATTGTTTGATTATTTTTTTTGTTCATACGATTCAATTTTTGAAAATTAATCGTTATTTTTTCGAAAAACGACAATTTTTTGTTTGTAATGATTCGAAAAACATATTTTTTGAAATGATTGTTCAAATTTGACAAAAAATTTAATACAATTGTTCATTTTTTCATTGAAAAATTCATATTTCGAAAATTTCGTTGCAAAAATTGAAAAATAACGATAAAATTATTGAAATCGTTATTGCAAAAAATTAAAATAATAATGACAAATTTTTGATATGTTGTATAACGTAACGTGAAATCGACGTCAAAATATTGTTGTTGTAAAACATTTCAAACGTCGAAAATCGAATTCAAATCGTTAATTAAATTAACGAATATTAAATCGAATTTATTATAAATATATTTTTTCGCAATACGCGAATGATTGTTGTAAAATTTAATATTGATTTTTCATTCGACAAAAATTAAATTTTCGATGAATTTGTCATTTATTTCAATAAAAACTTTTCATTTGTTCGAATTTAATTACACGCAAACGTGTCAAACGTTCATTGTTTGTAATGTATTTTTGCATTTGCGATTTTATGATTTGTAATTTTTTGAATCGCGCAAATTTTTGAAATTTTAAAACGTAAAATTCGAATCAAATTTTTCGATTTTAATATTTTTTAAATTTTTCATGACGCGTAAAATTGTGATAAAATTATCAAATTTAAAATGTAAAAATGTTTTGTTGAAAAATGAAATAAAACAATTATTACGTGAAAATGAATATTCGAATATGATTGATTCAAAAATTCGAATTGATAATTATTAAATCAAATTCGAAATGTTTTTTTTTTGAATTTTTGAAAACGAATATCACAATTTTCACGTTTTAACAATTGAATATTTGCAATTGAATGATTAAAAACGAATATCAAAAAATAAAAACGATTCAATCGCGAAAGCGAAAACTCATAATTTGTTGAAATAATACAAATTATGATTGAATCATGATGTGACATACATTAGCATTCGATAAATAAACTATTTAAAAAATTTATTTAACTTTACACGAATGTCATATTTATGTCATATGAAACTTGACATTTATTGATTCAACAACGAACATCAGATTTTTCTGATATTAAAAAAAACGACGTTAAGAATTAAAAAATTTAAATCATTGACAAAAACGTCATTTTGAAATGTTTTTGCTGAAATAAAATTTCGAATTCAACATTAATATTCTTGTTCTTATGACACAAATAAATTCGGAAGTTTTTTTAAAAAAAACTTTTTCGAAAATTCTTAGAGTTAAAGTCAAATCTGATAAAATTGCGAAATTCGAAACAAACATTCGACAACGACGAAGTTTTCGAAACTTCATAATTATTGCGATAATGAATCGATTTTTGTTATTTTTGCGACGTTGAAATGTTTTCATTTTGCTTTACAATTGAAATTAAATAATTGAAAATCAAATGTGATTGTTGATTGATGTGCAAGATACGAAACAACTGTATGATTCAATAAATTCGATGATGAAACGTCAAACAAATTTTGAGTTAATCATATTGAAAAAAATGTCGCAATTCGCAATTGAAAAAAACGAATTTCATGTCAAACATATGAATTTTCAATTGCGAAAATTGCAATCATTTGATCACATTTTCGAAACATATCATGATTTTTAATCGAATCTAATGCAATAAAACGATAAAACGATAAAACACGTGATATCGAATTCAATAATTTGAATCAATAAATTTTGAATCAGATGAATTTTGATTCGAAAACATTTTCATGATTGTATTCATATTGATAAATCAATTGTTCGATTTTCAATAATAAAAACAAAAACGTTTTTGAATTTCGTCATACAAATAATGTTCAAACGATTGTTTCAAAACGTTGATTTTGATTCAAATGTGTATTATTTTTTCTTTCATATGTATACGCATTTTATCGATATCGTTGTTTCGAATAATCGTAAAAAACGAAAAATAAAATCGTTTCGTTATATTTCGTTCATTCATGTGATCATTTATTCACTTATTTCGAACAATTCAGATATAATCGTAAGCGCAATCGTTATCAAAATCATTTAATTCACATTTTTCAAAAAAATAATTGTTTTTGTATGACGTTTCGAACGAAACATTCAATTTATTTTTCAAATTTTTCGAAATCGTTTTTTTTATTCTCGTTATAACTTGTTTTTCAATACGTCATCAATGACAAAAAAACTCGAATTTTCATTCAATTTGTTTCTTTTGCAACTTTTGTTGAACGAATTTGATTTGAAATATCGTATTCTTGTTTATCGCAAAAACATCGAAAGTCACATCGAATAATGAACGATTGAAAATGACAGAATTTTGACAGCAAGATTTCGATATAAAAGCGTACAATTCGTCGTAATATCATATCATTTCGTTTTGATCGTTGACGATGTACTGAAATTTTCGAAATACAACAGAAAATTGTTCGTTGACTTGAAATGAATGACAATAAATAAAAAAAACGTCAATATCGTTGTCGTCGATATCGAAAAAGAAAAGTTTTGATTGTTGAGCAAATAATTGCTTTTGAACGAGCAATTGTTCAGACTGTCGTTGTTTTTTCTGTTTTTTTCGCTTTTTCTGTTCTCGTAATGTCGTTTGACGTGCTTTTGCAATGATAAACAGATCGAAATTCAGAATAAACTGCATGATGAATGTGAAATGTTCGAAATAATGCTTCGAAAATGAATATGTGAACGTGTTTTGAATAGTGAATTCGAAATTGATTTCTCGACAACAATTTCGCGTGTAAAATTTCTTGTTTATTTCATAACTATTGCGATAATAAATCAATTTTTGTTTTTATTGCAACGTCGAATTGCGCTTGATTTGTTTTATAATTTAAACTAGATAATCAAAAATCATATGTGATTGTTGATTGATGTGCAAGTTGCAAATAATTGCATGAACGCAATAATCAGATTTTGATGTTCGTGACCTAAATCCTGAAATTTCTGTGATTCCTTATTCGGTTAGCTTAGAATCCCAGAAGGAAACGCAGGACATTTTTTTATAGGTTGTGTTCTATTTCCCTTCGCCAACCCTACCCCATGACCTTAAGCCTCAAGCCTTCGCTACCAACCTCTGGGGATGGGATCGCTAACTCAGCGACCATATCTATGTCCCGCTCGCGCACGGTGTCGTACAGCTGAAGCGTCGGGCCTTGCTTTTCTGCGATTTCATCATACGCATCATATTTACGAAATACAGATGCCAGTACGAAGTAAAGCTCCTGGTATGCGAGATTCATCCCCAGGCAAATCCTCGACCCCTTCGAGAAGGTCAGCAGGTATCGATCCAGCCTCGGATTCTCAATCCAACGTTCTGGACGGAACTTATTGGGGTCGGGGAAGTACTGCGGGAGGTATTGTAGCAACCGAGGTGTCATACTGACAGGTGTGCCAGCTGGGATAATCCATTTTCTAGCGGTCTTTGTGTCAGTGTAGACGAGGTCCTCGTCGGGAGCCACTCGCTGTTGCCGAGTGGAGGCACCAGCGTGCATACGGAGACCTTCCTGAACGACAGCTGTTAGATAAGGCAGCGACTCGAGTTGTCTGAATGTTGGCAACACGGAGACATCTGGAATCTCTGCTTTGAGTTCGGTTCTGAGCTTCTGCAAGATGGGAGGATTTGCGAGTAGATGGTAAGTTATCACCATCAGAGTCGTGGCGGTAGTTTCTAAGCCTGCACCAAGGATGACGAAAGCCTCCACAGTGAGGCGTTCCGTTCTTTTATCGGCGTCTGAGAGTACCGAGCTGTTGAGAAGACCGTGGAAGATATTGTCTTCACTGTCACTTTTTCTATCTTGAGTTTCACGAATGTGTTCTATTTGCACTGCCCATTCCTGGGGTATTCATTTCGTGTCAGATACCGATCGCAGTTTGGTGGGTAAGCGCACGGAAGGAGAGATAAGTACCTTTTTTGCCTTGCGAAGCGCAACAAGCGATGGCATTGTCCAGCTGGCCAGCGAGCTTGGCATCATGTCAAGTAGAGGATATAGCCATCCAAGCTGTAGTAGAACATAAATGACGTCGTTGAGTCTTTCCATTCCCTTCTGATAGGGGGCATTGAAATCTGGCATATCCATCTCGTTCTTTGACTTACCAAACGCGTATGAATTGATGACGTCGCTGGTCAAGGCCTTGTAGACCATTCTCATAGTCAGAACTTCCCGAGTCATTTTCGCATAGTCTAGCCTCTTGAGAAGTCTAGACGTGATATCTTTGATCATGGGCTCAAGGCGTTTGACACTGGCCTTGGAGAAATAAGAATTCAGCGATGCTCTTCGCATTTTGTGCAAATCGTGTGGGATAGTTGCTGCCAATGACGTATCGCCTGACAATGAATTACTAAGAAGGTGTCCCAAAGCACCTCCTCCATTGTTGATTTACCGGTTAACATTCGTGCAATCCATTTATATTTATCACGCCTTGTCGAGCCTCCGGCATAAAGGGTGTCAATGTATTCTGGATCGAGGATATGGATCTCGTGAGGGTTGATTCGCACGATTGGGCCTATAGCACAGGGTCAAATCAATCCCGTCTCTGACACGATGCCTGGAACTTACCATATTCAGAATGGAAGTCACTGATTTTCCATATGTACTGGCCTCGCCGCCAGATATCATAGTATCCTTGATACCACGTCGTAATGGCTGACACGTTGTGACTGTCAATGGCAGTACATCGGGCTGTTCAGACAATTATTGAAGCTGACCTGCAAGCTTTGGGCCTGGAAATCTAGCAATTGGGCTGAAATACACTGTTCCCATTGATTGAGCCTAATCCTCAATAATACATCAAGTGGCATGCCGGACCTCGATGAATCGCCAGGATTGTTAGGTAGATGCACCAAGTCCCTAACAGCAAGGCAAAAGTTCGGCAACTAGCTAGGCTAGTGAACAACGACAGCATGATGTCGGAAGCCAACCCTATCATGACGATGATGATTTGAACTTGATCGATGAATGAGATGATGACAGTAGACTTGAATGCTGGCCAAAGCTGAGAACGGTTCCATCCTCGAAAACGCGATGAAAGATGCGGGGTTTCTGGTGCATGCGGGGTAAAATAATCGTGTGGATGGCAGTGCTACACTTTCCAAAGAGGATCTAACGCGGAAAACCAAACGAAAGAATGAATCGGAAACAGTCTTGAATATCTCTATAAGCGAAGACCACTATAAGCCTTTGAGCGCATCTACAAGTGGTGCCTGAAGAACGTTTCGGTATATACCTTATGAACCATGTGGTTTGTTATGTGCAGGCCAATGCACACTCCGGGAACCCTAATAACCGTTGATGTTGTATCATCCGTGCGCAATTTAGTACGCATTCTAGCGAAACAAGTCAAACAACCGAAAGCACCTAATAGAGCACTAGCCAGTCAAGCGCCAGACGCCGTTCTCCCCCTTCGCAAAATTGCGAAACCATCCTGTCTCAAAAGAGGTGTCCCAGAATGATTTTTTTTTTTTCGATGATTCGATTCCCCTAGCTGCTACATCGAGCCAAGCAATTTGTTGATATGAAGATTGAAATTAGGATTATTCAGATACATTTTTCTCGGGGACCCAAGTTGGCCAAGTGGGCCGCCACGCTGGGTTTCGCACTTCCTGCGCTTCCTTCTACCAGGGCTCCTATGAAATCCTGGGTCGGCCATTAGGCAGCGTCTACCGAGACTCTTGTTCACAGGTGGGTCAAATGAGCCATCAACCCTATCACCTGTCTTGTGTAAAGAGCTGTAAGTACTCCGCATCAATCGTGCATGGACGTATCGCCATTCTCGAGGCTGGGCTTTTCACCGCTTACTCGAGACTAACAAGCATCAAAATCTTGCAGTTGCAGTGATGCTCTGGAGCTCGATCATGTCTGCCACGCGCCACGGAAATCCCAAGGTGCCTAGTGCTAAAACTCCTCTGCTAAAGAATCTTTGCAAAGCTAGTCCAACTTATGTGACTGTTCAGCCATACCGTCATCAATAATTCGAACTCCAAAGGATTTCCAGGGATTTAGGGGTGATCCTTGACCGGGACACTCCACAAGCCCTGCGTGGAACGCAAGTTAGTAGCTCGCTCGATCTATGCGATTACTCTGGGTGCCAGGATCAAGTCAGTCTAAAGCACAACTGGACTAAAAAATCCTGACTGACTTTCTCGTCCTGGGGTTTCAGCTCCCGGTGTCTCCTCCTCTCTTCCGAATCCGCAGAGTAGACCCTAAAGCAGGCCAGGTCCCTGGGTTTGGCTTGGCAGACGGGGATGGATAAAATCTCCTAACTTCCGAATATTTGTGGAGATTGGTGTTGGAGCAGGAGTGGTTCAAATAGGACGATCGCTGTACAGTACCAAAAATTGAATTAGATGCCCAATCTCGGGGACATTCGAGCGGATTCCCCAAGGATGATCTTTTAGCAGGAGAGAAAAATTTGTCGCTCTGCAAGTTAGTCGAGTCGCCGGATCACTATATTCAAGAGATGATTCTTCGATGTAGGCTTACACTTGGGTGCGTGATAGCCAACACGATTTTAGATGATCTAAGTAAGGGATTTCAAGTACAGGCGTCGCTATAGGGCTTCCACCATTGGCTTACTTTTTTCTCTTTACACTTTAGGCTGAGTATTGGGTCCGCTGCACTCTAGCGGGCTACCGTCTCTGATCCGAGCTCGTCTAAACTGCGGCATGTCAAAGCGCCTCCACTTGCTGGCCAAGTTCGAAAAGGGTTCATTAGCTCTCGGCTATATCTTGGCGTCTCCTGTCATTCTTGGATACCCATATTTTCGTTGTTTGCCATCAACCATCCTTAGCCATTGTATCGGGAAATTTGTATCAGGAATCTGCCACTTAACCCAGTGCAGACAGCAACCTCAAGCTGGAAGTGAGCGTTTCAGAATGCCTACCCCTTCTCAATCCACCTACACTCTGGTGTCTCCGCCTACACCAGGCCTCGATCCGCCTCCCGGCGTCATACCTACCTTTCATCAGCCATATACGTTGCGACCATATGCGGAATTAACTATAGCGCTAGGTGTCATCATTACCACGTGCTTGGTGATGGCTCGCATTTTTGTCAAGGCTCGCGTTGTTAGGAAGTTTCTTTGGGAGGATTACACGTGTATCGTGGGATGGGTAAGTCTTCATGTCTTCGTTTTCGCTCCGTGCGAGTGTGAGCACCAATTTGGAACATAGTATTTTGCTTACTGTTCAGTTATGAAATCAAGAGCACACAGCTTATTTGATTGCTTGGTGTCTCGTCCGATGCTTTGCCAGCCTTATGGCTAAGGTTGTGAGCTGTGTCTACCCTCGAGGCTACTGCATAATCTTTATCGCATTGGGTCTTCCAACTGACCTTTATTAATTAGCTTGCGTACCTCGCCTATGTCTCTATCGAATGGCACGACCATGCCCATAACGGTAGAGGAACACATCAGTGGAACCTGCCCATTGAAGCAGTCCGTCGTAATCAATACGTACGTCAAATTAGTGTGCTTCATCTCTTACCTCGACGTGTTTAATTTGGTTGCCTAGCAAAGCTTTTGGATCCGCAATAGGAATGAACAGCTCTTTGTCAAATCAAGAATGCCCACTACTCTGATAGAACAACTCGCTCGAACGAAGCCCCGACGTTCGTGCGTTTCATTACCGATATCTACAGACTCAGCAAATCAAATTTCAGGAGGTTATACACAACTCTCTCGGCAATAGCATCAATCCCGCAGCACGTAGAACAGACTTCTGGTGTTAGAAATGAATTGTGATCTTGGGAATTGCCATAAATTGGAACAGTTAATGCTGTCTACTTCATTTATCTGCAGTCGCGGCCAAGACAGAGGATAAACCTCACCTATTGGTTCTGTGGCGTGAAATATGCTTTCATGAAGAATTGATTCATCGTCGATGACTAGGGGTGCCCTTGGCTTCAGGGCTCGCCTCTCAGTCTTTGATTGCATCAAGTGCTCCTTCACGAAGCGGACGATACTTATCATGGTACCTATGGAAACTCTCACTCGAGGATTTGAAGTTTGGACTACTGCAAGATAACAGAAGAAGCACTAGTGATCATTCTTGCATACACATACTCAAGAGTACAGAACCTTCCTCAACTCATGATCGAAATAAGGGTAATCATACTTATCTCCTATGACATTGATGCCACCCTTCCACGCCTCATACTTAGCCGCCTCCACCGCCTCCTCCCCCTCCTCCATCACCCCCACTTGCACCTCCACTATCACCCCCACCATATCCACCACTTCCACTATCACCACTACCATAACTACCACTTCCACTATCACCACCACCATATGAACCACTTCCACTATCACCACCACCATATGCACCCCCTCCATCACCCCCACTTGCACCTCCACTACCACTCCTACCATATCCACCACTTCCACTATCACCACCACCATATGAACCACTTCCACTATCACCACCACCATATCCACCCCCACCATATCCACCTCCTCCATCACCCCCACTTGCATCTCCACTATCACCCCTACCATATGCACCACTTCCACTATCACCACCACCATATACACCCCCACTATATCCACCTTCTCCATCACCCCCACTGAAAGCCGCTCCCCCATTACCACCCGAATGACCTGCCTTCTTAGTCGTATAAGGAAGGGCGGAGCCAAGGTTTGAACTCTTGGAATCGTTGCTAGAGAGCAGGGTAGGGTCGCCGGAGGTCATTGCTAAAACTTATACGTTAGTTGGATTTGCTGATTTCGATGGACGACGCGGGGAACAGCTAGAGAGACAGCGAGAGGGAAGATTGCTTACGCTTTTCGACATCCTTGGGCTCGTCATGGAGCTTATCCTTGATCTTGTCAACGATTTTGGACATGGTTGATGTTTATTCGTGGACTCGAGGCTGTGTTGGAAATGACTTGATTGCTCGAGGATCTTGATGGAATTTTTTTTTTTGTCTGTAGATGAAGAGAAAGGAGAGAAAGAGAAAATCTTCAGAAACAGGAGAGTTTGATAAGGAGTCAGAAGGGGTGCGGGGTTCTTCCTGGTATTGGGCTTTGGGAAGCGAGGCACAGTGATTGGAGAATGCCTTGCGGGGTTCGACGGGGCGCAGCTACCTGGTGACCACATGACGTAGCCCAGCCTCGATCGACCGCATGAAGATCAATCTTACTAACCTTTTGCTTTATCCGGGAAGTGTTTGAGGTTTGAGTGGGCTTCCGAACCAAAAATGATTATACAAACAGTCTATAGAACTACCTTCGAAGCTTGGGACTTATCCCGTGCGCTGGTGGGGCCTGTGTGGCACTTCGGATTTGGTGCCTACGAGCTCTCGGCAGCGCAGCGCTCTAGGGGCCAATCCGGGCCACGCTGCAGCTGTTATTTAGCTAAGTACCGCCTAGAGCCGAAGTGCCACACCAGTGCATGGGATAAAGTTTGTGGTGTTTACAGTTCCTTCATCAACAGCTCGCTGCTACAAGATTCTTCGACTGCGAAAAAGTTCAGCTGAGCTGGATTTATATGGTTCCACAAACACGCTAGTACTCCTGTCGGTGACGACTCTGCCTTGCGACTGATCGAGCAAAATCGCAATGAATGCCCCTTCTTGACGTCCCAAAATATGATTCACCAAAGAATCAGATGGCCGCCGTTTCGCTCTACTACCAACAGCAATAAGACACGCAGCTAACTTGACGAAGAAGAGGTTAGATCATCTACAATTTCTAGCACAATACTTCCTGGATATCTGTGCCCCGAAGGTATGAACTATTACCTGACTACCTCTGTTCAACTTGAACACTCTACAATTCTTCCACTAAATTGTATTTAGATCGCTTGATGGAATTCTTAGAGATCGGTTATTGAGGTTACATGGCGTTCTGTAGCATCGGACGGAATAATGGTGAGAGGTACAAGTCGCCACCCCCTTGTGCTACAGAGCGGGCTCTGAGGTTTCAACGTTGACTAGCAACTATGATAACCATTGTTACAGAGATTCATGCCGGGATCAAGGACTTAAGTTCTGCTATATTTCTCGCTGCTGTGTATCTCGACAAAAACGGCTAGCGATAGCACTGAGAATGAGATTGAGTTGTTTGAGAGGTTGACTTGATCTCGTTGGGGTGACTGAAGTCGAAATGATGTGTTGACTTCCTGGCAGACACCTCAGCAGCTTTCCAAGAATCTACAAAGATCACTCTTTCTAGGCCGTCGCCAAAGTTCTGTCCATTTAGGGCGCAGTCGTATTTCGTGTTCAGAGCAAACCACATCCTCATAAGCTTTGCATCCAATTTTGCTACCCTTGACATCGTAGCTCATATGCAGGGAGTTAACATCGCACTACCCATTACTCAAGAAGTAGCAGCATCCCCGCTTTTGCGAGGAGGGTCAGCTTGCCTCATGTAGCCTCCTTCTCCAATGTATCGTCCGTTGACTTTCACTATACCTTTGAGGCAGCGATAGTCGTTGACCTCCACAGCAGCTTTCAAAGCTTCTATTATGGAGAGCGCAAAAAAGCCTCTTTTGAAGTGAGAGGGGCGATCAGTGGTCCACCAGATATGTTTTATTGAATAACGAGAGCCGGGCCAGCTTCCTATGAAGGATACAATATTAGTACTTGGGTCGAAGCGCTCAGCGGCGTTGATCAGTGCTACTATAGTGCCTATGAAGACATCTTCCATAGGATTCGGAGGTCCAAAATGCTCTACCGATTCGAAGCGTACAGTATCACGCCCTAGATTCCTCGCCCCAAGGTCCACAATGGTGTTAGATTTTTGTATATGGCTACCATCCACGTCTGGATAGCTTTGTGTGGTTTGTAACCATATAGTTCCAACCATTGTTCCCTGCCAGTACACTCCGGCCATTGTAGCAACGTAGCGGTTCCTCTGAGCCATTACATCCACAATTTGTAGGAGACTCCAAAAAACAAACCGACGCTCCATAAGCTGGGTACCAAGTGAGTCCGCTTTAACTCGGATTCCGGAAGCAACTGCCCAGATCATTTGTCGTTCATCCACGCGACTGTTCCAATCCCATTTGAATGCTTCAGTTCCTATTATGCCAACCACCGCTTGTAGGCAAAGACTCTTGTCGAGGCGAATACTAGATTGGCGAATTTCTGTCCTGAAGTCTGCTGGACCTACAGGCGATGTACTGTAGGTGAGGTTGCTGGACCCGGTAGAATTGTCACCTAAGTCGTTGTGCCAAAGCGTGCCGAGTACCGAGCTGGCGGTAGTCACAAGGGCCAGTGTAAGGTCTAGCAAGATGACGAAACGCATCAGAAAATGGCTGGGAGACACAAATAGAAAGGCGAGGAAGAATTAAAGTATACCTACGACTCAACAAAGGTGATTCAAATCTTCACACAAGATGTCGCAAGAGAGGCTGTTGGCGGGTATTTGGTTGGGCATGCGTTTTTGTCATGCCAGCTCAATTAAGCGACTCGCGCTGAGGTCAAGGCTCCCGGTCGTTTGTATTGGACACAGTCAGTGACGCCGTGATTTCTCCTATGTGCAGACATGCGCAACTTTTCATCGATAAATACATTCATTGGAAGCAAAACAAAAGCAAATGAGAGGCTTGTATCTTTCGCGCTGTCGAAGTACCCCTGAGTACGGAAGCCATGCTGCCAGTTGCGGACCAATCAGAGGGAGTTTAGGGACACTTTACACCGTTCTGATGTGTTGCGAGTTGTGTGCTAATTTCTGGCAGACACAATTACTTTGTTAAACCTCCTAGGCTTCCCTTAGCCCGAACGTTCCTCCTTCCAAAACAGGTGACCCCATGACTATATCCCGATCGAATGCCTCAATAGTTCGTGGGCTTGAGAGCGAAACCCCGCAGGCAAATCGCTTCCCCTTGGTCTTTTCGTCGCTCGCGAGAATGCAAATGCATGTAAGAATTGTCCGCGAATGACACAAGGATTGGTCTGATACAGACCTGATGTTTGAGGTGCTTCGGCCCATGATACGAGCTAAAGTTTCTTGATTCTCTAGGCTAAATAGAACGACATACGTAATATAAATGATTAAGTACTGGCGATTGCGCTACGTGAAGCACTCGTAGTTTCGGCAGGAGTGGATCGGAAGCTGACTGACTGTACAGTGGTGCGTGGCTGGTTGCCAATCAGTTGAGTTGGCATCCAGCTAAGTCCTGATCCGGCCGACTGACCTACTTGATGACCCGCATCGTGAGCCTAGCACTTGAAATGCCCTAACGTCAGCCGAACTGCTGTCTTGATCTGCCAAAGGAAACAGCCACATTGTGAACGACATCAAGGAGAGTTTCACGAGAACAAGCGAACTCCTGAGCACTGAGGCGAAAAGCATTCGCTACTGTGCGCAAAGTGAATAAAGGGAACAGTGGAAAAGTAAGCATTAGCAGCTGAGATACTTCGCTAATGAGCCAGCGACTATTGGAGTGCGCATGTGGCATGAATATACCGCTGACTGTCGTCTTTCTATTGATATCTGATGACAAATAATATGCAATGCTGGGATGAAAATTCAGATTAAAGTGGTTATGTGTAAGGGGAAATCCTATGCATATGAGTGCATCTTCCCTCCGGCAACAGTCTGCACCTTGTAGTGGGTCTACCCACCTTTCAATGAACCTTTCACAGTCTTTCAAATCGATCTCTAGTCCATCCAAATCGTCGCCCGAGCCTCTTGCCGATCCATTGCAACTGCAATGAACCCATTTCTGTTTCAGGATGAGGCTGGTGGATGACGATACTTGTCTTTGCGGAGTCGCCTGCAACCTGGTTCAGTTCCCTGTTGACGGACCGAAACGTCCATTCTGAACCCCGCGATGTTTGGCTTTGAAACCGAGTTCGTTCATTGTAGCAAGAAAGTTGGTCCAATTGACGGTCCCTTCTAGGTCTGCGGTTGCTGTGGGAAAGAGGAGGCGCAGCGTGTGGAGAGATTTTTTCTTTTTGGGAAGTGGTAGATGAGGTAGAGCCTGGGATGATGACGCTGACCCTGAAAAAGTATGGGCTGAGATTACCTCTTTTCGTGTTTCTGACCCGGGGCAATCTGCATTGGCGCTAGACTTAGCTTTCGTCTTCGTTGCTGCGACCCTTTTGATCGGTATTTTGATTGAACCTTCCGGTAGGGCAACATGTGGGATAGAGGATTCATGTGGCATTGGTGAGGCTTTCTGCTGGGTGGCTGTCTGAGATATTTTCGCAAGAATCTCATTGCGTCTTTGCGCGATTGTAGCAAGTGCTGCTGGTGAATCGTGATAAGATGTTAAACCCACCAGATATTCGATGTCGATTTTTTGGATATTCAAAGTCAGGAGAATGCGTCTGAACTCATCTCTTGCGATTGACCATATCTTTGCAAGAGCCTTGTGCTGCGGAAAAGAAAAAGAAAGTCAAGTCAGCTTGAAGAGGTTCGAGCTAAAGTCTCGTCGAAATCACTTACCGCTCGGTCAGCACCCTCCAACCATACATTGTCCTTTTTCCCTGTTGGCATGCGGAACTGATTCAGGTCTTCAAGTGTCCTCCAGAGTCTAGCCCGTTTTTCGTCCACCAGCATGTCTAATAACTCACTGGATCGATTTAATAGTCTCCATCTGCATGAGGTGTCGCAATCCTTCCAAGAAAAGGCTTTTCCGTACTTGACAGAAAATGAGGGTCTATGCATCATAACTGCAAGGTAGATGCGGTACATAGCCGCCATGTCGGTGATCCTGCCGTAGGTAATGTCGTTTATCTTTGCGGCCTCGGACTTGTTGCAAGAGCCCAGATACATGTCAAGAGACCGCAGCACCAAAGCTGTATCATAATTGCTGTAGTGCAACGATATTAGCGTGGTCCCCACAAACCATGATTGCATGGGTAGTAAGTAGAAGGTTATTGGCGAGAGCTAGACCTACCGTTCCCCCAATGCCCTAAGGCAAAAAAGTATACGATCGGACTTGTAATTATCTTTGCTGCTCATCATAGAATCGCAACCTTTTTTGGGCCTAATGGCTACTTCCTTGCCATTCCTTAGCCCGGGTATCACTTCCCATTTCGATTTCCATGCTTCGGAGACGAAAGCAAGCTCCCGCATGTGGGTGGCTTTGTGGCTCCAGTGATTGTATACCAAAAGTCCCAGACCTCCAAGAGCACGGTCATATTGCACTGGAAGTGCGTGTCCGGGTCTGATGGCTGCTTTGTTAACTTCATACTGCTCCTTCACTACTCGAAGTTGATCTTCGATATCCTCCCACTCTCTAACTAGGGTAATCGAGTAGTATATTACTCTGCCCCCAAGGAATTGATTCATGGCAGCCTTTGGCCGTTCGGCCCCGGAGATGTTATACTCGTTATGATCTCGCCAATAAACGGCTACAGAATGGAAGTAGGCTGGGTCTGTCTGTAAGAGCCACAAATTGTCTTGCGCTTCTGCTCTTTTACCGGTCACGATGTCCATCAGATGATCTATCATAATTTCATTGAATTGGGGTGGCGGTGAGAAAGGCTCCTACAATTTCTTGAGTTAGTCAAGCCACCAGTGAGTAACGACGTGTGCTGCACAGATACAGTCTGAATTACTGCCTAGTATAATATCGGACGCCTGCTGGACAGAGGATACACACATTGTAGTAAGACACTCCAAACTGCATCCAGGACGGATCTTCTAACAGTGGCGGCTGTATCGATGATGGCAGAGCCGTTTGAGCGAGCGATCCGGTCACGACTTCCATATTGTACTCATCAGTGCTTTTGAGCATCGAGAAGACGAAATCTCTTAAGAACTTGATTAGATCCGACTGAGCCTCTAATATAAGAAGCGCCCTGGGAGCGCCATAAGCATCCCCATTGTGAACTGTGCCTAGAGTCAGCGAGTGATCCCCAGACCTAGCGAGCAGAACCATCTCGAATTATAGCGGACATTTGACATTCAGAGACTGATGGTAGGAGAGATTCAATAACTACTGGCTCGCTGACGTACCTTCCGTCTTGTTGAAAGGCCTCCATTGTCCATAGAACTTGCCATGCAGCGAAATGCAGCCCGAATTGAATTTATCTTCTAAGACGCCCATGGCCCATCCTGCAAAAAGTTGGTGATTATCGAATGTCACCCATTCCTCTGGACGGTGACGAGCCCGGTAATACAGTAGGCGAATCATCCTTGATCCGTCATTCGATAGACCTTCGAGATTGATGTAGGGTAATAAAAAGGTCTTCCGATACATGCGAGCTGAAAAAGGATTTTTGCCTTGTTTCAACATGATTTCCAATAATGGATTTTCGCTCTCATACAGGTCTGGTTTCAGAGATTTGAGGTGACTTCTTCTCTTCGTCACTGACTTCTTGACCCATCGCTTCTGGATCAAAACTCCGTGTAAGTTAAGCAAAGATTGGATTTGCTGAAGACCTTCGAACATGTTTGTGCAGTACTGCCTAGCTAGCATCGCGACGGACGAGGTAGGTATCTCGCCCACGTATGATAGCTCGATACGCCTGGTCTGGAAGTCGATGCCGAAGAATTGGTCGCTGCACAAGGTACAGTCGCATGGTGGACTGAATACCTCCACAGGTCCATCCCATTTGTGCTTTCCGGCCTCGTTCGCCTTAAGGTACGATTCTGCAGCAGTGGACTAAAACGTAGCCATTCTCAAGACCTCAGGACGGACAAGAACACCTGAGCGCAAGGCCACAGATTTCCTTGAAAGACGAAGAAACGTAGTGGAAGGTAAATGAAAATGTGTCAATTGCACCATGTGAATGAAACTTACGATTGACACCGTGATTTAGTTTGCCTGTGAATGTTTTTGTGAATGTTATCTTCCCGAGCGAAACTAAATACCTTTCGACCTCGTCAAGTCATCATTACTTCTGCTCGCGTATTCAGTAATTATTGCTGACGACAAAAGGAAAGCTTAATGTTTATATCCCTTATCATGGCTTATCCCGAGATCTGACGTGGGTTGTCGTGACACATAACACCAAAAGGTGTCAACTTTCAGAAGACATGATACTGAGTTAGTATCAAGCAGTGTCTAGCTCCTAAGGGTCACTGTCCTCCACTCGATACATTGAACATTATCGTGGACTTAAACTTTCAAGAAGTTGCCACAAACATTTTAATTGAGTTCAGATATTTGTTCGCTCTCTTCGCAGCCTTGCTCGCGATTTCAACAACTCTCGCACCAGATTTCTTCGCGGTATTCGTCATGAGATTCGAAACGCTCGCTGTCGATTTACCGCAACTGTCTTTTTCATCCTTTTTGCCTCTCACAACCATGTTAGTATCTCCTTACGTATCACATAGTCGACGAGGGCGAGCAGGTAATCTTTCCTACATAATTTGGCCTCATACGAGGTTGTTGACGCCGTCCAGAAGCTTGTCGACCTGGGAGATGTTGGCCATTTGAATCTTGTCGAGGGTACCTGTGGGGAACATCCTTTCAGTGGGTGTTAGTGGGTGTTCGTGGAGTGACGAAGGGGAAGAGGCAGTGGGAGGTGGAAGGGAACAAGAGCAGAGGGAGAGTAGGCGGGCGTGTACTCTCGGATATCTAGCGGCATCGGAAGTCTTGAAATCTGTGGTGAATTCGATTGAGCATTGGTCTTTCACCCATGACATTCAGTTCTGGTACTCGTAGTGATTGTTGTAAGCTTTCTCGGAGAAGGTCTTCGTAGATTGCTTTGATCGGGTCTTTGGATGGAGGCGAGTCTTACAGAAAATGTCGCTGTCTTGGTTGTTGTCTGCGGGCTAGGAGGGTAGTCTGAGGATAAAAGATGATCTATGATGAGTTGATGACACCGTAGATGGCTATTATGTGGAAAACCCGTGCTACCCTCGTGATTTCATGAGGACTGGCGCTGAGCACGATGACGTCTAGGGCAAGAACGCGTAAACGTGGGGATTTCTTGGCGCGCCGTCTTTTAATAAACGCGTCTCCTACTTCATCACTTCATCTGCTGACAATCAGCAACTCGGCTTCAACTCTAGAAATTGCAGATCATTGTTGGGTTTTGAACCAAGACGCTAAGCTGTGCGGTTACAGAATGTCAAATAATGAGGGAGTGTATATTGGTCCTCCCGTCACATCGTCAGCAATAGCAGGACCCACTCAGGACGCGCTTTTCATCTACCGCTACACCGACGCCGACTCTGGCCCTACGACCCTCATCGAACGAGTACACCCAGTCCCTTCCTTCCTTTGCCAACCCAATGCTCTACAGAATAACTCGCAAGCCGTCGAGGCCTTCCAAACAACAGTCAATGAGGTCAACGACGAAACGCATATGGACTGTATGCTCTTGATGAGCGCGCCATGCGTCAGTTGTGGAAGGCCTCCGATGGACGCCATCAAAACCCCTAAGCCTTATCTAGACCGGTCAGCGCCGCTGGTTATGGTCGCGGTCATGCCGGTGTGTGGCATGGATGTCTGTGAAAGAAAGGTCAAGCGCCGGATGGAAAGGATGCAGAAGGAACGTAGGAGGGCGGATGAAAGGAGTGACGAAGATGCCAACGAAACAACCGCTACGCAGAACAGAATGGGTGCCAAGTCAGGATGTACCATGTGTGGCAAGGAAGCCCCGGCAAGACCGTGTACAAAATGTGGGAAGGTCAAATATTGCAATCGGGCCTGTCAGAGGAAGGATATGAAGAGTCACGAGGTAGACTGCCACTGAGACGCTCGTCCAGCATGCGACAAGGTGGTAGATATGGCCCGCGCCTTGATGCTCCCTCTGGACCTGACTTTTGATATTGATCAACGGAACCCCACAATACGAGCTTCGGGGGCATCTCGCACCGGTCAGAGCATACCTTCAATGCAGTATTACTCACGGCCCAAAAGCCCATCTTCACGTCCCAAAACTCCATCTCATTGTCCCTATTCTCCCGTACGATCACACTATCAAGTTGAGCCCTATTAACGCATCCATATCGCTTCACCCCGCATTCCATGCTTCGCTAATTCACTTGGCTGGAAGTCCTGCTCCGGCACTGTTGGATTCCAGTGTTGAACATGCGCATTACACGCCTCGTTGTACGACTCTGTTTTCTTCACATCGGCGCCTACAGAGACATATTTGAGCAGCGGGACTGTAAGAGCATGTGATGGACCCACAAGCAATTCAGAGCGTATCATATTGACTGAGCCTCCTCGCTTGATTATATAGAAGCAGTCCAGCCGACCTAAGGGGAAAATTGAGACGGGTACACAGTCTAGCTATTCCGTAAGCGGTCTATTCGGGAAACCGTGTAGAGGGGAAATTGAGCTATCAGGGAATGTTGACCACGGATTCTCGTCGGTTGCCAAGATAATCTAGACCCTTATAGTTCGATTGAAAAATTGATCTTAATCATATAATCTCTTGGTAATAGTCCATTGATAGCATCACTGCGTCACTGCAAGAATGTCACCAAGGAGAAGGGAAATAAATATGGGTTTGAGCATTGATCTATTACACATTATCTCAACTACTATCTTACAATTTCTCGAAGAATCCTAGAGACAGCTGCTCAAGGGAAGTTGCAGAGCAGACGTCGTGACTGGGGGCTTAATACTCTCAGTAGCAGAGGTAGCAAGTGCAGTAAAGCCCATGACGGCGAACGTAGACGGGAGCGTAGATAGGAGCGCTCTTGTCCTTGGCCCGCTCAGCGTCAAGTTCCTTCTGAACCTCCCTGATCTTGTCATCCTTGGCCTGAAGCTCTTTCTTGTGACTATCGAGCTTCATCTGGTTCATCTGGGCTTGCATGCTCTCGAGCTTCTTCTCCAAGGCTTTGGTGTTCTCGCTCTTGGTGTTCTCAGTCTGCTTCGGCTTCTCCAACTGCTGAAGACGGGTTTCGAATCCAGGGCCGGATGATGAGCTTGCACGAGTAGATTGACTGCGAGAAACGGTACCTTGCTTGCTCTCTAGACGCTCAAGTCGGGTCTCAAATCCAGCACCGCGAGGAGGTTCGTATGCAGCCGGGACCATTGCCATGTCAGCACGAGTGGATTGAGAACGAGCGACCGTACCCTCCCTGGTGACCATACCGCGGCTAGGTTCATACCCAGCAGGATTTGTCGTCATGCCACTACGGGTGGATTGAGAACGAGTGACTGTTTTCTCCCTGAGAGCCAAAGCGTGGCTAGGATCAACCCCAGCGGGGATCGTCGTCATGCCAGTACGGGTGGATGAAGAACGAGTGACTGTTTTCTCCCTGAGAGCCAAAGCGCGGCTGTTACCGGTGGAGGTTCCCTGAGCGTACTCTGCCGGAAGGACTGCGCGACTCCAGCCTTCATTGTCTGATGGGCGGACCGTGCGTTGAGAATCTCTAGCATAGTCACCACCGTGGCTGGCGCGAGAGTCTTGATGACGAGTGGACTGGGTGGGATGACGGCTGGATCGAGTCTGAGTCCTCAAGTCGTCATGGCCAACGGGATTCATGGCCTCGTTCTCATGGACGGCGGAGAGTCTGCTAGGTGTGTGCGACGGGCGAGCGAAATCGTGACGGGATACAGATGATGATCCGGAGCGTGAGCGCGAAGGTTCCCTCAACTGAGTGACTCGGGACTCTCCGTGACGAGAGGAGCGAGAGTCCATGTGTTCTGGCGATCTGAAGGATACGTGCGATGTCGCAGGAATCGTGTCGAAGGATTGAAGGATTCAAATGGAAGTACTGATGCAATCGGTTGTTGATGTGGTTCTGCTTTTCAAAAGCAGTTGTTGTGTTTCAGGCAGATGCTGAAGAGATAATCACCGGGGATTCAGGAGGCTTTTGTACCCGACGAGCTGCTCAGTGGATCTCCTGGCTAATTCGAGGCCTCATTGTCTTCATCAAACCATTCTTTAGAAGTATCAAAGAGATAGATGGTCTGACAATCCTGTTATATCCAACACAAAGGGCGAGAGGAAGACAATCGATCTTTCTCAAAGATCAACAGCTATCTCCATTGTTCATCTTAGCCTATGAGTCTTTATCTATAGTTGAATGAGCCATTCTTTCAACCGCTTTCGCTTCGTACACCGATGAAAAGCCACTCCAACCAAAACAATAGGAGCAGCATCTGGATGCCACTCCTGCACGCTAGAAGCGATTCGTGTACGTAAAAAATAACTAGTCTCCAGGATAAGTCAATCAAATCTAGCTCACTGATGACTTAAGCACAGGAGTAACAATTGAGACGCATAGAACTCTCGCTATGGCAGGCTCTTGATAATCTCCCTGACTTCTAGAAACGGATGTGTAACCAAAGATCTCGGAGAAACGCGCTCGTATTAGCAACCTAACAGCAGTGTCCCAGCACTGTGCATTGCATTGTGATTACTCATTCTTTGTGTACATGAAATGGTCGTAGTGTTTCTGTTTCGACATAAGGTGCTGGAAACCTATCTCGATAAAATACCATTACAGCGAGTGCACATTCACGACTGTACATTTCCGTACGCCGACGGAAAGCTAATCTTTGTGTTCAGGCCGAACAAGGTCCAATTCTCAGCTTACTGGACGGAAAAGTGGGCTACCTTTTGTGACTCCAGACTGGGATTTTACTGGTTTCTTCGAACTGAAATTAACCAAAAGAAAGAATAAGAAAAAAATATTTTGGCAGGTTGGGTCGTCAGATTACTCAGATCTATATGAAGTCAGGAAAGGGAAAGAAAAAAGGAAAGAAAAATATTTGAGAACAATTTCAAAGAAAGAAAAGAAACCACTTTCCATCTCCGTCCCGAGCCCCCGCCCCTCACTCTACTCATAATTCGTATCATGATACTTCACACTCCTCCACACCCCACCCGTCTTCGCCGCCTGCGCCTTCACGCTAACACACCCCATTCCCTTCTTCGGCGCCCTGATCGTTTTTCCCGCCTTATGCTTACAATTGTCATCAGTGAACGCGTCCAGCGCGTCGAAGCTGTGGGGCCAAGTACCCCAGTTGATACCCACGTTATCGCTTACGGGGCTAAATTTAATGCAGTCGCCGTACACTTTAGGGCGAGCGCCGCCCCAGCCGCCTGAACAGGTGGTGTCGGAGGGCGCGTAGGAGGAGAGCCAGCCGTAGTGGGCGCGCTTCTCGAGCGAAGTGGGGAGGTTGGTGAAGAGAGAAGAGGAGCTGCTGGTTGTGTTTGTGGGGACGATGGAGGGGGTCGAGGGGGTGGGCGTGGGTGGTGGTGCTCAGGAGAGAAAGCGAGAGCGAGAGGAGAAGGGTGCTAGAGAGGAACATTTTTTTTTTCCTTTTCTGTGCTGTCTCTGTTCTCTTGGGAGATTTTGTGATTTCTTGGAATTTCTTTGGGTTGGCTGACCTGCAGTGGGTTTGCGATATGTAGACTGGCCTGCAGTAGCTTGTTGATGATGCTCGGTCGTTATACGGTAAATGACGTTATTCGTGGTATTCGTGTAGATCGTGGGATTTTGGGGCCTCAAAGACATGGATTTGGGGTTTCTGCAGGATATATAATCGTCTCTTTGTTCGGATTAATCTCTTTGAGATTATCTTAGGTGTTCTTGGCTTCAATTGTTGGCACAGACTGGGCGTAGGGCGTCGCTGACAAAGAAATCGGCCTTGAACAATGACAGAAGTAGCTTTGTAACGTGAAAACTACCTTCCGACTAGCGTCACTGTCCTCCCATCGCCACTGCAGAATATTCATACCCTTATCCAGCGTCTCGGCTATCCAGTCGAATCTCTAAGCCCATCCATCTCTTTGGATTCGACGACATTTTCCCGACAAAGGAATTAGCGTTTGATGGTGGCTGAGCTGGTGTGGCGCGCTTTGTAGGAGATGAAGTATGGTAGTGGGAACTTAATCAAGTATGTAATCATGGTGATCGATATCATCAGTTCTCCAAATTCCTCGTCGGCGACCGAGACAATGAAGAATTTCGGACCCAGATTCCCCATGCTGTCCTGTTTCGACGACTCTCCAGGACATAGCTTGGCGGCGATACACCGAGCGGGCTACTTTGTCACCTAGAGTTGTGGCGGGCGTGAACACCTTAGTATTGAGTTCGCAGGCTTCGAACCAGGCATAGGGTTGCGACGATGATGGCGAGCACATTTGTGAAGAGCGAGGCCATGGATATGCACAGCGCAGCGCGCCTGATGAGCATACCTGTTCGATCAAGAGGCGCTCGAGCTCTGGGGGGTCGATTTCCCACTCAGAGGGCCTGTATGACAGCTGCTTCGGGCCCCTTATACTGTTGATTATCTCCTCTTCTTTGCTCCGATCTAAACCTTGGAAATTGGAGATCATCTCGTAGGTGTAGGGCAATGGTGCTCTAAGGGACTCCATATTGAATTTAGTGTCCACTCCAAGTGGCTCAAAAAAGTTCCAGAGAGTTTTTGCGAGGTCGGTGAAGCCAGCGGAGATGATTTCGCGAAGTAAACGCCAAAGGAAATTTTGGAATAGAGCTATTTGGCGTTCTCTACCGACTGCTACCTTCTCGCCATCTTGTAATCTCAATTCTTCCAGCCACCTAGACGCAAAAGCACTTTGAGTTTCTGGCAAAGATATCGTGCAGTCAGTGTCCCACAAAGTACCGCTGACATGGAGCCCGTGATTGGACAATATCGCCGGCTGAAGGCGAAATAAGTTTCCTTCTTCCTCGAGATAACTGATTGTTTTAAGAGACGCAGACGGTTTGGGCCCCCATGAAAATCCATATTTTGTCGACTCATCATCGTCGTCGTCGTTCACAAAGACAAGATCATACGATCGTGCATCCTGACCGACTCTGAATGGACCCCAAACATTGGCCGGATATTTCAGGGCAGGATGATCATCTTTATACCCTGCGAGGAGGGACATGTCCCCATTAAGGATTGCCAGCGTGTGAGCACAGACTGTAAAAGAGCTCCCTGGAAAATCCAAAACCTTAGTATCGACTCTGTAGTCATAGTTACAAAGGTTTGCCAGAATAGCCAGCCGGTCTGAAGGTACAGAATTGTAGCGGAAATCGAGGTATGTAATAGCTTGAGCGGCATTGCACACTTGACGTTGAGAGTGTCCTTCGCCCAAGGGATCAATGGCATAATCCGGAGAGAAACGAACAATGGTTTCATCTGGCAAAATAGTAGGTATTGAGTTCCAAAGGCAATCGGCGCTGTTCGATGCGTCGATTGCAACTTGAGGATCAGACCAGACATTAGCAGCAAGTCCTTCTTCAATATAATTTCTCATGTTGACCATCGCGTTCTGGAAGTCCCAAATGCTAATTTCAAAGTCTTCCGATGTAGGGCCAAAGTGAGACGGTTTCTGTAGTCCACGACAGCTGAGAAGCAACGTCATATTCACGCCAGCCGAGACTGACTCCTGTAATGTCCAGGCACGC
Organism: Physcia stellaris; assembly: GCA_018902385.1. Classification (NCBI taxonomy): domain Eukaryota; kingdom Fungi; phylum Ascomycota; class Lecanoromycetes; order Caliciales; family Physciaceae; genus Physcia; species Physcia stellaris. The sequence goes on along the minus strand of JABSSW010000049.1, from coordinate 330,861 downwards.
TCAAACCATTTGTCTTGAAGGAGATCGTAGATCATTGACTCCAGTACTTCTATTTGAGTTGGGTCGAAGTCAAAGAAGTCAGGGTCGCAGACTGATACGAAGGCATCAAGTTCGGCTTGAGACTCAAATGCGTATTCCAGCACCGCAATAGCGTGATCGGCCTTTTGGTAGATCATGTCCATTTCTTGAATACTTTTCTCCTTGTCGACAGGGTCAGTCTGGTCAATACATTCCTGATCGATCCATATACCATTTATCCCATGAGCAACTGCGAAGGCGATTGAGCGATGGATTACGTCGAAGGGCGTAGCGCAGTACCGTCGAGTCAAATCCTCGCACAGAATCTCCGGAGGAGCATTGGAGCACTGGCAAGACCATTGTAATTTTCTGTTCCAGCAATATGACACCGCTACGTACGCCCCAGCGCTTGACAGAGCCGAGCGGCGGGTAATTTGGAGGGTACTTTGGGCAAAAGGACACTGTGACAGTGAGGTGGGTGACAATGGCGCTTCCTGGAGTTTTGGGGAGACGACTACTCTTTCGCCTGAGATGGTGTCTGTGCCTGCCGAGTCGCTGATCAGAAATCGTACTCGATCCGCTGATGCGCGCGTCCGAGATCGACGGAAGCCATATTTTGAGATTTCCACCATTTGCTCTCGCAACCTTGCCTGGGAGCCTTGTATCTTACAAATGGCTGGCTCGGGGACGTTGACTTCCATCTGCGGAGTTGTATGCTGCGCGGCGTCTATTGTTCTAGTGAGTATTTAAGATATCTTGAGTATTCCCCGTGAATTTGAGTACCAGCCATACCAAACCAACGCCCAGACCTTTCTATAATCGACATTGTTCGAGCCCAAACAGGCTAGAAGTTTGACGGTGGGCTTAGATACAGACTATCTCGTGCAGATCATCTAACCGTGGGTCAGGATCTCACTAAAACTCGCATCGAGCTGGTAGCAATCGCATTGCTAGGAAGTTGGTGATAGCTGATGTGTAGAGGCCGGACACTATGAACGCAATAGTTCAATCTGGGAAGGATTTCGCACCCTCTCAACCCCATGCAGAGACTCATGACTCGTTTGAGACAATCGCAACCCACATGACGAGGTCGTAATCCATGTCCGGCCGAAGGTGAGAGACAATAGGTTTTCATTATAATAGTGGTAAGCATGGGATGGACAATCGGGAAATGGCGGCATGAAGGGCCGCAGCCCGGACGCTTGTGCGTTAGTGTTTTACACTTCAAGCAATCCTCATCGATGCGCTGAGGTCGCTCTCTTTCTCTCTCAATGGCTCCGAGGCTCAGTCCGCTCGTCGGGGCTTGAAGCGCTCTTGATCTGTCTTCAAGCAGGTTGTCATCGAGACTATGTCAGAAAGCTCTGATGCTAAGCTGGAGGACAGGTTTTTGTTGTCCTGTGCCATGCTAGAGGTAAAGCAGCAGAAACGGCAAGGCCACTCGTCAATCACGGTATTTGGCTCTGCCATGACAACCTATCTGAGGGTCCGTTTCGCTAACTTGATTTATAGCTCTCGCCCAGGACAATGACACCGGTGCCCGTTTCTTCCTCCCCTTTACATCCCTACCGTCATCATCGCTCCGTTCGTTGTCTGTTCAGGAATGGAATACCCAATGCCTGGAAGGCTACCCAATGTGGTCGAAGATGAAGATCAAATACGTTTGGGGTTGAGGTGAAGAGGTCAAGGCCATATTTCCGTTCGTGGGTATGGTCAGGCGGAAAAGCGGTCGCAAAAGGAGCAACGCGACTTCCCGCAGTGATTTCTTTTCCCCAGGCTCGGAGAGTGCATTTCCGGTGAGAGCGGCAAGGATTTTCACACGTGGAGATGATACTATTCATCGAAGATCCCTGAGGAGCAGACTCAACGGCGTACAACCAAGAAAAATGCGTTAGCAGATTCATGTGCAAGGTTTGACATGGCAATTAGCCACCCAAAAACCTAGAACCGAGGTGTAAGGCTCGTGTGCAGTAATGGTAGGAAACAACGAGTAGAAAGCTCTACCTTGCAGTGGCATACTATGCCAGTGGATAAAGTTGGATGGATACGCAGTGGTCACACAGCGTTGCCGCAACGTTTTTCCTTGCTAAAATGTAGTCGCCATTGTGTTTACGCCATATTACCGCCATCATCCGGACACTTTTACTCGCTCACCTGGTCTCTGCGGTATGTCCACGTATCGATATAGCTAGCTCTCTCGATTCTGGCAGCAAATCTGCAGTAGCGGGCTACTCAATCCCCAGGTGTTATGCCAGCTTTAATGAAGTCTAGGAATAGTTGTTCGGGAGACATCATCCAGAGGGCTTCTGGCTGCCAGCCTACCGACGCCCTTCGAAAGCTATCTTTGATGCTTGATCGGCCAACATTCGATTATCGTTTCGAACGCAAGTGCCAGGAAGTGACGATTAGTATCAGATAGAATGATATCTATCTACTTGCAATTTACATATCGAGCTTCACGACATACATTGACAACAGTGAGCAGTATGGAGCTGGCCATCCGAAGGTTTTGTGCCTGAGCGTATCGGGAGTGATTGCATGTCACTGGATGTCTCCAAATCTGCTCTGTAACGCTTGAGGAAGGTGTCAGCCAGCAGACAGACTTGGGCGACGAGGCTAGACAGCTTTGGTCGACCGACGGGAACCCTCCGCCTCGCACTTGGGCTGTGGCCATCGTAACCGAGAGCAAGTGCAAATCACTCAGCGCAAAATACTCAAGATCGCCTTGCGCAAAAGTCTTCATCTAAACCCTGCTACGTACCTTGATGCGATCGCGTCTTCCAGAAGCGTTCCTGTACCATTTTGTGGATTCCTTGAAATCGCCAAGACGAACTGGGTGTCGGGCAATTGAGCTCAATGCACAGTGTTCAGCCTTGACAAAGACCAAGGCATACAAATGACGTCAAGGTCTCTGCCCCAGGAGTGAGCTGTGAGGGTGCGCCATTTCTATAGGCTGTGTCCACTGTCCAGTGTCCACATTGAGACAATAATACTACCTTAATCAAGTGAAAGGCTGGGACTGAAACAACTAACGTTGATTCGGCCATAGACCTGTTAGGTTTAAGATACGTACAAGGTCTGATAGCCGCTCGTCGCCAACTCAGCAGCAATGATAGGTGCGGATAAAAGCTAGCAGCGGCAGCAACTTCTCAGCCGGCTTCATTAAAGCGGCTATGGCTACTTCCTCCCTAAGCTACTGCAACTACCTCGTGTGCTACTTCTTTCCACCAACAACAGTTTCGTGAAGGATGACCGAGCTGGAGCCATTTCGTCATGTTTCTCGGAGCAACACAAGCCACCAATAACAGCCGATACCTACCGTCTTTGTGCGTCCTGCACCCCAGACTGTGGCTCATTATTTAAAGCGATGGATTGTACTCTAACTCTGAATAATATCTGTGGGTGCCCGCTTTTCAGAAGTCGTCTTCAGGCGTCTCCCCCTCCTCTTTTCGACCACAACCCATAATATCCGCTGCAGAAGTGGCACATATGTGAAATTAGCCGTCAGCAACTAGAATCGACATGTTTCTTCGACAGTATCTGCAATCACTCCTTTGCGTTCTAACTACGGTCACACCAGCTGCCTCTGCACCAGCTTCGGGTTCTTGTGCTTCCGCCTTGAAACCTAGCTATCCGGCGCCCTCTCTTGCACCAGGGTATGCAGCCCAACTTATTGCTAAAAATCTCACAAAACCTCGTGGAATTATTGTCGACAGCGAGGGTCACCTTCTTGTCGTTCAGCAGCAAGTCGGCGTCACAAGCTTAGGCATTCAGGATGTTGGTGACCGTTGCTTGAAAGTCTCTCAGAAAATAGACGTCATCCGAAACGTCAATCTCACACATGGCATTGCCCTCTCCAGCGATGGAAAAACATTGTATGCCTCATCAGCGGAAGCAGTCTTTGCTTGGCCATATGACGCTGTCAAGCAGAGCGTTAGCGGAACCGGCAGTAACGTTGTCGACATCGCTCATACCAGCGATGGCGACCACATTACTAGGACGCTACTATTCGCAAAGAAGCAGAAAAACACCCTCATTGTTAGCCGGGGTAGCGACTCCAACGTAGACTATAACTCTCTGGACTTGACCACCGGCCACTGTCAGATCAAGTCATTCGCTGTCCAGAAGGATCAGAGCGCAACACAGAATTTCAACACCACCGGAAAACTCCTTGGATGGGGTTTACGCAATTCAGTCGGAGTGGCCGAACATCCCGTGACTGGCGGCATCTACAGTGTCGATATGGGCATGGATTATTTAACGAGAGACGGGAAAGATATTTCTCAGAACAACCCTGGCGACGAATTGAATTACCACGGCATTATCGGTAAAGCCAACGACCTTAACCAAGGGCTAAATCACGGATATCCATATTGTCAGGCTGCTTGGGACGTGCAGGCCATACCGAACAGAGGCGACCTGGTGGTTGGTAATCAATTCCTCGTTGGTGACGTAAACAATACGTTCACGGGGAATGACACCATGAACGATGCAGTCTGCGCCAAAGAGAGAGTGGCCCCAGTGATAACGCTACCTCCACACAACGCCCCAATCGATTTGAAGTTTAATGCGCAGGGTACTGCTGCTTATGTCAGCTTTCACGGCAGTTGGTTAGTACTCAGACTTTTTCCCGATATATGGGTGAGCTAACCGTTTGTTTTATTTAGGGATCGCAACGGTTCAACAGGCTACAAAGTCTCCAAGATCGACTTCGCCCGTGGATTCCCGGTCGCTAAGTCGAACAGCAAGACCGCAGTTGTCGACATCATGAGCAATGTCGACGTCAGTAAATGCGGGCAGATAGTTCCCTACGTTTGGAACAAAGACTGCTTCCGGCCGGCAGGTCTCGCTTTCGACAAGGCTGGAAGACTGTTCATGAGCTCCGATGAGACTGGAGAAATCTGGGTAATCACCAAGGTGTAGCGTACGGAGTAACGCTAGGTGTGGACGATTACTTGGGGAGGTTGATCTGAGGGCCTCCAAATGCTATGTTTGCTTTGTAGACTTTTTGACCTGTTGTATGCCAAAGAAGCATCCTACTTGAAGTACGTTCTCATTCAGCTACGAGCAATGTAAAACTCAATCAGACAGTGATAAGCACATGTTTGGCATCTATGGCATGATTGGCTACAAGGTGCAATCTCAGATAAGATAAGATCAAAAAGCATCAGATAAGATTATGTTGTTGGCAACAAACAAATGCCGACAAGAGCCCGGATAAGTTGATACTATGGTCAGCTCAGCATCACCTGATTTCTCAGATCTTGCCCAATATTTGGGCAAGCTCAGATCTTGCCCAATATTTGGGCAAGCTCTACCTGGCATTTCTCTAGATCTGCACAGCAGTATCTATCGCTGAATCTGTTCTGCCTTGCCGCGTGATGGTTCCGCGGAAAGGATTACGCGGCCTGCTTCGTGGACACGCCCTCAATCTCCATGCTTGACTCTGCACTGATCACGATGGTAGTTATTCTAGATTGTTGGCTGCATTCAAATAATCAGGCCAAAAATTTAGACACGTCCCCGGCACATCCAACGGGCAGATGGACTCCACCGACAGAAAATTTCGGAAGCAACAGCGCGACAATTTTATGCGGTGTTCTCGTCTGCGCCTACTCATTCTCCGTCGCAGACCTACTATTGCTTGTAGCACCGGTTCAAATGTGTTCCAATAGACAAGGCCGCTGGGAAAAGCTTACGACGACCAGCTTGCGCAAGCTTGCTTGTCATTGACTTCCATTGGCATCGCTCTGCGCCTTGTTAGGCATGGCCACTTGGGAGATTGAAGGTGGATACACGATTAATCGCTATCCGCAGCAGTCCAATTTGGATCTGACGTTGTTTTCGTACGAGTTTTATGGCTGGGCCGAAGTGCCTTTGCCTCGAACCCACCCGGACATGTCCACCGCGTCAGCTGGCACTAAGAGGTAAGAGAATCAGAACATGACGACGTGCTCTGAGATTCGTGGATAACCTCAAATGATTCAAAGACATTTAGTTCATGGTTACTCTCTCGTTTTTGATTCATCGTTAAGAACCTCATGCTTTGTACAATTTGATCCCATTCTCACAGTGAGCAATACTTGTCAATTCAGGTTACATTTAGTCCGCAGCAACCAGTCTACACCTCGTCATGTTTTTTAATCCAGCTGCAACATTTCTCATCCTCTTTTCCGCCTCGTTCGTTATCGGACACGGGGCCCCGGACTCGCCTACAGAGCTGGCTTTTCGTAAAAGTCATTACGAGAAAGCCAAGCGCTCGATTGGTTCTTGCAGTCAAAGACTTCGCAAACGGGATGCCGTGGAGAGGAGATTCACAAAGACGGATACATTCATCAACAACTACCGTCAATCTCAAGCGATGGACGGTTACCACAGCAATGAAGCTCTGAAACGAGACATCCTTGTGGATGGGCTCAACTCGACTTGTATCTTGACACCTGAGAGCGAAGAAGGCCCTTACTGTCAGTTAATGTTTCCCTTGATCATTACTGAGATTCTTGTACATTGACATATCGCCCTCAGATGTCGAAGGCATGCTTATCCGTAAGGATATGCGCGAGAACGAACCTGGCATCGACCTTCTCCTTGATATCCAAATCACCAACTCCAACACTTGCAAGCCAATGGCTGGGGTATATGTTGACTTTTGGAGTGCAAATGGCACAGGTGTCTACTCTGGCAAGGAGGACGAAGGCACTCTTGGCCTCACTTACCTACGTGGTTTACAAGCCTCGGACAGCAACGGTATTGTGCAGGTCCTGACCAAGTTCCCTGGGTACTACTCTGGCAGGGCACAGCATGTGCATGTCAAGGCACATGTCAATGGTACAGTTGCCTCGAACAATACATTTGCGGGCGGTTCCGTCGTGCACACCGGGCAGCTATTCTTCGACCAGTCAACTCTGGATGTCGTCAATACGTTCTATCCCTATACAGAAGATCCAAATAAGTTCACTCTCAATACTGGTAAGTGTACACCAATCTAGTCCAACGCATCAATGGCATAACTTAACACCATGTTAGTCGATCAAGTGATTCAAGGACAGGCGAATGCATCCTACTACGATGCTTTCCTAGATATCCGCTCACTCGGATACAACGTGTCAGCTGGATTGATTGGCTTCATCAACATCGCCATCGATCCCACTTCTATTCCTGCGGCCGTTGGCATTGGTGGAGGCATGGGCGGCGGTCCAGTGCCGAGCGGAGGTGCAGTTCCAAGTGGAGGTGCTGGAGCTTTACTGACTGGTAGCGGCACTCTAAATGGCTCGAGAGTTGCTCCCACATCGAGAACATCTGCTTGACCTGAGATTTTTCGTAGGAAAAGCCAAGAGCGTAAGTGGCTGGGTATAGGCTGTCTTCATTAAAACTCTATCGTAATGAAGTCGCGCGAAACCATTAGGGCATTTATGATCTTGCTCCTTTCATAGGGGTCGGATATCCTACCTCACATTCTTCGCAGGCTTCATCTTTGTCACTCTTCGTTCTACAACATTAAACACATCTTCTAAGGGATATCAAAAAGGTTTCATCTTCCTGTGAAGGAAATCTTTAATCTTATCTTGGTGTTTCGTTAAAGTGAGGTAATGATGCTGTAGACTACAGCAGAAACACGCATGACCAAGAAAGAGATGACCGTTTAGCCTCCTTTCAGAGATAGCACCACGAGCTCGAATGGAATGACGTCGACTTCAAATGCCGCTTATGTAATCATACGCAATACCTTGTATCTCAGCCAGCGGCAAGCCTCGTTCCTGCCCGCAAATTACCCTCCCAGTTCCCCATCATCCACATCAGCATCCCTCTCCAACTCGCAGCAAGCTCCCTCAAACACCCAATTACCTCCGATTCCCCAAACCCCCTCATCTAGGCTTCCAATCAATATGAACCTCATCAGCATCAGCCACGCCCTCCTCGCCCCTCTCATCACACTCCTATCCCTCTCCGCCGCGCAGAAATCCTACATCGCAATCACCAATCTCCAGAAATACGAAGCGCGCAGCGAGCGTGCGGCCAAGCACTCGCAGACGGCGGCGGAACAGCTGTTCAAGACGCGGGTTACGCAGGGGAGTAGTGCGGGGGCTGTATGTTTCTCTTCCCTCTCTTCTCTTCTTCCACTCCGCTTCCTTCTTCCTTTGACCTTCGTCTACTTCTCTTTCCCAAGCCCCAAAAAAAACCCAGGGCGAAAGGAACCGGAACCCAGAAGGTCTCATAGCCATACCCGCTAACTCCACTCACCGCGACGCGTGCTCCAGGTCTTATTCAGTCTCCTCAGCTCCATCATCCTATTCACACGCGCTTGCACCAGTGCACCTCCCCGCGCGAGCTGGGTCGTGGCTTTACCCTTCATCAACGTTCTTATTATCATCGCGGCGTTTTTGCACAATCGCTCGTATTGGAGAGCTAAGGCCATGGTACCCTTTGTGGAGGGCTTCAACGAGGGGATTCGGAAGAGTGGGGAGATCCGCGATTTCTTGGTTGCGTTGGGGGCGGGGTGGGTTGTCGTTTGTGGGGTGGGGGTTGTGGGGGGATGAGTGTTGAGAGCGTGAGAAGGGAGAATAGAAGCGGGTGTGGTGATGCGGAAGGGATGAGAAAGCTTATGTCTTAGGTAGGTAGCCGCTCTATCATCCATCTATCTAGGTCTCGTAGTAGCTAATATGCAGATTCCCGAAGAGCTGTATCATATATGAAGAGTAAAAGCATTAGCATCAGCTCAGATAGCATGTCACATTACACAGCCGTTCCTGCTGCCGCAAACCACCCAGTGTTCCAGCACAGCTACACCGTCTCGTTAATATCTTTCGCTGTCTCGCTTCGGACTTCGGTGTCAGTATTGCTCGATACCTCAGCCTCGTGTCCTGGACTCTCGATCCCGATCGTCGCGGCCCCGATCTTGTCGGCTGGAGTGCGATACGAAGGCACGAAGTTGACGCAGAGGGCGTAACTCCAGGCGGCGATCATGAAGCAGACTGGAACGACCATGGCGGTTGCTGTACCTTTTGCGTCGGCCTGCCGAGATCACATGTCAGCCATTAGTCCACTCAAGTCCAATTCTCAAAGCGTCAAACTTTTAGATGAGGGATGACGGAGATGAAGGATATCTTAAGGGAATTACCGTAGCGCCCAAGATAGGTGGAACAGCGGCCCCACCGCTCACTCCCGCAACTATAAGCCCTGATCCGCGCTTCGTGTGTCGTCCGAGGCCGCGAATGCCGAGCGCAACGATGGTGGGGAAGCAGACGCTTTCGAAGAAGAGCGTTAGGCTTAGCATTGCGATGCCGGTGTTTTGCTTTTGGGTTGTGGCGGCCGCGTTGAAGATGATGACGCAGGTTAGGTAGGCCAGGAATACCCATCTGGTGGAGAGAGCTTGGTTAGTGACATACAGAGAGAAGCAAAAGGGGAGGAGTGCCGATAGTTGGCAGGAAAGCAGGCTAAGGGCTCACCGTGGTCGGATGAAGTGCATGAGAAAAGAGCCGCTGAATCGTCCGATGGCGAAGCAGCCTTGGGCTATGGCGAGGAAGATAGCGCCCGTTGCGGCGGAGGTGTTGCGCCGGATTTCGGTGGCGTAGTTGATGAAATAGCTGGCGATGGCGACTGTGCCGGGTTAGATTGACACATTGATCAAGAATAGCCAAGAAGTCGAAGCTTGGTTTTTCTGGATTGAAGGATGGAAGACTCTGGCACAGCGACGGGTGAGAAATCCTGTGCACTTACTTTGAGCTCCTGTGTAGCAGAATTGCGCAAATGCAGCATGGAAAAGCCTAGCAAAGGGTGAGCGAAAACCAGTCGGCAAATTTGGGAGGTGCGTACCTGTATTGCTTGCGGAACGGCCTCTCTTCATCACCTACATGGGTCTCCTCTGCCTATGGACACATCAGTATCGCCTCAATCTTGGGCAAAGTTACGGCTTACCTGGAACATCATATCGGCGTCCGTGATCTCGGGGATGGTGGAAAAGTAGAAGACGACTGCCAGCAAGAACACAAAACAAGCAATAGCAAGATAAACCCATTGTACGTTTTGTAGTGAGGAGCGATTATCCCCAACATTCTTGAAGAACGCGTAGGAGCCTAACACTGGCGCAATGACGGTCCCAACAGCGTTGAAAGCTTGTGCGAAGTTGATTCGGATTTCCGAGTACCTGGGCGGACCACAGACTACAGATGTGCCGTTGCTATCAGCTTCTCACCTCAAGAACGCCTGAGAGGGTTACTTACCAGCTAGGTAAGGATTCGCGGCCGTTTCGAGAGATCCTAATCCGTTACCGATCACGAAGATAGCAGCGCAGAAGCCTCCAAATGATCGGTGAAGGAGACATGGCCAGGCGATGAGAGCGCCAATACCGTAGAGGCAGAGACCCCAGATGAAGACGGCTTTGTAGCCGAAATGGCGGAGGATCCAGTTGGCATGGCCGAGGGAGGCGAGCGGATATGCTCCTAAAACTCCTGTTAGACAAAGGAAGATTTGAGGGGTGAGAGCTTGGAAGGAACGCGGCGAGATCTTGCTTTGAAGACATGAGATGGTTCAACAATGATGCTGGGAGTGGTAGAGATTGGGTCAGATGCAGAAGTGAATACCTACCAAAGTAAGCAGCTTGAAGGCCACTGGAGCGGGCTTTTGATATGCCGAGTGTGGTCTGGAAATGCTTGTTCAAAGTATCGAGGAGTCCATAAGAAAATCCCTAGCGACTCCTCATCAGACCCATCTCTTGACTTGAGCATTTCGAAAGCTTACCCATAGGAAGAACAGGATGGTGACCAGACAGAGCGGGTAAATGGATTGTTTGAGGGTCAATTCCGAGGCCTTGGTCCGCTCGTCATCGCGTGTCTTTAACGAATGCTTCTTGAAGGTGAAGATTGCCATGACTACTTAGTTAGACACACTTGACGAGCCTCAAGAATCGACCCATGATTGAAATCATCCATCCAACATCTGTGGATGGACATTGATGCTGCACAATGCCGTCACTGTGCAACCATCCGGCCATTTTCCCTCCGCGGTTCGACCGGATTAGTCATCAGGATTCCCGTCGGGATCTCACGGGACCGCGATAAGATCTCTTGGCACGTTTGGGGTCAAATACTCCGTGCTACCAAAGCATGAGAAGGGGATTTGGCACACTGGTCGCAACGATGTTTATTCCCGTTTTCGGGTGCCTAAAAGGACTCCACTCCAGCCAGGAGACCAGAGCGCGCGTTATCCGAGATGCAACGAGGATACCCGGTGGGCCTAGCACCAAGATCACGAACGTGAACACAGCAACTTCTCGTGAGATGGGTTAGTCCCACGTATCTCTGGATGAGGGTAAAAGTCAAATATATATAGGAAGAGTCCTTTGTTAGATGCCTTTTTCATAGCTCAGCTCCTTTCAGGCGCTAGCTCCAATTTCTACATGATTAGGAAGCGGAAGATGCCGAGCTAGATCCCTAGTGAGTGATGGCTATTAAGAAACAGAAAGAGCATATTGGTTACTAAGCGGCTCAATCTAGGCGATAGTACAACGAAGTGTTGCGTCAGAATTTCGGTAGGCAAATTTCTGAAAGCCTCGAGTCTTTTCTATTGGGATCAGACATCCATACCGTTGCTTCTCCTCTCCGTCATTCAAACCTGGAGTACTGGCGAGCATCGGCTCCTGACGAACTTTCCGGGAGTTTCTCCGAAAGTGCAGCATTGGTAGCAGTAACTGTAACCGACCTGCACGCTTAGAGAACCCAGTTGAACAACATGCTACTCGCCTCCAAGAGATGAGGATGGTGTTCATGCCGATGCTAGCGTTGTGGCAATTGCATAATAAGCTCAGGCAGACCTTATAGGCTTTCCACATTTCTAATTCGAACGGTGTCCTGTGCTCGCCAGTGAGAGAAAAGTTGACAACTAGATAAGGTCGCGCGGGGTTATAACAAAGAAGCGAATCATTTTCATCAAAAGACAAGATCAAGATGTACGCGTCTGAAAGCGTTACTTTGCATCAACCGAGCTGCACCGATCATCTTTCCCAATTGCGCAACACCGTATTTCACACGTCGATCCCGGATCTACCATGACTAAAGCCGGTACTCGCAATTTTAGTTGCATTAGCAACGTCTCATTGGCCTCTGGAGGAGAAGCTCATCAAAGCCTCATCCGCCAGCAAGGAGCTGGATATCTCTTGCTCCATTTGATTCTACTTCGTCTCATAGTTACACTATTTCAGCCACAATTCTATGAGATGAATTCGATTGATGAGTACCCAGAAGAAAGGAATCCCTTGCTTGGATCCGAGTATTTGACTCCAGAACCACATGACCCAAAAATTGCCCGTAAACGACGGGAAAGGAAGTCCTCAGTAGCTTTGATCGTTACAATCGCAATTTTCGGTAGAATGTCAAGCCTTTCTGAGCCAATATCTGGAACTTATGAAAATTATCCTTAGGCGTCTTTCTGGCCGCTGCAGACGACTCTTTCGTTACAGCTACATACAACACCATTGCCTCAGAATTCAAGCGAAATTCAGCTGGACCTTGGCTACTGCTGTCTTATAATTTGGGTTATTGCTATGCTTTGCCGGTTGTAAGTCGATATTTCAATTGTCCCCTCATCGAAATAATAAGGATACCGACGGACTTTTCCTTGCCCAATGTCCCAATGCATAACCTAGAAGTGGTCTAGAGCTAAAATCACCCATTTTTGCAGTACGGCAGTGTATGCGACGTTTATGGCCGCAAGAAGCCGCTCATCGTAGCCTACTCTTTGTTCATCGCTGGATGCCTGATATCGTGAGATCCATATACCCCACACTCGATGGCAAGAGGCTCATACTAGCAAACGACCAGAGGGACAGCAAACACATTAAACCAGGTCATCGCTGGACGAGTCGTGACTGGGCTGGGTGGCGCTGGAATGACCACTCTGGTCTCCGTAATCCTGACAGGTGCGGTTCTTTGAACTAATGTAGCAACACTTGGCTCTAATAGTATAGCAGGCATGGTGTCTCCTGGTCGAGTAGCTGTACTAAGAAGCTATATCAATGTAGCTGCAATCACCGGTAAAAGTGCCGGTGCTCCCCTTGGCGGGCTTCTGGCGGATATCGTTGGGTGGAGATGGTGAGCTAGTCCTGTCTTTGCCAGTATCGAATGGTATTCGTTATTCCTTCTGAGATCTGAATATAGTGTCGATAACTACATACTTTTAAGACGAGGAAGATGTTAACACTATCCAGGTCTTTTGGCGGCCAAGCACCAGTAGCTTTACTCGGCTTATTGGCTGTCATCTTCAAATTCGCTCCCGACCCTACCCATGATACTTTCAAGGAAGATCGTGACTCGAGTGGCTTCCAAAGAATTCTGAACGATGTCGACTGGCTGGGTGCTGTGCTCTCCGCACTGGCTATCACGACTGGACTCGGCGTCATCAGCGTGGCCGGAACCAAGTTGCCCTGGTTTCACCCGGTTGTCATATTAGCGGCAATGGTCTGCTTTATGTCTGCGGTTTCCTTCGTGCTAGTGGAAACGTACGGGGGAAGGAGACCCTTGATACCACCAAAGCTTCTCTCGTATAATGGTATCGGTGCTTTTTGCGTTGTGCAGATCCTGCTGAATGCCTCGAGGTTTGGGGTCAGCAGTATGATGCTTTTTATGGGACGAATTACTAATCTTTTTAGTCACTGGCACAAATCGCAAGCTATTTTATGCGAACAATGGGGGCAAGTAACAGTAAAGCTGGAATCTTGCTAATACCAAACCTTATTGGTGGTGGAACAGGAGGCTTGGTTTCTGGTTACATTATCAGTAGGTAAGCGCGGATCCGAGAAAGTGTGGTACCCTGCAATAAGCAAGAGGCGCCTCGCTAATCTCATCCACTTTTTAGGACTCCACGCTACAAGATTATCACCATCGTAGCCTTGGCAATAGGCCTCCCTGGCTACGTCCTGACAGCTTTGCGATGGCGCTTTCAAGCCAACCCTTGGGAGTCACTATATCAGCTTTTCGGAGGCTTCAGCTACGGTATGAGCCTCAATGCACAGTTCATTGGCCTTACTGCTGCTGCTCCTGAAGATCAGCGTGGCTCCGCAATTGGACTGTACTATCTGAGCCAACAATTGGGCATGATATTTGGTATTGGTGGCTTTGCTGCATTGTTGGAAAAGGTTTTTCGCAACAATCTCCGAGATGTTTTGAGATGGATCCCGGAAAAGGATAAGGTGAGTTCACGACTGCTATATCTTTGAATCTTGTGCATACTTCTATCGTGTGGTCTCTCGGTTTTTGAAGCAGGCTTGCTGACGTGGTGATTTTGTAGATTATCGAAGATGTTCTCAAAGATACAAAATTATCCCTTGGAATGCCGGGAAAGATCCAACAAGCCATTATAACGGCATATTTGTCGAGCTACTATGTTGTCCCAGGTCAGTGATATGTCTTTTGCCGTGACGCTTCAGGCTGGTAGCTTATTGAACCACAGTGTCATCCATCGTATGCATTATGTTGGCTTTGCCCATAGTGCTCTGCCTTCGAGAACATCCGAATGAATGAATATATCTGACATGTGCGCTCGGCCAGGAGAATATCATCGGACTGGCATTTCTCCTTGTGAAACTCTTGTCTAGATTCTAGGATCTTCAACAATATTTAGACAGACATGCTGAACAAGACGACAGTCTATGCTCAAGAGACAGCTTTGCCTCGTAGGGCAATTGCGTGTGAAATCGTGCTAATAGGTTCAGACCCAGATCTGTAGCCAGACGGCGGGAATTTGTGTCCTCTTCACTACTGGCTCGGCCGTTCTCGATCATGACGTTCACTATCTCTACGGCTGCAGCCGAGGAAGTCCGGTCAACCGAGATGCAATGCAATGCAAGCCCTGTCATTACCGAGATTGTTAGAAGCGAGCTCATCAGATCGAATCATCTGCCTTACAGTCTGCGCGATGAGGTTATAGTGCATGAATGCTTGCATCGTGCATGAATCATGCATGCCCACAGCCTGGGTCTTCGATTACGTTGCGTCCTTGGCAAGGTGCTCGAAGTCGTGGAGAACGCGATATGCACGAGTACCCCGCGCTTTCTTCCATAGAGATTTGGAGGTCGGTTATGTGTGCAGTTCGCCACATGTCTTCTCCGCACCGGCTTTGCCGGCTTTGCATCAGATGCAGACAGTCTAAGCCCGCGATGCAGGATTATCAAGTGAATGGACGGTCCGTTAAGCCCGACAATCCTTATCTTTAAGCGGAGGACCGAATAAGCGATGGACAGCATTTCATTCACCTTTGTAGCCAAGGACAAAACCTTGAGATCCTCCAAGAGGCTAAATCGGTGGGTCAGCTCTGGTCTCCAGGGGAAATTTTGTTTTAACATCGTTATCCAGCACTATCGCATCTTCAACCGACTCTTACACGGGTATTGCTCGCTATCCCACTTGTCTACTGGTCTGTTTCCAGTCTGTTGTAATACTAATAGAGCCATCTCCATCATCATACTGGCCGGCGGACTCTACATCCGAAAGGGACTAAGTTCCCGATACCTAAGCGCTACTACCTGTTCGGCCAAAGCCTACCAGCACAGTCCCCAGGATAACTTTAGGTCAATCAGTGGGGTCTAATCCGCAGTGATTATTTGACCATCATCCTGATCAATTTTGGTCTGGCTTCAATCTCGGAACGTGGAACAAATAATTTGACTAAGTCAACTGCTTTTAAGCTCTCTAATGCTCGAGAAAACCTCAGACACAGGCATCAGGAGACCCATTCCTAACTAGATTCTACGCATGACCACTCAAACTTCATGTTCGGAAATAAACAACATCTCACGTCCTTATCTTTGGCCACAGAGGTCAATATCGATAATAAGCATTGAATTTGAGCCTTCGGGTATCTCTAGTCCTTCTCGACGACTACAGCTTGATTTCTTTGACGATGAAAGGGCTGATCTTTTCGCCTCAAACATCTTGTATTATCAACCAGCATATATCCAAGTCTCTGCTTGCAACTAAAGTATTCCGAATCTAAAGGAAGGACTATCGTGCGCTGCCCAGGCCGTTTATCTCATTCACTTGCTTTCTTCCCAAACTGCACAGTAACTATCTTCCTCAACCCATTGTGCCCCAGAGAGTCTACTCTGCGCCCGCTTACTTGTCGTCTTTGGTGGGAATACCCAAAGCCTTCATTTCCGTGTAATCTCCACCGCAATCCGCACTATGGCACATCGGTGCAGTGCCCGAGTCACCGGGACAGCGTGTACAAAATGGATATCCATGCCAGCAGCAGTCGAAAATCAGATTACCAGGTTTACAGTCCTCTGAACCACAGATTAGCCGTTCTCTGTCAACGAAGGGCTATGAAGAAGCCACAAGAGTAACAGACTGAAGCTCGGAAGGGGCCCCGGCTGAAGAACGGGAAGAGGGAACGTACGGAATCTCTCCATGCATTGAGCATGGACCGGTTCTCTGAGACCGATACTGACCAGAATGTCGAATTCGGACGACGTCACGTGGGACAAGCGCCTATTCTGGCCTTCGGCGAGGATTTCCTGGCCCCTGGGATCAGATGGTAGGGCCAGGGCCTTCATGGTGATGAGAGCGAGGAGAGAGAGGTAGGAAAGCTGCTTCATGTTGTGTAAAGGTGACGTTGATGTTGTATTGGACGCTTGAGTGTCCAGCCTTAAAAGATACGGATCTGTAAGTGTGCGAAAGAACGAGACTCGAACACTAGAGATGGGAAGAGATGGAGTCTTTATAAATGGGATCCGGCGACGAACAGCATGGAGATGTGGATGCTCCTCCGAAGCCAATTATGGGAATGTCGGCTCTGTTGGCTCTGTTGCATGCTGCTGAGGGGTAAGCATGTGTATCCTGCAATATCCCCACTTCTTTGGTGATTTACGCTGCCCCTTCGATATTCTTGCATTTTCTTGTCTGCAACTCATATCACGCTTGGTAACCCATCATTTTCCATAGGCGACGATCTCGAGGCTTCTTTGGTAATTCTCAGTTATAAAGAGGCCAACGCGCACACAGGTTTTGAAGTGACACAACGCGATCTGATGTCACCGCTTTTGCTTTTTCTCCCTCTGGGTAGCCAGGCTTTACTGACAAAGAGGGGCTTTATACATCATCGTCCTATGGGGTGTAGGTTGACTGGCTGCAGGCGAGGGGCATGCCTTCATTTCCGCCATCCATCCACTCCTCGGCTCGATGGGTGGCACATATCATGAGAGGTCGATATTACTGCCAGTACTATCGTAAAAGAGGGCGCCGCTGAAGCTATGGCTGCAATAGAAAGAGCTGCAGCTGGACATCTATGCATAGGCAAGCGGCAGCTTAGGGGTTGCACGATAATTGCGAAGAACCTACGCCCACTGTCGCCACGAAGTCCTTCCTTCCCGTGTCATAGGGGACATACAGTTCATCGAGGGGCGGGAGTCCTTGGGTATTTAGCTACTTAACTCCTGTTAGTTTGAGCTAGCCCGACCTTCTTCATCTGCATCACCAACCATCACCCGCCAGCTTTCTCAGAAGGAGGAAGAATGGACAAGAACCGGCGAAGGCCTGCAAATCAGAAAAGCAGAATGCATCCCCGCATCTGCGACCCTGCCCGTCGACTTATGTCACCTCGATGCTTCGGTTATTCGCATTGCTGTAGTGATCTTAGAACGTCTTGCTACCGGGGTAAGACGGTGTGGGCGTTGAAGACTAATCACTAGAGGGCAATCTTCGAAGATGGATGGGAATGAATATCTGTAGCTGTTATTGAATCTCAATATCGGCACCTTTCTGCGTGATAACCGGGGAACAGTGCGATTGAAGTCTCAAGCAATTCCGCCGTCATGAAAGCCGATGCACCAGAGATCGTTTAGGCGCTCGATCCGCTAAATCTTTATACGAAACCCTAACAGATCATCTGAAGACTCACGACAATGTCATAAAGATGCCCTAATCAGAAAAACGGATATTCGTAAGTGAAGCTCGTCTTGGTTCCAAACGAGGATTGATTGCATTAACCCCGTTCTTGGAAAGCTGAGAAAAGGTTGGAATTCAGCTTGTACAAAGCTTGCCATTGATATTGTTTTCAACATTAACGCCTCATCTCACTGTTGAGAGAAACCGAAACCAGTCTTCTGATACCCCATCCTCATCTAATCAAAAAAACCCTTCAGCACGCCAATTCCATTCATATTCCAATCTAATATCAGCCTCCACCCCTCTGCCCCTTTTTCATAGCCCACCCATTCCGTTCTCAATCATTTCTCCCCTCTTGTCAAGGATCATTAATCCATCATGCCCTGATCCCCAAGCGCTGATCGAAAATAGCTTTCAGTCTGTTCATCGTTGTATCCTTCATAGTCGTAGAGCTGCCTCCGGAGATCGTTGAGTTTCCTCTGCTCATGGATTTCGCTACCACCATCCTCGTTCCATCGCAGTACCAACCACCACATATCCAAGAATATTTGACCGAGACGGTCGTCCATGTTTCGGAGGTAATCATGATGACGGACTTCATCTATGGTCATGAGGAGGCGATTTATGGGGCTGTTTAAAGCAGGCGCATTGCGGAGAAATACAGGGTCAGTGTCTTTGATTTTCTGATGTAGCATGATGGATAGAGCGACGAGGCGCAGATAGAAGGCATTGCATGGACCGGAGGCCATCTTGTGAGAGATTATGTGTCGCTTTAAGTAGATTCTGTTGGAAATTTCGATGATCTTTTGGGCTGGGAGGATCGATAGCTAAAGAAGACAGTCGAGGGAGCAGGCTGCAATCTACAAGTCACGCTTGGCACTATATAAGTCGGTAAGAAGTTCTTCACTTAGCTGTACTGTCTACGTGGATAGAGGAAGATCTTGTGGAATACGTATGATTGTCTGGAGCATTGTTCATTCCCGACTATCGGCGCTTTACTTCGTAGCATTCATATGACATCATCGGTATCAGAAGTTTGACAATCTTCGTAACATAATTCAGTTGCATAGATCCTCAGTCATCACTAGCTGTTCCTGTTTATTGTCTTTTGTTGATTTTGACCCAAGTTTCTCGCTGATCACTCATGCATAAAATAGGAATCGTGTGAAAAGGGCAATTTCAAGTTTGAAGATTCATTCACTTCTTCCTCTCAAGTCGTTTATCTCTAGATCATCCCCATGATATTATCATTACCCAAGCTCGTGCCAAACTTCTCTCCAAAGTAGCCATCTTCTTCTATCTTTTTGAATACCGAACACTAAAACCACCAAGCAGGCCTATCTCACCCAGAAGTTTCTGACTCTCTTCAATCCTGAACTAATCTTCCTAAACCTTCAAAATCAGCAATTAAATCCCTCAATCTCCACATATCCTTCTAGAATTTCAGAGCTCACTCACCCTTGTGTAACTCTAAACCTTCATGAAACTCTTCATCCTACGTAGAGTGGTATTCCTTATGATTACTCCTGATTGCTGATCGAAATCGTACCCGGATATATTGGCTTTCGTATCCTTTGTACAGGTATATCCTTTCCACCATACTGTCAAGCATGTCCCTCTCATCGGATTCTGTACCACCATGTTCCCCATAGCTCGTAACAAAATTGCGCATTTCCGTGAGTAGACCTTGAAGGCCTGCCTCGGGAAATGAGACAAAGAAGTGGCTTTCAGCGACTTTCTGTAAATCGGCAGATATCATTCGGTTTAATGAGGCTGTTACAGCGGGTGTAGGGGTAGCGGACCCATCATTTGGGTCGGTGTTCAATATCTTGTGATGTAAGGCCAAAAAAAGGTGGTTGAGAGATCGATTGAAGGCTGTTTTCTTGATGGGTTGATCCTCTTGACGAGAGGTCATACTTGGGTATTTGTAGGGTTTGTTGGAAACCTTGTAAAAAATTCTTTTCTGCTGGGAGGACCGAGAGCTGAAGGAGTCGACCCAGAGGAAAGTGGCTAAGCCTTATATATTGAACAATCAACGCTGCGGGTTCATCGATAGTGGCTTAGAATCATCTTCACATTCAGAATGACCTCACTAGATAAGTATTCAGTGTTCGATCACGGACTGTTTGAAGATGATCAAGTGGATGATCAAGTGGATTGCCGAGTCACCATCAACTCTACAGCAGTCAATAGACTCTCATGGATCTTTCTACTTCATCAGGCACAAGAACGACCTGAAGCTTCGTGGGGAGTGGGCTGTCATCCCTGAAGATGAAGTCTCTGTTCACACTTAGCCATCTAGTTGAAGGTCAGGGCCCTTCACTTGAAAGTCACTCTTACAGTTCCAGATTACTTCAAACAACGAGTTATGACTTCATCAGCATCCAAAAGGTATGTCAAACTCTCGAAAACAGGAGACTATCCATACTAAAACCCATTGTTTGGGGTTTTGTATTGCGTGATATATGACTCTATGTGATATCGATAGACTTGCGAAAAATATTTGATGCTACTGAAAAGGTAACAAGCGGATACACTGCTTGCATGAAATCTATGTATCGAGTTTTAAGCCTTGCTAGTGCTTGAAAACTGATCAGAAGTCCATATAGAGCCGGCTCGAACGCTTTTATGACACTCTGAGCACGGAAGCTGCTCAGGTGGCGGCTACATGGAGCAGAGGGGTAAGAATAGCTCCATCCAGGACCTGCGACGCAAAGGAAATTGAGGGCCAGAAGCACGGAAAGCCTGCACTCCTTAACATACAATTCATCCTCAAATCGGGAAACTTTATCCTGCACCTTCGGGACATTTCATAAGGCTCGACACGGGTTTTGTCGTATGGATAGACACTGTAGGCACTACATGATCCACCGAAGCCTCTAGAAATCTTCACCCTCCCCCTCTTACGCCACCGACTATGCAAGACCCAGCTACCCTGTCGCAACCCCCTTCCTCTTCGGCCCTTCCCTCCATCCATCGATCAAGGAGCACCATATTGGCAAATACTTCATGAAGAAGCATGGGAGGATGTGTCTCCGATCTCTACGGGAGCAGTGAAGCGCCAGAGGGGCAAATCGGCGTTTTGCGCGAGCAGGAAAGATGATTTGGCAAGGGTGGTGGGACTTGCGTCCAATGTAGACAGGTTTGATGGCGGAAGCATGGTTGGTAGTGGTAGTGGGTTTTGCTGGCTCTGGTGGGGAGGGGGACGAGTGGGAAGGGAGCTCTTTGATGGGGTGGAGGTGAGGAGGAAAGGGCAGGGAGTGTGAGTTGGGAGGGACCAGGAGAAGAGAGGTGGGGTGGGGGAGGGAGTCAGATATAAGCGTAAGAGACGACTGTGCTTGTAGGGCTGTACTTATGTTTTACTGTCTGGGTCATGTGTATCTGAAGACAATTGGGAGGATTGTGACGGGCTGTTAGCAGAGACTGATTAGAGGATGAATGGTTGATATGAGTGAGATTTGTGTGCGGTTTGGTGAAAATGGGGACAGGGATGGGGATGTGGGATGAAGCTTGGGAGTGTGTACTTTGTGTAGAGGGGATAGTGGAGGAGAGACCGAATAAAATGAGAGTATGACTGGTCGAGAGAGATGAGGACGGAGGTTAAGATAGAAGGGAGGGTACTGGATGAAGGATAGGAAACCACACACAAGTAGAGTCGATGAACTTTCGCCAATGGACAGAGACAGAGAAGCTAATCGCCTCGGCCTTGACAGTCTTGTTCCCTATGCTGAAACTTCTTCCGATACCAATGTCCATGTGAAAGACCGTAATCATCCTCGTGTCAAAATACATAATAATCATTGCACCGTAACTTCAATTTATCCCTTGGGCGAGAAAGATAAGGAAAATTGTAATCGTCGTGCATGTCATGAAGTGCCAGCCAAGCCTACCAGATTGTCCTCAGCGCCCTAGTTTCCACTCGGCTTCCCTTCGTCTTCTTCCTTGGGGTCGGCGGGCTCGGCCCCTTTGTCTTCGGATTTGGGTCCTGGAGCTAAATTTTCATCGTCTGCGGCTTTTTTGTCGTCTTCGGTGGTCTGCTTTGCAGGCTGAGTCTCCTCGCTTACTGCTTTGGAGTTGGCGGTCTCGTTGCCTTTGGTCAAAGCGGCAGCCTGTTTCGCCTCATTCTCCACATTCTGCTTTGCACTTTGCTCGCCCCCATTCCCGATGTTTTGATCCCCGGTGTGACTCACTTCACCCTTAGCGTCAGGCTCCGCGATTTTTATTTCGTCTTCGGCAGTCTCCTTTGCACTCTGCTGCTCTTGATCCCTGACCTTCTCATCCTCGGGGCGATTTACCTCATCCTTAGACTTAGGCTCCACAACTCGGTTGTTCTTGTCTTCGGCCTTGTGCTCTGGAACTGAAGTATTCTTGGCCTCGGCAGCGGATCCCTTGTCAGTTTTGACATCCTGACTTGCAATCTGATTTCCCGCATCGTCTACCTTTTCTTCCATGGCTCGGCTCACCTCGTCCTCAAGCTCGGGCTTGGGCTTGATGACTTGATTTTCTTCGCCATCAGCTTTTTGCTCTGAGCTCGAAGTCTCCTTACTACCCACATCCTGCTCGCCGCCCAGAGTCTTCTCGGTTTCACCTCTGGCACCCACTTCCGTATTTTGCTTTTCCTCAGATTCTGCACCCTGCTTCCCAAGCCCTTCTTCTTCTTGATCCACCTGCTGCTCCACAGTCTCTTCCCACTGGGCTTCAGATTTGGGCTCTGCAAGCACCTCTCCTCCATCTTCTGTCTTCTGTTCTGCAAGCTCACCTCCTTCATCCTCAATCCCAGGCTTCAATCCGCGATTTTTCACATATGGTGGCTCGGGCTCCGCAGCCTCTTCTGACGGGGTTTTGCTGATCAAAAACATCGCCCCCGATTGCCGGTGGTTCTGCGGTAGATTCCCTCTTGCCGAGGTACCACTAGCGATGAGCGCTGCAATGACATCCGCGGCCAAATGCAGGGGGTTCTGTTCTCTAAACCTATCCGGATCCATGATGACCTGCATCCCTACAGAGAAGGACACGGCCAACAAGGGTCCAACGCCTGGGACGAACCCCAAAGCCAAATTAGTGACGTGAAGGAGGAAGTCTACAACCCAGCTGCTGTACTGATACGGCTTCCAGGTGACATCTACGCCAAAGTTGTCGTTGATGACGTTGACAAGGTCGATATACCTCATGAATGGACGGAGGGTGGTTGGGGTCAGAGTAGAGCGAATCGGCGCTGGTCTAAATCTATCCCATAAGGTGATCAACTCATCGCCTAGCCTCTGCGTTCTGTAAAGTCCTTTTTCTGGTGCACGTAGTTGCGGTGGGAGTATCAAGTAGTCGTAGATACCTTTCAAATTAAAGCTTAAAACGTCGCCATGCCTGTAGGTGAGCCCCTTTCCCTGTCGAATCTCAAGGAAACTAAATTTCCAGCGCCGTTCCGGATTTGGACGCCTTGACGGAGGCGAAAATCAACCATCAGATAGACGCAAAGGTCCTCGAAGCCCGGCCCGGCTTGATGTGCAAGAGGGAGATAAATCGCTCGAAATGGATTCAGCCAGTCTATGAGCATGTACCTGGTGTTTCTCAGAGGGACTGGGCGCAAGATAGTCTTCGCTGGCCCTCCCTGATCATAGTCGCGAAGCTCATTGTAGTTCTGGTTGTTGTCAAGACTTACAATATCTGTGTAGTCTCTTCCATCTTGGTTATTGCTGAACATTACACTTGTCTTATTCCAAACTCCTAGCGGGCCGGTCACATCAGAAAGAAATCATCTACGCTTAAAGAAATTGTGACTAACCGAAGTCTGTATGAAACGACGAAGCCCTACCTACCAACACCCTTGAGCGGGGGTGGCTTGGTAGATTTGATACGCTCGGATTTGTGTTTGGCGTGAAAGCCGGGTCGTTCCATACATTCTCAAGAAGAACATGCGAGTAGAAGGATTGGTCATTTTGAGCGTCGAAGAAGTACGGCGACTCTGGGAGACGAAGTGCCGTTCTTCTAAAGTACACGGCTCCCTCGGGATATGGTAGTGCCATCCCTTTGATCTACAGCCTTTCTGGACTGGAGTCTGAACTTGAGCTTTCTTGGAAGAGCTTGGAGCTTTCGAGGTGAGTAAAAGTGCTTTTTATGCTTAGTTCAGGCTTGAAGCCCCGCACCATATTGCAATACCATGGCCTCGATTTTAGGGCGGCTGCAAAACAGTTGCCTGCCAGTTCGGCGTCCAGATTGTCCGAAACACATGAGTTTCACGGAGCCACGTAGCTCGTGCACTGTGCGCTGTGCGCTGTACAGAGGGTTGGTAGGTCTTGCTTTAGCGTCCTGCGCCCCACCTAATTGAAGTGGCTGTCAGCCCCATGATTGAGCAAGAGTCCCGCAATGCAGATGATACGGATATATTCATCGTCGATTCGAATGAACCTTCTGATGACAGGCAGATATTGCGCCGATCTGAGTTATGCATGTGGACTCGGCATTGACTTTGATCGTGTCGAGAGCAGAGTGGCGCCTCGCTTCCAAGACCTTTGTCTTGTTCGTCGGTTGCATTGAACCAGTCTCCAGTTGTCAGTATACCATGCTCTTGTGTTGGTCAATAAGATCTCGTCCAGCCAAGGTGACCACGCCGGAATTGCAAACATCAACGAGTCAAAAGAGGTCTGATTCGAACTCCTCATCCATTGTCCGAAATAGACATCCCGTCTTGGTATCTCACGAACTCTTTGAGTCTGGTATATTTTTTTGCCGACTTGACAAGATGGTTACTAAATGCCCTCAGAGGAGCATCAGTGAAGGTTCTTTATGACAAACAGCGTTCACGAGATACAACCCTACTTTCTTCCCCACCCCAAGATCCCACTCAGCTCTTTCTTACTCATTCTCCTCCTCTTTTGAGCCTCAATATTGTCGCAGTAACTTCATCTCTTGTGCCCTGAGGTTCAATCATTGATGTATCCGTCATAATTATACACCTTCTTCAGCAACTTCCCAAGCTCGTCCCGCTCTTTGGTATCTGTACCACCCTCTTTCCCCCAGTTTCTCACCAAATCTTCGATTTCCTTGAGTAATTCAACGATGCTTACGTCGGAATGTCCTAAAAACCCATAACAAACACCAGTTGAAGTCCCACATAGAACAGCATAAGGTCAGTAGAGCAATGTCTTCCGTTCTTTATCGGACTCCGGCTCAAGATCAGACATCGGCAACTTTTTCCCCCATGAGGTGGTTCGAATTTCTCCGTCTACTCTTATGATGACACTAGTCGTATCGGCCTTCCTTCTTCACCCGTGGACTTCAACCATGATTCCGAGCTACGCTCATAGAAAAGGACAACATGGAGACTAGAATTACTAAAATACGAGCCAGGAAGAACTCACCTAAGTCACTTTGAACAACAACTTCACCAACAAATCATTACCTCAGGCCCAACTTGCAGAGGGCCTGAGTAGGCAAAATCATTCTTCAAGTCGGTCCCACCTGATTACTTCAATCTCCGAGAATATTCCGATTCTGCCCGTTTCCCACATTACCGCAAGAGAGCGTCCTACTCAAGAACTCGATTCAACAGCCGTTGATCCTCGAATGTCGCCCATCTGTGCTACTACTTTCACTGCTGAAGCCTATCAAAATAGTGCTACAGCCAGTCCCGCCTTGTCTCCCTCCTACCCACAATCTCAGCGAGACCACCTGATCTCCCTTCACCTTGACTTCTCTCATATACCAGCGTCCGAGTCAGTGTTAGTGGGCCCTCCCCATGCACGGTGTTTCCTGGGACGCTGCCTATTAGATAATGTGTTGATTATAATGGAAAGTCCGTGCAAAGGCATCTGGCCCCTGGTACAAGCCTTGTAACCACCAAGCTGGGACTCACGGTCCCCATTACAGTCCAATCATAGGAAACATCATTCTTCTTGATTTTTCAGACGACGTACCCGAACTTCGCCTTGCTATTATCGAATCGGGCCTATCCCATGTTGGGAATAGGCATCTTGTCGCCAGGTGATCAAGCGACTCTCGCAATGCCAGCATACTTGGTTACCTTACTGTGGAATGGCCCATGCCCAACCCTGATACGCGATTTGAGAGTATAGTAAACAACCTCTACTAGCCGCCGTCCGACCCGGTCTCCGCTCGGTCGCGGATCCGAAACCTTTGGTCCTGTCGCCCACTAAGGGTTATGCAGCAAGAAAATGCATTGATATTATTCCGGTTAGTACCTAAAAAAACATCTGGCTCATAGTACACTTTAACATCGTCCCAGGAAGCAGATTTGTTGTATTTCGGCCCACAACCGACAAATGTAGCCTGTCTTTCTAACTTAACAGACAGACTGCCGATTCCTACCTCACCTCCGATTATGTAAGGAGCACTCTTAGCTTGGCCATCATAACGCTCTGCACCAACGCTGACCGAGTCTGTAGGGATCCTTCCTGTGTATCCATCGTTTACAAAGGTCGTGAGATGTTCGACTATTGCAGGAAATAGCTGAGTGGACCATGGGAAGATGAGCATTCTGAGACCATCAGCGTAAAGTCGAACCAGATCCACACCCTGGAATATAGAACGGATGGCCCTCCAGCAGCAAAAGCTATGAACTTTGAAGACCTCCCATGTCCGCCATCAGGTGTTGCGCACCTGTACCAACAGGGTGACCCGTATTTCCCGATACTCGCTCCATGGTACGCCGTCGGTTATGATCATTATTTTCTGAATCACATATTCTCCCACAACGACTGCGTTATGGCTGCTATCAGGAATCCGCCTGTTCGCGCTATTCGAGTGGATCAAATTACGGGGCCAAAAGGCGGTAGCGGCGGAATTCCATGAGTGGACAGTATGATAAGCAGGTTGAAAGTCATTATCGGCTCATGCAGTCCGCCCATCCAAGCTGTCTCGATATTCGATCTGCTCGGCAGCATCCCTTCGTCTTAGCTTGGGTTATTTATGTGAATGTGTCAGATTGGAGGTGTAATGTTCTTAGAGGTCACTGCCTCCCCCATGGGTGCAACTCTTGATAGATACACCTTGACAGATCTGGGATTACTCGACTTGGGACGAAATCAAAGAACGATGCTACCTTCTTTTTTGTGCCAAGAACGGATACCCCTCTCACCATGATGAAAGAACGAGTACATTAATGAGGATGCGTGAGAGGCAGAATCGCACCATACCAGATCATCGGATACAACCAGAATTCCCTGCCTCGAGAGCGCCGACATTATAACCACACCTTCATAGTGGACAAATAGAGCTAGTGGAGAAATGTTCCTCCATGATTTCATTACTCGACAATGATACGTCGGAGCAATGTGCTGCCGCGCCCAGCGTCGTCAAACAGCCCAAGCGCAACCGTTGTCGCCTGTTCCTGATGACGATTGGTCGTCGTTATCGATCCCCTTAGCTTTTGTCTCAACTGACACGCTAAACAGCTAGCGTCGTAACATTGACCTTTATTGGTTTAGCGCATGTCTGCCCTGCATCCAATCTTTTCACCCAAGGATCCAGCTCACTGAGCTCAGATAAGGTAAGTACCACTTGCGCCGAAATTTCCTTTTAACATTGTTTTTAACCGACACGCCGAGCCGCCAGCGTCGTAACATTGACCCGTTCTAGTTTGGCGCATCGTCATCCAAGGGTCCAGCACGGATAAGGTGCGGCGAAATTTCATCTTGGCATTTGTCTTAACCGACACACTAAGCAGCTAGTGTCGTAACATTGACCCCTTGTAGTTTAGCGCATCTCTGCCCTGCATTGATGTCTTCCACCCAAGGGTCCAGCATGGATACTCACTTGCGCCGAAACCTCCAAAACCATCCGTCATGTTGTTGATGGTCCCATACATAAAGAGGAGCCTCTGTGCTCCTCTGTTCGTACTTCCGCTTCCACCTTATCACCGCTATTGTAGCCTTCGAATCGACCTATTCAACCCACGTATCCTTGCACTGTACCTCTCACAATGTCTGCTTTCTATGCCAACCCCGACAGCTTCGTTACATATGGACCGGATGCCAATTGCACCCTAGAGTTGTGCCCAATAGACGTCACTATCTTCAAATATCGACCTTCGCTAGCGGCGAATACCGTCTTCCTCGTCTTCTTCGCAATTGCCCTCTCCATCCACACATTCCTCGGCATCAAGTGGAGAACATGGGTGTTTAGCTCCCTGATGGCCTTGGGCTGCGTGACCGAGGTGATCGGTTATGCTGGAAGGATCTTGATGTGGAAGGATCCTTTTGATTTCGCCGGTTTCATGGTGCAAATCTGTGAGCTTCACGTACCGTCAGGTGACTGTCTGGGGATGCTAACGAAGCGCAGGCTGCATCACCCTTGGGCCTACCTTCTTCACCGCCGCAATATACTTGACCTTGTCCAAAATGTGTGTATCCACAGTCACAGTACTCATACTCCTGATCTGACTCTTTTCCGGCATAGCGTCCTCTACCTTGGACCGCAGCATGGTCGCTTCTCCCCGAAACTCTACTACTGGATCTTCATCCCATGCGACATAATCTCGCTCATCCTACAAGCCAGCGGTGGAGCCATGTCTTCGTCCTCCAGCGGCAGCAGCGGATCAGCCGTCGACATTGCGATAGCAGGTCTTTCCTTTCAGGTCATCACGCTTGTGGTGTTCAATGCTCTAGCCATTGATTATGCAATCCAATACTGGAAGGCCGAGGGCCGCACCAATACATTACCCACGAAGTTCAAGGTCTTCCTGGTGTGTCTGACCCTCGGCATGGTTCTCATCTTCATACGGTGCGCGTTTCGGATCGATGAGTTGAGCGAGGGTTATTCAGGGCACCTGATCCATAATGAGAAATTGTTCATTGGGCTGGAAGGAGTGTAAGTCATACCTGGGTAGCCTTCGGGGGTGTTTCGGTGCTAACGAGTCCAAGAATGATACTTTTGTCCGCTTATGCCTTGATGGGCGCACACCCTGGGCCGGTATTTGGCTGGCCAGATGCGAAGAAGACTAAGAATGCTGCGTCGAATATGGAGGCCGGGGAGTCAAAGACCGAGCCGCTGTGATACCCAACTTGAGATACCCAGTGCTGGTTTTTAAGTTTTCCAAAGCGTAGGAGTTGGGGATTGTTTTTCATCTATAGAATATTGTCAGGATAGTCAGTTCGTTGATCGTAGGCTGTTGATCAAGCGTCAGGATTCACAGGATCCGTCGCCTCGACTACTCTACAACTCGTCTTTAAGATAGCGGTTCCTCGACGTAAGAAGATGCATCGGAGGTACTTTAGTCCTATCCCGCGCCATTTTGATTGGTTATTTACTAGCGCGCATCAAACACGTTCAAGACTCGCTCTCAGGCCGTATGTTCCCTACACTCGAACTATTTCAAGCTCTCTATTACGCACATCTTTCAAGCAAGACGCTTTTCAGTAAGTAAGATCCTCACTTTCCTTGCCTCAGGCGCTCATGAGGGCAAGAGCACCGCTCGATCCTAATTATCAGCCTCTCTAACATCATTTGGTCGCCCCTGGCATTGGGTCAGTACAGGATGAAAAGGCTCGTTACATTCTCTTTACGGGATTCTCGTTATCGCTTGACCTCATTCTGACGGACTAGATTTTATGCCCTTGTTCATCCTGCATGACCTTCGTTGCCTCTCTTGTCACAAGTATGTGTCACCAATACTACTTATTGCAATCGAGTTTTCCTAACCCTCAGCTCATTGCCCTCTTTCTCAATTTATAGAAAATTGTTTGATCTTTCGTTTGGTCAACTTGGATAACAAGCTTTAATCACAGTTGTACTCTACAACCGCCCGGCTTGCTGTGAATTCGCTTACTACTACAAGGAAAGCTATCTTCTTTAAGTGCTTTGCAGCCGTAAGCCGCAGTTCTCCTCATCCAGCTAGGATATATGTCTTCGCCCCCTTCAGCAATCTTGGATTTGCAAGCTATCCTCAACCCAAAGCTCTGT
Organism: Physcia stellaris; assembly: GCA_018902385.1. NCBI lineage: Eukaryota > Fungi > Ascomycota > Lecanoromycetes > Caliciales > Physciaceae > Physcia > Physcia stellaris. Next base: position 301,060 of record JABSSW010000049.1, on the reverse strand, counting down.
CTCACGTCTACTCCTACGCAAGATCTTTCCACCTAAGCAGCTGCTCCCCCCAGAACCGATCCCCCCAACCGAAAACCCAGTAAAGTCAATCACACCTCCACCTAGCCCACCTCCTCCAAACCTCCAACCCCCTCAACCTCTCCCCAGCCTCAGCACCCACCCCAACCAGCACCTCCAGCCCTTCCTCCTCCCCCCAATCCTGGGATAGATCTGACAAACGCCCTCCCTCACCCCCTCCTCACACGCAGCCCTCATCCTCTCAATCCTCATCCCACCCCACTCAATCCCATAAAACCCCTGCCCCTGCCACGGCGCGACCAACACCCCCAGCGGCAAAAACCCAGCCACCACATTCTCCACGCCGTGCACCGCGGCCAAAAACCCCTTCGCATACCCCTCGCCACGCACCTCCTCCAGCCTCCCCCTTATCCTCGCCGCCAAGTGCGCGAGGGCAGGGACCGAGGGTAGCAGCTCGGCGTACGAAGCCGAGAACTGCGCGTGCAGGACCGCGTTGCCGAGGTAGGGGTGCGGGAGCGCGGGGAACAGGGTGCGGGCGTCGAGATTGATGGCGAGCGGGACCAGGGACGAGGAATCGAGGGGATGCGGCGTGAGGGCGGTGGCGAGGCAGCTGAAGAGGAGGGCGCAGAGGGCGTCGTTGGTGGAGATCCAGGCTGGTGGGGAGGGGGGGGAGAGGAGGGACTTCAGGGCGGTCAGGGAGGTGGGGGGGAAGTGGTAGATTGCGAGGTGGGTTGTGGGGATGGGTTTTGTTAACCGCTTTTTCTGTTCCTCCGGGTCCAGTTCGCGGAACTCGGGGAATCGACTCAGCGCCGCTGGCTTGCCTGGTGGGTGCAGCAAGCTGCTCCTATCCACCTGCGCGGGTCCTATCTTTACTTCTCCGTACGCCCCGCCGCAGAAGTTCGCCCATGTCCTCATCACCTCCACGCACGCGGTCCCATCCAGTACTGAGTGGTGCAGGCAAACCCCCAAGACGAAGCCGCCGTCCAGGAAGTTGAGTTGCGCCAGCATGACCGGTTTCTCCACGCCGTAGATGTCCCCCCGCTCCGAAGCGATGGTGAGGACGTCTTCGAATCTGAATGCGCGGATGGGGAATCCCTGGAGACGGAGGGAGTTGTAGCTGTGGCTGCTGGCTGTGAGGTCTTTGACTCGGAAGAGCTCGTCGACGGGGTGGGATGGGCCTCTGAGGACTAATCTCCCGCGCTGGGAGAGGCAGTCGCTTAGCGAGTGGACTGTTGCGGACAGGTGAGGGAGAGCCGTGAATAGTGAGTTGAGACCGGATTTCAGGGTGGTGGCGATGGTGGGGGTCGTGGGAGGATGAGGTCGGGAAGTAGAAGAGGCGGAAGGTGTGCTTGCGGGGCATGATGTGGTCGAGGGGAGAGAGGTGGAGCATATCGTTGTCCATGATCGCGAGGATGATGTCGCTCGATAGCCCCTGATGGTAATGCGGCTATTGATTCTCAAGTGAGTCGGAATAAACCCTTTCAGTGAGGATGGTGTGAGAGGACCTGCTGCGTAGCTTACTTGCTGTAAGATTTTTGTTTGCTATATCGCTAGCCCGTCGCTGAGTTTTCGGAAGATGATGGTCCATCTGGTAAAGTCGGTGGAACTGCAAGTGATAGTTTATTAAGGCAGGGGGTCTTTCACTTTGATTACTCACTAACAAAGCACTCTGGCTTTACTGAGCTGACTCACCTGTCTCTTCACCAAGTCCAGGAACTTGCAACAAATTTTGATCTCATTTTGCGATATAGACGCGCAAAAGGCCGAATAGGAAAATCGGAAATCGAGATCATCTTGCGTTCACTCTTGATTTAAATAGGCTCTGAGAGCTTCGTCTTCGCGAGGCTTCAAGCCGGAGAGTATGAGAGGGAATTCTGACGCCGGTGACAGGGTCTCTAAGGGCACGGATAGAGCGAAAAATGGTCAGTATGTGTTAGCTGAAGATGCGATTCATAGCTTGCCTCTATGCTTATCTGAAATTGTCTGCGGTAAAAAACTTTGGGATGCATTCCCGTCAAGTTTTCGCGATCAAAATATACCCAGCACCGTTGACAGCGGGCGATAAGCCACACATTGGACTGTGTCATTGACCTTTGCCGATAACTGGAGATTTCGTAGCAACGCTTTCTTGTCTAATCTAGGTCAAATGTACAGAATCTGTGTCCATCACAAGTTGCCGAAAGGCCGTTGTCACAGATTCGCTCTTGCCAGCCCATCTTCAGGACAGACTTCGACTAAGAGCTTGCCTGATGTCAAGTCAGCACGAGATAGGTCCCTCGCCTCAGCAACTCCAAACCACTCCTCCAATATCAAAGATGAATCTTCAATGACTCACCAGTGTTGACTCCATCGTAAAGGTCGACCAAAGCTTGCGGCGCTTTCACGAGCCCGCCTCTGATGATGGTCTCTTTCCTCTGTAATTTACCTTCAGAGAGCCACTGCGCTAGCTCTTTGCGTGCCTCAGGGTAACGCTTCGTATAGTCGAAGACGATGAAGCCTTCCATTCTATAGGGAAGCTTTAGCGATAATGTCTTTATTAGTGGAACAAGTTTGCCCGTGATTTTTTTTTAAAAAAAAAATTGTGCAACCCTAAACCTTAACAGCACTCGGAAATCTCCAGAGCAACGATTTCGACGATCAATATTATTAACCTTACAACGTTCGCAATTACTATCCTTTAAATCTGTTTAATTGTACGATTATGATCATGCATGTGCGTGAGTTTCGCGATCGTAAGCCGTGTGCGCATAGAGATGTGTGATGCATGAAACAGATTTTCTTCGAAATTCTTGAAGTCGAGTGCCGAAACTTCTTTTCCATTGAAATTCGAGATTTCAACAACCGAACAATCAAAACCTTGTATTCACAAATCTTTTCGAGCAATACGTCACTATTCTTTGAAAACTCTACAACGTACGAATTGAAACAGTTGTAAGCTTCAATTGCAGTCGAGTCCGAAAAATGCGCATGACGATGACACTTGATTCAGACTGCATTTTTCAAAAAAAGCGAAAAAGCGCAAAACTGAACTCTGATCTTGACCCAATTAAGCAATAGTGTCGCGAAAATCAGCTTCGCATGAGAGGATTTTTTTGCGAAAATGACAAAATTTCAAACAAGCTTGATTTTATCGACGGCGACGTCAATCATCACACGTCAATTACAGACTATCTATGACATGTCGAAGCTAACGATCACATACATGTATTTCTCATATGAAAGAATAAGTCACACAACAACATTTGCATCAGATAATCGAATCTTCGCAATTTCGCAGCAACATCAGATTGTTTCGTCGTTTTTCAATCATCTTCAATGCTTGTCTCCTGGTTTCGGCCGCGCATGTCTCGTATATTTGGTCTGGTTAGACGTAATACGCTCAAAGGCTAAAATAGCTTCGTAACATTGCTTTTTGAACATAAGTTTCGGAACTTATCAAAATGAAATTTTTTGAATTTTGCTATAGAGATTCGACGAAACAATTCAAGAAAATTCCAAACGAACTAAATCCGTATTCAGTCCGTATCGTAGTATTGACTAGTTGGTACGGATCTTCGCGAGATGAACTGAAAAGCAGGCATTGAAAACGATCAGACAGCGACGAAACAATCTGAAGATGTTGCGAAAAATCTGAAAAATGCGAGAGATCGATTGAATGAAAAAGATGAATGCAAGAAAAACAAAATGCGAAATAAAAACGATAAAAAGATTGAGAATTGAATGAGTGAAATGTTGCGAAGTAAATAGATGAATGATCAGATTTCGTAAAACGCAATCAATTGATATCAATTTCGAAACATAACATGAATTTTAATCGAATTTAATTTTCTTTAATAAAATTTTCTTTCATTGATGACTAATAATTTCTCGCGAAAAATCGTCTGACAGAACATTCAATTCAGATATAACGATGTGAAGATTGTGCTTATTCGTGATTTTAGACACGATCACATAGAATTGATCATGAATGAAACAGCATCGCATCTTGATATCGATGCTCACATATCGCAACGATTGATTTTGAAATTTATTGACGATCATTGCGAAAGTCGATCGAATAAAATATTGACGTTTAGTAAATTGACAGAACACACTCGCTTGACGATTTTTATTGCTTTCGTCATTCTTGAATTGCAACGATATGCGAAATATGACGATTTTGATATTTTTTCGTTTATCGTCAATGATTTCGATTTCGATAACTCGTTCATCTATGCGAATAATCCGAACTCTGATTCCATTGCACTTGACGAAAAATTTCAAGTTTCGCAATATCATGACAGACATATCGATTTTTAAGCGCAAAATATGAAAAAAAAGCGAGATTTCGTTGTAATGATGAAAACACTCGTCGTCGAACTCATTTTTCAGTTCAGAATTCACAGAAATATTGAAACTGTGCTTGAAATGCACGTTTTCACGAAATCTATCGACGCAAATTTCGTTGATTCTTTGAACGTCGATATTCGTCATCGCGAGAATGATTCGCTCGCTGAAATATTGATTGCTAAAAAAAATAAAACTCAAATCAAAATAGATGATATTAATGAATTTCTGCAAGAAGTTCGTCTTAAATAAATATTCATGATGTCAGAATGCGAAATTGATATTCTCGTCGATATGCATCGCATCGTCAATATTCAAAACATTCTTCGCGAAAACAGCGATTTTTTGACGACTTTTTTCGATGAACGAAGAATTTTGAAGACGCATGTTGATAATAAAAGAAAAAATTTTGACGTCATTTCAAAAAGGCAGCTTTTGCAAACACATATTAACGATGATATTTCGAAATTTTCTAAAAACAACAAAAAAGCATTGTTTGAAGTTTTCACAAAAGCAAATCATTTTTTTTTCAAAAAAAACAATCTCGTCAACATCGCAAATGTCAAAAAAAATACGATTGACGATCATGAAGTTTCATTTTCGTTGCATAAAAATCTCGTTTCAAAAAATCAATTTGATTTTCTTAATAAGTTCAGCACGATCGATATTTTTCTTGATTGAACAAATGTTTTCGCTTTTCGAGTTTAAAGAAATCTTGAATTTGAAATGAGCAATAGAATCGTTTTTCAAAAGCGTGATCGCAATGCCTGAAAAAATCATCGCAAGAACAATTACATTTTTCGCGCACAATTTGATCATGACGATATTTTGAACGAAAATTTTTCTTGTGTCTTCAAATTCGTCAAGAAAAAAAAGTTGATTTTGATTTCACGAGTTTTCATTTTTTTCGATCGTTTTAACGATTGCATTGATCGCATGCAATTGATTCTCATTCAATTTGTTTCAGTTCGCGATCGCGAGAGCTGAAAAATCAATCAATGTCATTTTTTCGCGAATCAATCGATTCTTGACTCGAACGTATTGATCGAAATCAATAAAAAGTTCGAACAAGTCATTTTGAGAAAAACTCGATTTCTCATCGTCAGCAATCTTATTCAGCAAATCGAACAACAGAAACAACGTCAATTGTTTTTTCTGATCGTGCAATGCATTCAAATCGATTTCAATGAAATTTTTCAAAGTGAATTTTTGCAATAAAAAATAATCGCGAATTATTATGTTTTTGCAGTTTGATGAAAGTCTGTGAAAAAATTAGTGAAAAGCGAAAATAATGCGATCGCAAAAAGTAAAAATCGAAACAAAAATCAGAAAATATTCGAAAATGTGCACGTGTCATTTCTTTTTCGATCAATGAAAAATCTAAAAAACTCAACATCATCATACAAAATTTCTGTATATTCAAATTCATTTCGAGCATTTCAAAATCGAAAAGAAAATCGAAATTGATTTACATTTTTTTGTGTTTCGTTCACAATTTCAAAGATTTCGCAAAATCACACTCGGTCAAAATCGTCACGAACAATTTTTTCAACATCGTCGCAATATCGAATTCGATGATTTCGATCATGATTGCATTTCATTCGTCATCGTCGTCAATTAATTCGAACTCAACGCAAGTTTGTTTGTAATTCAGAAGTTGAAAAGCGATTTTTTCAACAGACGCATTTTCAATTTGCACATTCACGATTTTTAAATCGTCGAAAAATGTGCATTTTTTTTTATTGACGAGCAGCAAACGCAAATAAAAAACGTCGTCTGATTTGAAATTCATGAAATACATTCGATTTACGCATTTGTTCAGTTTTCGCATCGTTCAAATCTTCTTGATCTTATTTCATACGAAAAATTCGAAAATATCTTGATAGAAATGCTTTCGTGAATTCACAACGATATCGCGATTCTTCTTGCGAATAACAAAGAAAAAAAATTCATTATTGCGTTCAGTCTCGTGAGTTTTGCGATTCAATTCGAAGTACTCGATCAACTGAATCGTGCGAAAATTCTCATTTTCAATCAATTGATCTGAAGTTTTTTTATCGTTGAAATTAATGACAATTCGATTGCGATTTTTCAAATGCAATTGAAATCGAGTGATCGCGAACTTAATTTCATCGAAAAAGAAATCGAGTATACGTCAAGCGATTTCGCAAAATTCTATTCAACGCGCGTCATGAAAAATCTTGATCTCGTCAACAAATTTCTCGTTGTTTTGTCGATTCGTTCGAAATTCGTTGATTCGACGAGTAATAATGATGTTGAAAAATACATCGACGTGATCGTTTTTTTTGAAAATATATTTGTACAAATATTTCACGAGTTTCGCATTGATGCAAATTTTAACGTTGATATGAATTTCATACTTTTGCAACAGTCAAAAATTGTAAAAAATCATTCATTTGTTGTTTCAATACTCTTCTTCTACGAGCTCGCACGAAGAACGACGATATCGCGATAAATTTGAATGATGACACAAATTCGTCATCATTAACTTCTTTTTCGGAAATCACTTGATGCATCTATTCTCGAAATCATGACAAAGAGCTTTTTCGGTTTTTTTGCAGTTTTTATGAATCATTTGTTCAACAATCAACTCGTAGAAAATCTTGCGCTTCGCGTCAAATCTAGATATTTTCTTGAAAGATATGACTGCATGAACGACGTCGTCAATGTTGTTCTCATCGAATTCATCTCGAGAATTTGCAATGAGAAAAATATGAACATGCGACAGATTTCTTTTTTGAAACTCGATAACGTAAATGTGCGCGTTTATTATTTTTATGACATGACGTTCGATAAGATCGCGCAAAAGTTTTCTGAATTTCAATTGAAACACTCTGATCATCAAGTCGAAACGATTGACGACATCAACGTTTGAAGAAAAATTTCGTTTGAATTTCTCTCAATGTGAATTGCAAATGAAAATGATGAAAAAAATGAATTTACTGAATTTTCGAATCAAAACGAAAGCGTTTTGCTTTTTGATTTTCATGTATCGAGAAAATTCCGTATGACTCGACGACAATATCGTCATTTTTTGATCAATATCATTGAGTTCATAATTTTGATTCAGTCGATTTATGAGATTTCGATAAAAATCAACTCGCAAAAGCAGCTGATTAAGACGAACGAAATTGAAATTATTGAGTTTCACGCAGACAAACGCATTCATCAAAAAATGTTGAAACAATCGTTTCGAATGCAATACACGACTGAATTTTCTTTTGCGACTTTGTATATATATAACATCAAAAAGAAACATGATTCTGACACGAATACATTGACGAAAATAAAGAAACGAAATTTTCATACTAATACATTGATTTCGCGCAACAGAAAAACAACAAACTCATCGTATTTTTTTTGCATCAATCGATCGATTCGCTAAACGTATGCGAAATTTACATCGTGATGAAAATTTCAACAACGCGCTGAATCGTGTCAAAAATACGTTGTTGAAATTCAGAACACGAATAACAGTTCATCGTCATTGAAAATTTCACGATTTGACGAGTGAGAAACTTTATTAATAAGAAAATGATCTTCGCACTTTCTTTTTTCTTTCGGTCAAATATGCAGAAAACGAAGCATTTGACAAAGTCTACGTAGAAAAAAAATTAATCGAAATAGAAATCGTATTTCAATGCGAAAAATGCAGAAAACGACGTATCTGAATGATGTACGAATAAAATTTTTTTGAATCACTCGTTTCGATTTTTTTCTTTCAATTCGAGCATCGCTGTTTTCGTTTTTCTCGTTTTGATCACGTGCAAATTTTTCGTTTTTGTCATCGTCAAATTCCTGATCGTGTTCTTGAATCGATCGAGACGTTGCATCGAAAAAAATTTTGCGAACACGTAAATCACGACTATTTTCGTGATCGAAAAAGAAATAATAGACATTCAACTCTGCTTTTCGCAAGAAAACAGAAAAGAATATCGCAGCGTCATGTAACAAAAATGTCAATAAAACATTCGAATGAAATCATCATCGTAAATTTGCATCACAATATCTCTTTCGATTGATTTATTCGAATCGAACATTTCGAAGACGCTCAGAACAACAGCGACTTTCTCGAAAATGAATTTGTTGTGCGTATTTTTCAACATTCGCTTGAAATCATGTTGTTTCAGAACGATTTTGATTTCGAAATCGTCATTTTTCAAACGATCATCACAATTTTTGAACGACTGAGCGTATGAATTGTATTTGATCATCAAGTTCTGTAATTCGTGAAGCTTTTTCTCAGGCAGTTGTTCATCGTGAGTCAAGCGTTCCAATAAGATTTTTTGCGAAAAATCGAACGAATATATCTGACAGAAACGACGACGATCATTTGAATCGACAAGAAAAGCATTCAACATGTGATGAATCGATTTCATGATGCGAAAAATAATTCAGACGTTGTGTAATTCATCGATTTTCGCGTTCTCATTGATAAACGACAGAACGTTGTTGAAAGTAATGATCATTTTTTGAAATTTTTTGCATCGTCTGCTCAGTCGCTTGAGTGAGTTGAGATCGTTTGTAGATCGCATTTCATACAGGAGATGATTTAGATACTTGAGATCAACGTCACGTTGTAAAGTTGCGTTTTTTTCGAAATCGTCGGGCAATTTTGCAACAGCTTCAGAATTTGCTTCAAAAATCATCATGTTCGGTGAGATTTTGCCGTTGACGCAGCAGTGTCAATATTTATCGTCGGTGAATTTGCGATGACATTTCTCGAAATATTGATAGACATCGCAGAAAGGGCACACGTTGTTGTCGTTTTTGTCATGCAATTTCGGCAATACATGTTTGTCAAATATCACGTTTTTTTTGCGAACGATCATATAATCAGAATTCAGATTTTTGTTGTCACGTCGATTTCTGAAATCAGATCTTCGAATCCGAACGCGTTGTTTGACGATTTTTTTCGCGTATGTTTTTTTACTTTTTCGATTGAACAGACGTGATTTTTTTTTTTCGTCATTATTTCGATTCGAAGCGTGCTCGGACTTTTGATTCGACTCGTGATCAACGAGATTTGCGTATGATCGTACGAGAAGAAATTCGTCGAAATCGTGATCGTCGTTCTTTTCTTGAAAAAGAGGTTGAGAGAAAAAAAAAGCACGATTCGCGAGACGCGCAAATCGACGTATTTCTTGACGAAAACGTACAACAACAAATTCAGAAAAAGTAAAATTGTAAAAAGCGAAGGCGTTGACGGAAGAAACTCGTTGATCGTTTTTTGATTCTAGAGAGCGTTCTCGTCGTTTCTTGAACGTGACATCATTGTTAGCAGTATTGATGACATCGTTAAAAAATCGCTTAGACGTTGATCTCGTTGAATTTGCAAAATGAAAAAGCAAAATGGTGATCTCATAGAGATTCATTCACATCGCAAATTGCTGTTGACGAACGCGATTCGCAGCATTGACGACATGACAGTTATTATGCTTATTGAGGGCGAAAGTTGAACGATCGAATGAAGTCATGCTGTGAGGTAGAAACAGAAAAATGTAATGCGAAGAAGGTGAAAACGTATAAAAATGAGAACGCGAAGTTTTGTTGTTGTAAAATGCTTGGCAAGATTCATCGAGGAAAGAGAAACAGAAAGGCGACGTTCGAAATATCATAACATCATCATCAGAAGGTCAAATTACATGATTTTCGCGTCGTTGAAAAGCGCATGAGTAGTTTTACAATTTCATTTCAAGCAATAGAAAGTGTACGCGTTGGATGATTGCGATGCAACGTGAACAGCAATTGCACGAGCGCAAAAACTTTGATGATTGATCGAATCAGAAATAACATATTATTTCTTTGAGAACTTGAATTCTCAATTGGTGAGAGTTATCGGATTTAACGAATACAGACGTAGGATTGGCCAGAATTCTTCCCGGTCGATCACCCGCGTCAAGCGATTTTACTGGACATTTTTTTATAGGATGTGTTCTATGAAATTGAGAGATACCGAATACGCATTGAGATGACGTTTAAGTAGTTCTAAATGGTTAGCAAGATTTCTCATAGATTTATGTAGGTTCAATTACCTTGGGTCCTTGAGGTTTGGACGAATTGTATTGGCTGATAGCTGGTGATTCGTCAGCCATGGAGGAGCGGGAATGGGAGTCCAGTCATTGGCGTACCACCACATATTACGAAGCGAGCATGTGGTTTTGCTCTTGACAGTGCCAGATCAAGAACTTCACCACCGACTATACGTATAATTAGCTGAATGACAGACGAAGTAGTCGGATTAATTTACCATTGTCAAAGAAAAGATCGATAAGATCCTATGAAAATATCAGCAGACCTTCGCAGTACATAGAGATAGTATTCGACCTTGGTAGCTTCTTTGAACTTCTTCGCAAAATCTTGATCCTTGTAGTTCAAGGCATTATCAAAGCCCAAGTCATCTTTCAACCACTGCACTTTGTCGTCACTCCCAGCAATCCCAAGCACAGTAGCACCTTTCAATTTAGCAATCTGGCCAACGACAGATCCAGTAGCTCCAGCGGCCCCAGAAACCACAACAAAATCCCCAGGTTTGACTTTTCCGACATCGAGAAGACCGAAGTATGCGGTTAGGCCAGTCAGACCTTTGAAATTCTCAGCGTTCTAGGCCCCGAGCTCAGCAGCATGAATTGACGGCTTACCGAGCACACCTAACGCATCGGTGACTTTCCCATTCTTTGGAATATCGAATTTCTCAAGGTGCTTGCTTTTTACCACAGCAAGCTCGGTCCAGCCGACGGTCCCAGTGGCATAGCTGCCAACGGGAAAGGCGTCTGACTTTGAGGCTTTAATTACTCCGATAGCCCCCACGCATGACCTCACCAATCTGAACAGGAGGGACGTAGGATCTTGTATCTGCGTCTCGTCTTGAGTGATTTGGCCTTCATGTGCATTACCAGTTGCCTCCATAAAGCACCGAAGAGAGAGAAACCCCGTACAAGAGAAAGTGCAGAGACTCGCGTGTTGCAACAGAAGGGAGATTTTTGGAAAAACTGGAATTGAACTCACCCTTCATCCACCCTCTCATTGCAGGATCCAGACTCAGATATAGGCTCTGGAAAAGTACTTCTCCATCCTTTAGGTCGGATTCCTCGGGGGCTTCATTGCTCTTCAGCTTGAACGTCTCTCCCGGAATGATCTTATCCTTCGGTCTCTGGGCGAGATGAATTGAGGTGTATGTTGAAGCTGGCATGATTCACAAGATAAGCGGTGAGAGCCGCTCTGCTCTGTTATATTCTGTCTTGTTGACGATCAGAGATTCGACGGAAAGATTGCTATGTTTTCACTTTTCAATCCCCGGACGACGAAACTTGCAGAAAAGAAAAGAAGAGGTTATGGGACGGCCTTCTAGTCTCATTATAAGTCCATCGCATCTTCAACACCCTCTTGCGAGACAAGAATGGTATCAAGTCCGCAGACCACCCTCAGAAGATAGCTCTTACCGAGGTCCGAGGCTAGATTCAGCGTCCTATCCAAATAATCCCAAGTCAAACTCACGACTTCCAGGTTTCGGATAAACCGCATCCCATCAACAATGGCACCTTCATAGCACCTCATCCGCCCACATCATGGAGGATGGGGCCAGCGAATCCGCGCCCCTCCTCGGTGGAAAGGGGAGGCCCTCCAGAGCCCGAGCACGCGCATACCTCACCGAAAAGGTCCGCGTCAAAAACGCCTATATTCCCCTCCTAATCTGCTGTTTCCTCACCGGCTTGATCGATGCGGCTTCTTACAGTGCCTGGAGTGTCTTCATGGGCATGCAAACGGGTACGCTCCGCTCCCCTCCTCTCACTTCCCCGCCCCCTGTCTCTCCTCTGATCACATCCGCAGGAAATACAATCTTCCTCGCTCTCTCCACATTTAATCTCCCCCCCGGCAGCGACTCCTTAAAATGGGCCCGCTCCCTCGTCTCCATCGCCTCGCTCATATTCGGCTCCCTCCTGACCGGCCGCCTCTACTCCCGCTTCACCGCCACCCGTCGCGCTACCCTCATCTGCTCCTTCTTTGCGCAAACCCTCTTTATCGCCATCGCCGCCCTGCTGGTACATACCGACGCTGTTCCCGAATCCCCATCCCTTGCGCCCTCGCCCTTCGCGGATGGCATGGATAAACGCGTCATGATCGCGATCCCCTTCCTAGCCGCTCAAAGCGGGGCGCAAGTCGTTACGGCAAAGAGCCTGGGGTTTGGGGAGGTGCCGACGACGGTGTTGACGAGTGTTTATAGTGACTTGGGCGCTGACGTGCACATATTGGGCGCGAAGAACTGGAAACGGGATAGAAGGGTAGGCGCGGCGGTCATGATGCTTATGGGCGGTATATGCGCAGGGTGGATATCGACGAGGGAGGGTGGAGGTTTGAGGGTTGTGCTATGGTTGGGGGCCGGGATTAAGTTTCTCTTGGGGCTGGGTTGGTTGATTTTCCAGGCGGAGGGGAAGGGCGACAATGACGATGCCTAAACTCCTAAAGAAGGATCGATGCAGAATTGAGGTGCAAGAGTCCGGCCAAGGATATTTATGAGGTTTGAAGAGAACTCAAGAACATCCCTATAACCGTTGTGATCGGTTTCGAATACAAAACCCACCGCCCCGGCCAGGCTCAGGAGTCAGCCAGATGGAATCTTTCGGCTGATACGATACGTATAACCCTTCGATTCAAAGGAACGGGCTTCTTTCTGGAAGATTTGGGGGAAAATCGGCGATATCTTGAACAACAAGGCCAAACATTCTTCAAGATGATATATCCTTGGTCAGTACTAGGTAAAACCACTTTTGAAGGCGTACTTGCGGGAAGTGGTCCCTCAACAATATGTTGGTAGTGAAGCGTATGGGAAAGCCTAATCTGAACGTCTGTGCTACCTAGGAAATGGAGCGTTTATCGAAAGTTCACAACTCAGACGGCGTTCGATCAATGCGACCCACGCAGCCGCGAGAGCCACAACAAACAATCAATATGTTACCCTAAACCGGATGAGGAGAGACAAGCGAGACTTGGCACGTTGCAGATCCACTTGAAATTAATAACAGTCCTACTCTCTTCCGCATAATAGAACGAACGACCAATATCCTATCACAACCCTTGCGCTATACGCTTCAAAGTATACACGACCTAGCGGTCTCAGCGATGGCACTCGCTCCTCGTTGTAGCTTCTGTGGCACCCAAAAACATCTCTCACGTTGTGGAGTTTGCAAAGTTACACTTTACTGCTCTCGCGATCATCAAGTCAGCGATAGAGGTCGACATGCTCCCGATTGCAAAGCTGTCAAACGTACTCGCCATCTCTTCGAGCAGGAGGAGCAGAAAGTGCGTGATGAGCCCGGCGATGGCTTTTTCACCCCAGCAAATCCTTTCGAAACATCGGTAGGCCATTTCTGGGGTATCATGGACACTCGGGACTACATGCGAGCTCGTTATGCATACGTTAGCGCTATCCTCGAGATCAAAACATTCGACGCTGTGGACCTTGCAGCCTCTCATCTCCGCGACATGATCCATCTAAATCGAAGCGACAATATGGGCGTGCGAGATCTGCTTCCTACCTTGTATCTACGACTCGGCCGAGATCAGGAGGCCTACGACTTTATCAAGTGGTGGCAGAAGGTGGAAAACGAGAGCACACTCGATTATAGTGACGACGTCAACCTTCCATATTTGGACATTGTCGACGCGGATGTCTTCGAACCACCCGACTATCTATGTGGTCAATTTCCTGACCTTTCCAGAACGGTCTCTCTGACTCTACTTAAAATCAAGCTACTCATGGATATAAAAGCTTTGCAGCATTGTGTGTGGGCCCTTGAGGAGAGAAAGCTCCCTCGAGAGATCATTGACAGAGTGAAATACTTTATTCCCACGAGTCCTATCATCCAGAAAAACAACGGGATCATGCATAAGAGAGACTACACCAGGCTAATCATCAATCTATATTTGCACCTCGACCAGCTTATTCCAACGGTCATTAAGGCGAATCCTCATTTCTGGAGGGCGCTCCTCCGTCCAGGCCCACACCTTGAAGCACGACCACAATACCTAAGTTCTGGCAGCATAGAAGAAATGCAATGCACATTGCAGCACTGTTACGATGCCTGGGATGAGACTCCTGGGGCTTTCGACTTTATTAAAGCTGAGATTAAGAATTTTCGATGTTCAGACCACCAAGAGACGGACTCTGATGAGCTAGATTTCAGACCACCAAGAGACGACTCTGACGAGCTAGACTCAGACAGCACCACGGGTTATTAGGTTTAAGCTTGTTACTGGTAATCCTTCTGATAGGCAGCTTAGTGTCTAGCAAAGCAAGTTCAAGGTCTACATACTGGGATTTTGATGCTTCCGCGCAACCGCAATTCCACGGTTTAGCTAAGTGTAAACGGTGTTTCTGCGGTTTAAAATATTTTTAACAGTTTAAATCCGGTTTTATCCGGAACTTGCCGTCAAAAGCTCCACGCAAGGCCCTACTATGTATTAGAAGAAACCATGCTAGCCTGTTGCGCTGATAGCGCAACCAAGATCAGGTTTGTGACACGAGTGTGTATATGAGTAACAGCCTCCCCGGCCCTGACATAACGTCACAATCAGAATCGGTTTAAAAGCGGACGTAGCTCTCGCCTCCCTCGCTACTCAGATAGGTCAATAAGTGTGTCACCATTGACCCCTTGAAGCCTCGGGCATCTGATGTGTAAGGCTAACGAATAGAACACAACCTATAAAAAAATATCCATTAAAATCGCTTAGCACGGGTGATCGACCGAAAAGAATTCTGATCAATTCTGCGTTCGTATTTCTTAAAGTCAATATATTCAATCAATATTTAATTCACGTTCTCAAAGAGGTAGTATGCTATTTCTGTTTCGATCAATCATCAAAACTCATTTTGAATGAGAAAGTTCGTACAGTTGTTTCGCAGCTTGCACATCAATCAACAACCACATATGATTTTCAGTTATTTAGCTCAAATTGTAAAGCAAAATGAGTGCAATTCAACGTTGCAATAATAGCAGAAATTGATTCACTATCGCAATAGTTTTGAAATTTCGAAGACTTCGTTGTTATAAATTTGTGCCAAGTCGTCAGGTAAAGGAAATGGAATACTGAAGTCGCTCGAGAGAATTTTTTAAAAAAAAAATTCCGGGCAACCTTGTATGTATATAGAAGAAAATCATTCCAATCTTATCAGGTCAAACTTTGACATCGCCTTCATGGGAATGATCTCGACGGGTGCTCAGCTGGAAGACTTCCAGCTTGCCCTATTGAAGATGTAATAGCTCAAAGCTGAGACCCATGTCTCCTGATAAGTACAGCAAGGACATTAACCAAATTGATGATAGACCTCTACTCCCAATTCCCTTGGCTTCGTTTTCTTAACTCGACAACCAATCTCGTAGACGATTGGACATTCTACTCCGCGAGAATTTGACTCTCGAACGACGCTCTGGAGTAGATGCATCCTCGAGGTTGATATCTGCTGTGAATGTAATACTTCCAGCCGCCATCTAATCGACATATGCCCGGTGCAGCAACCTATGTTCAGCTGATTATTACAACAGCAGAATCAGTTCTGATAATCAGCAGACAGCATGGGTCTCAATAACAGATCGGAAATTTTTTTGTCAGTGGCCGTCAAGACATTCGTCAAACATGTTTCTCAATGCACTTCTACTTAATACGTTCCTTGTTCAACCAACAAAACTCACGCTATCTAGCTATCAATCCTACAATGGCAGTTCCCCATCCAAACACCCAGAAGGTCAAGGAGACATTCTCCAAACCCAACGTCCCCATTGTCTTCAACATCTACCACGCCGAGATTTTCGATGCCATACCTGTTGGAAAGGACTCCTACATTGACATCCTTACTCCAGGCATCCGATCTCCCATTGCTATTGCTAAGGTCCCACTAGTCCACCTTTCCATCCATATCAACTTAGGCTCGTGAAGCAATGCCATTGCTTGCAACCATAGTCTTCATCGCTGCATCCTGCCTGAGGGACTCCATGCTCAATTCCATTTCAGACGACCTCAAAGCCTTCATATCTACCAATCCAGAGTGTATAGGCACTCCCATGGCCTTGCAGCTCATACTGTAGAAGTATGCCAAATCCTGGTTTCCGGACTCGAGGCAAAGCTCTGCTATCTTATATCTAGAGCACGCCAGATGATAACGCGTGTAGCCGACGAAGAATTGTTGGACGCGTTGGGACACTGCTTTGTTACCGATTCCTTCAACAATATCTAGGGTGCGCTTCTGACAAGCGATGGCGGTCTCTAGACCCTCTTGGAGCACAATGGAAACATCTTGCTGGGTGCAGGCTGCCTGGTTCAAGGGATAATTGGTTTTCTCATACGAGCTACTGCTCTCTTTGTAGAACGAGAAGAGATCGTTCACTATACCGACGAAATACTCCAACTCGCTTTCAATGGTCGCGATGATGGGTAGATACTCCTCCTGCGGGAATTCGCTTTTGGGGAAGCAGACTGCAGCTTGCACGGGCCCCTGAGAGCCCATCCTTCTCAGATAATGAGGGTACTTCGATCCAGGGTAGCCTTTGAACAAGGTCCTCTCCAGGCAGGTCGCTTGCATAAATTCCAATGCGCCCCGAAACATGGTTGTCTGTGCATAAGGGCCGTAGTGCTCAAAAAGCTGCGGAAGGAACTTGAAGAATTGCTGCCATGCTGGATGGCTTACACCCTCGCTCGCTGCGAGTTGAGAACACAGAAGGTCGAGCGAGTCGTTGGTTTCCTGAGGAACGTCGTCCATAATCATTTGGAAGCCGTTGTAGACGGCTACTGCTTTACGGATATTCAGTGGTAGGAAGAAGTACGTAGCGTGGACGTATTCGCTCATAGCTTGCGCAATCTTTGTGTTCCCGGGAAGAAAAGATATGGTATAGCTGTAGAGGTCTTCCAACTCATTCCTTGGTAGCGGATCTTCGTCCCTGTATGAGCTCTTGTGGAGGTATTCGACTAAGAAAGAAGCTAACGTTTGAGGGGATATTTGATCCATGATGTCTGTCTGGATGTTGTGATCACTATCTTGGCCAGCAGTCCTGTTTAAGATCGGACGAAGAACCTCTTTTATACTCTTCTTCTGCTGTCCGTAGAGGAGGGACACAAGCAATCCACGTCTCGACTTGACAAACCAATGCTTGAATCTCAGGGGCTATCGGCGGGACCTCTCCACTAGAAGTGCGTTGGCCGCTGCGCATATGGATTCCTACTAACATGAGAACAGCCCACATCATGGCTCGGATGACCAAGCGAAGACGTCTGGCTTACCATCTGCACGATCACAAGAAGCCAAAAACCCTTATCAAAGCAGGGTGGGATACTAAGGGAACATAGGCTCGCACATATCTTACGTGTTCCAACTGTGATGTACGTCCGCTGCTCTTCGAGCCAATTGACGAAATGGGAATTAGATTGCACGGGAGTCATACAGTCAGCCGAGGTTACTCTTCTTTCTACTCCCCTGTGACTCACACCCAATTTGATCAAACAGTCTCATACGTTGAAGGACCGACCGACCCCCAATATCCCGTTCAAAGCGTTGCAGCAGGTCTCACCTCCCTCTAGGACATGGTTCCCATGTGTGAACGCTTGTTTTCCTCCATAATGGATGGAAATTTGCCCCGTTCCGGCGCATGTGATGGTTACCATATCCGTATCAGACGCCATGGTCTGGGCCTTCAGGATTATACAGCTCTTTACCACAGCGGGTGGTTAGAGTGCAACAGCGTCTCTCAAATTCAAGAAGCAAGTACCGCCAAGTTCATCCCTACTGGACGGGGATCTAATCCTTTGGTCGCTATCCCATGGGCTCGCATGACTTACTTCCAAGCAAAAGTGAGCCAGTCTCTGCCAGCCCATGGGCTAGAGACTGACCTCCCGCTGTGGTAAGGGACTGCAGGTAGATACGTAGCTGGCTGCATATGCATCGCGGTTACTATCGCTCTACTAGTCCGCGGATCTTCCACAATATGATTGATCGAGAATACGAAGCTTTTCAGTGCATGGTGCTTACGATTACGGATGCGGTGACTTGCAGCTGCTGCAGACGCATACGAGCGGCCATAGCGTCTGGACCCTCATGGATATACTAGTTTCGCAGATACGTGCGTAACTAGCTGCATACGCGCCGCGGTCATATTAACTACATTAATATATCTCCGAATTTGCGAAAGCAGACCTCCCACAACGTCACTGATCGAGAGCAGGCACCTGTTCAGCGGATAGTACTCACAGTCACAGAAAGGGTGGCTCTGAGACATGCCATACTGGCAACTCCTCAGGCGGTTCAAAGGTTCCATATGAGTCCACGAATATATGTTTCGCCAAAACGGCATAAACATCCGGAATTGTCCACAATGGACAACACCACAATCTATGACAAAATCTCCACATTCTGCGGCAAGTTTTTTTGTGAGCTTGGATTTGGCCTGGATGCCACTATCCTTGTCGTCTGTGCCATCGACGCGCAGCACGGATCACTTCCCTTGGCTCCCTCGTTTTTGGAAATTCCGTCCCAGCTACTATGTGATCAGAAACCGCGCAGAGGAATCTCTTCCGCTCACACTCCGAATGTGATTGCAAGTTTTTACCTTACTTGTCACGCCATTCGGGGACCTGCACCATGCCCGAACAGTAGATCACGGGATCTATATATCACTATATACTATATTGCTTATCAACATCTGTCATGATACAGTCGATAGATAGCCTTGAGCTCAAATTCGAATCTTACATCTGCGTCATTACCCAGTATGACTCTCAGGTAAGTATGCTGTTGAGTTGGTCCTGAGAATTTGCTCTCCCGGCATGACCAGTGGGAGCAGGAAGTCATGTAGCTTACTGTTCGCTTAGTAGCAGGGACACACTCAGCTTACTGTCTCTTAGCCTTAAGCGAACAGTAAGTCAAGCCTAAGAAATAGTAAGCTAAATGACTTCCTGCACCCAAGGAAAGGAACACTGAGCCTGGAGATCTGAATGGTCGCACTTCGTATAGAAGCAGCTTTGGGTGACTGGAATTGTATCACTTGAAAGTCTAAGTACGAGTTCTGCCAGAAGGGTTATATACTTCCAGGCTTATTCTGGCTTACTAATCAGGAATCGGTTTACTCGTTGGTGCTTCGAGACCCCTTATGCATGGTGCTTCGAGCCCCGAAACCTCTATCCCTCAGGCGACTCCGCCAACTTCCTATTCAGGGGCCTAAGCAAGGCATTTTGGCTTGGGTCTCCGAGGGTCTGATACACCTGAAAAGTTCCTGGCCTTCCGAGTCTCGCTCTATTCTCTTCTCTGCACACACCTCAGGAATAACAACACCTTGCCACCAGCCACATCTCCCTAACCATGGCATTTCGCTTCCTTCCCAGATCTGATGTAGCAGCGGAAACAGCTACCTGACCATCCTGGAATTGTATAAAACCCTACGATTTTGTAGTGCGGGATTGAGCTTCTTGCAGCCTCTAGCGGTTCATGGAAATACGCCCCTTTACAGCTGCAGAAAACAGCTGGCAAAAGACGTGAACTGTACTAATAGTGTCAAGGACAACGTCGCAGGCTGTGTAGATGATCAAAAGCATAGCCGACAAAGGAGGGCCCCTATACACTGCATTCTCCAAGCGAGCTTTATTTCACCAAATGCTGCGAGAGGTAGGTATCGATACCCAGACCCGGTATGCCGCGATGGAAATGGACCAGTGAGATCTCCCAACTTGATTCCAATTACTTGGGCCTTTTGATCACCGTAGATCTGGTGTTTGCGGACAACTTTTCAGGTTCCTGGATATCAACTAGATCGCTGTCCACCTCTCACTACTTCTCTTTGGTGTTACGTTTCTTGAGCGGGTTTGGATGATTTCCAGATATTTTTGACCCCGAAGGGAGAATGACTTCTTCCCAGACTGCTCCATGCGGGAACATCTCGAATAGCGCCGACAAGGCCGACAAGCGAATTGTCGAAAATACGCACCGAACCGAATCCATAGTATACGCTCGAACGATGGTCTCATTGATCAACAAAGTGCATAATGAGTTCATGGCACCGTTATGAGCATGCCGAGATCCACATGAATTCTTTCTTTTACGCATCTAGGTAAGAAGCGATGCTGGAATCAGATGAGATATCGAGTGCTTCACGATATGAAAGATGATAATGACTGGAAGCGGGATCAGTAGGGGTACTCTACTTCCAGGCTGCATGTACTTCCTCTGCGGCTTGTGCTACTACAAATCAATCGAGGGACTATTGGCATATGCAGGATACAATAGTGAAGTGCATGCCATGATGGGAGGTCGCTTTTATCTGTTAGCACTGGAACCAAACTCATATGTCGGGAAGATAATGCAATATATTTAACCTCGAGATTAATGGAGACACCCCGACCCTCCACCATAAGGCTCAATCCTAATGACACATATATGGCGAGCGCATTCGATAGCTCCATAACCATTTTCAGGTAAGATCTGAATATTCGCCCTGTTTACCAGGCCCATACGTACATAGTTGAACGCAACTGTCATTTTCGATCCAATGTCAGTGCCCAATTTTCATCACTGGATAGGGTCTAGGGTGTGTGATATATATTTTTTTGTTCGTGATGATTCAGCTGTCATTCTACCAGAGACTGCACTGAACAATTATGGCATTTGCGTCAGCTTGATGGATGGCGTGCTATCCCCATATGGTCAGTTATCGATGCAACAAGCGAGACTTAAGCGTTTCCAAGCTTATTAAACTGCGTTGGCTTGTCCCGACCTCTTCAAAAACTTTACTCAACGTCTGCTCCCAACGCTGGGTACGCTCACATGCAACGACGAAGCTCGGATCCTAGCGGCCCCTGCAGTTGACGCGGAGGCAGTAGCGCAGACATATCTATACACTTTCGGCCCCAATCCGGGGCGAGTACTGCGCAAACAGCATATTAGTATTCGCGGCCTCACACCCATCGTCTAATTTACCGAAGCTCAGTCCGCCAGGATGTCTTCCAGCGAGCTGCGCAGCGTATAGTGCTGCTTCATGGAAGGTCACATATTGTCAAGACTCCGCTTCCCAAGTGGGGATTATGCTGGGGGAGTCACACCGGATTGTTACGAGACTCGAAGCGCCGATTTGCGTGACAAGACCGTTGATTTCAGGGTTCTTGGTGCTATCTAAATCGTTTACATTAATCAGTTAGCGTTTATTTCAGCATAGAAAATTGCGGTTGAGGTATCAACAATTCAGCCCTGTGCCATTTGGCTTGATTGGAGAAAGAGGTGCGGCAGTCCGAAAATTGACGTGCAATACGCCACGGTAGCATGAGGGACAAATGCCTTTGTCTTGCTAATTTTCGCATTATCTTTTTTGGTAACGATGTTGAACATAGCTGCAGCCGCCCTTTTCAAAGAAACTCCGCAAATAATTGAGCAGTGAGCTTTGCGTCTTCCCATTCTTTTCGGAAGCTGCTGCAACGAAGTCACTCGCGGGTACAGCGTGCGTCAGATACAGTGATAAATCGTGGCTGTCTTTCATAGCATGCTTCTCCATCTAGTAAAGTGGGGTAAGGTTTTCTGGAAGCTTGGATAGCTTGAGATCTTAGTATGTCTCTTTGGTTATCAGCGCCAGTGACTCGTGAAGGGACTTGGCATCGTTGAAAGCCTTTGATACATGCTGCAGATATTTTGCTACTACGATTCTTGGTCTTGGACGTTTTCTGTGCCAAAGGGTTGCCAATAGCCTCAATAGCGGTACCACTTTTCTGCACCGCATTTACTAGTCATGGTGTAAGGCTAGCTGTTCCGGCTTTGTATCTCTTATGGGTATTGAACACCAGGTTAGTGTTCATCTTCAAAAAGCAAACAGCAAGGAGACGCCTTCCAATGATTTGATGATTCCACAATACGACCAGGGATTGTCATAAAGTTGGAAATCTACAATTTCAGATTGTTTCCACTCTATCCAAAGAAAAATAGGACATATACTTACACTCGGTCTCCTCAGCCCATCGCTTTTCAAGCTATGATATTTGGGTAAGGCTTTCGTCGTCGGAAGTCAGCACTCAAGTCAGTGAATCTTTGAATCTGCGAGTTCTCTGTCTCTAAGGCAAGGCTTGTCAAGGATCAAGGAGAGCAAGTTAGGTATTTTCTATGATCGACCAGTCAACAAGAGAAAATGACGCGAACGCGTTGTGCGCGTGTCGCGAGAAGCCGAAGCACGTGCCGATCGCCCTCGCCCTACATTACGTCATCCCGGGGTTCAGTTGAAAAATCATGGGGGAGACGAGCTTCGTCTTCCATGTTGAAAAACCCTGATTGGGGATTTTGCTTCTGTGATGTAAGATTGGCAGCAAAGTCTGAATGTACTATATACAGTAAGAAGGCTTCTCGTCACCAAGTCCACTCTTTATATTGTTTCGCTACTCTCAATGGTTTTGACGACGATCATCCCGAAACAAAGTCCCCTCGTTAAGGAGCAAAAAGTCGTTGAGATAGCCTACAGTCCGAGGTGGAGTTGAGAATACTAGATAGCATTGACTAGAGATCAGCATTTGACAGTTTGGGCACTTTCAAGCGTAGTGACTTGAAGCGTTTACAGTCACACACCCTACTGGGAGGTTACCAGTAACAACATCCCAATATGGCTTCTTCCAACCACCCGGAATCCCATGCCACTCCACCCTTTTCTCAGCCCTCCGACTCCAAGCCCAGCTCCACAGCAACCACCACAGCGCGCGACTACTACAACTCCTCCTCCGCAGATACATTCTACCACACGATCTGGGGCGGCCAAGATATCCACATCGGCATCTACACCAACCCAACAGACACCATTCCCGCCGCCTCCCAAAGGACAGTCGAGCGAATGGCCACCATCGCCTCTTCCCGAACGCCCCTAACCACTTCAACCCGCATCCTCGACCTCGGCGCCGGCTACGGCGGCGCCGCGCGCTGGCTCGCAAAGCAGTACGGCTGCCACGTAACATGCCTAAACCTCTCCGAAGTGCAGAACGCGCGCAACCGCGAGAAGACGCGCGAAGAAGGGCTGGAGGCGCTGATTGAGGTGGTAGATGGATCTTTCGAGGCCTTGCCGTTTGCGGACGAGAGCTTCGAACTTATTTGGTCGCAAGACAGTTTCTTGCACTCGTCCAATCGCTCTGCCGTCGTTGCTGAGATATCGCGCGTTCTAGTGCGTAGTGGGGGACTGTCATATTTACGGATCCCATGGCAGCCCAGGATGCGGACCCTGCGCGTTTGATCCCGATCCAGAAACGTCTTTCTATTGATTCGGGCCTGGCCACTCGGCAGTTCTATCAGTCTACATTTTCGGCGCAAGGGTTTCAGACTTCTAGTTTTGAGGACTGCACTGAACATCTGGTGACGCATTATAGTAAGGTCCTTGCAGCGCTGCGCGAGGCCGCTGCGGCAAAGGATGTTGAGATCTCGGACGATTTTGTGAAGAATGCCGAAACGGGCCTGGAGCACTGGATCAAAGGTGGGCAAGAAGGACAGCTTGAATGGGGAATCTTTACCTCTCTCAGTGATCCGAGGAGCCATACCTGATGTGAAGCCTAGAAGCTCCTGTTGTGAATTGGTCTTCTTGTTCCATCGGTGCTCACTGCTGGAGAATGTCCATATACATTTGTCTTTCGACGGTAACTAGCATATACATCTCCTCCTACAATGGTGAGTAGATCCCTGCGGCACGCATGCAGAAGTACATCATAATCATACAAAGGCCAAAGTAGTTTAAAGAATCTGCAAAAGGTCATCAAGAGTTGTGCAGTAGAAATCTTTTCGTACTTCACGATGGAGCTAGCCCTTGACTGCATTTCGCTTTTAGTAGCTTAGTCATTGATCTCATTGCTCTAGCCTTGTCTTGCCTTGATAAGTCCAAAATCTGAGCTTGGCAACCACAGAGTCTCGGAAATGGGCAATAAGTAGCCTAGGCAGGGGCGCCGAGGTCCCTGCATGTGAAATTTGATGGATTGTCTAGTGTAGGCCAATATCTGGCCTTGAGCTGGGAGGGGTCTCGGATTCTGGCAATTCGCCTATGTTGCTGCGGTCTTTATTGGGCGGTATCACGTTCTGTTACGGTCAAAGGGTTTCTCATCGAAAGCTCCTTCTCTCTTTACATCCCATATCATCCCCCGGAAAAAATCTTTTTCTCTCATTCGGATATCGATCTCTTCGCGGATTCTCCCATTACTCCGTGGACTTTACCTCATGTGCTTCAAAAGATTCGAATTAGTCTTCAACTAGGATGTCTTTGTCGAATGAGGCTATCATAACACTCGTGGGAGTTCTTATCGCCACTCCGTGCACCGCTGTAGTGCTGTGGCATTGCATTAGACGTCGGAAGCAAGATCGGGCTTCAGGTATCTCCCAAAATCCCGTGTCTGTACTGTATGCTGCTGATCGAACTATGTGACAGCAGGATTCGACTTTCGTGTTTCGTCTACAAGTCAAGACCGTTTCTGGGGTGGAGTTGCCGTGAGGTTACAGACCGAGCTGTTGCATGATGTCGGAACAACGTCGTTGCCCATGCCCTCTCCTGTGGTCGTGCGTTGTCGGGAGGAATGAATGTTGCGTGGACATGTGCCGGACCGCTATCCGTCCTTGGAAGGAATTACGGCGAGTAATTTTGAAGGGTGGGTGTGCCCAAGGCTGAGATTGAGCCTCTCGGAAGATACTATCAACACCCGTAAATGAGGTAGTTCTAGGTTGCAAGTTGTCTTACGATCGTCGGACTATTAGACTTTGTCGCAATTCTGCACTATAAGAAGCGTAGCTACTAGTGAAATGGATGATATCTTCAATAGACGGTTTTGATATACGTGTTGGTCCAAAATTTGATTACTTGGGTGGAGCTGCTTACCCTAAAACCTCAAGCGGTAACCCTAAGTTTCCAAAATCTGCCGAGGAGGTTTTCTTGGCACAGACTTCGGCCTCTGAGCAACGCCACCACCCATTGCGGCCAACCAGCTCACTTGCTGCAAGGTTGCGGTCAGGCGAGCAATGCTTCATACATTAGCGCAGAGCGTCATCAGTAAGACGAGCGCTTCCTTCTGGCGATGGAGTCTTCCATTCTTCCCAACCTTCTATGTCGGGATCCTTAAGCCGCCCGACAGCGAGTATGTCTTCTTTGGTGATCAGAAATCCTGACGATCATGCTTGGGACTCTCACAGAAAGGTTCTGGAAGAGAAGTATGTCATAGATGACTGGCCGCTCCATAAGGTGATGACTTATATGAATGAGGAACATGGATTTGTCGCAAAGTACTACTCGTTCCCTACGACCCGCGTCAATTGAGCTGACCAGAATATAGAAAGAATCAATATGAAAAGTATCTTGTCCATAAATGGAGACTGCGCAAAAACACAGATTCTGCAACATGGAAAGCTACGTTACCAGTAATTCGTAGATTGCAACGAGCAAGCCAGCCATTTGAGCTGTTGTTTGAGGGAAGGAAGATATCAGCCTCAACTATACGGAAGGAATTGAGCCGCTACCCTGCGTTTGGTGATGTCGGCCAATCACTAAGTGCGTAATCCTTGGTCAAGAAGTTTGACGTGTTCACTAACAAGTTGTAGTCTCGAGATGTGAGCTTCCGCGTGGAGTCGTCATTCGCAAGCTTAATCCGAGTAATGCACCAAACAGCACGATCGAGCTACCTTTCTCCTGCCTTGAGAAGTATCTCTCTATGCAGTATCCAAGTATCTCACTCTGGACACAAATGGACATGAACAGTTGCATGTCCGGGGTGACCTCGGCAGTCTTGCAACAGTGGGACTTGATTGTTCAACCCGCAAAGCGTGGGATGCTGTGATGCTTAATCAAAGTGCCACAAATCGTCCTTACAATTCTCCAGTCCTGAGTCCTCTTTATAGGAGGTTTCTTTTTTCGTTCGCGAACAACTTTGCTGGCGCCCTTCCAAAAGAGCCAATTTTCGGGTATCTGCAAAGTAAGACAAGCGAAGATCTTTACCGAATAATACGCGCTGCACCAGAATACTATACGACTCGAGCAATCGCACGCAACCTTTTCCATTTTTCGATTGAGGTCGGAAATGCTCAGATTGTCGACTTCCTTCTGAAAGAGTCATTTCCGGATGTCAAAGCCAATTCTATCATTCCTTCACACAGTGGTTTATATCATACACCTATTGAAAAAGCGGCTGCAATGATGCACATCGGAGTTGTCAAGGTGCTGCTTGCGCATGGTGCAGACGTGAACCCACGACCTAGAGATATTACATATGGTGATTGTGAAGCTTGCGGCACTCTTGATTGTCTAGTCAAAGGCTCGGCGGAGTTTCACCCTACCGAGGTAGATCACATAGATCCAGAATTATTCTCAGTGCTCCTCAATGCTAGTGATAAAATAAACGACTCTACTCTAAAAGTTATTATCGAAAACGACCGAAAGGGGAGATTTGTACCTTTGATATTCTCAAAGCACATCTCTGACAGTCATAGGCGTTGGAGCGAGGCAGAAATCTTTCTTGAGGTATTCATACATCAGGAATATCAGACGTCGTTGGAGATATTAAGACTTATGCTAAACAACAACGTGGACCTTAATTATCAAGTCGGTATCGGCCTAAAATATAGAGGTTGGAAGACACTGATCGACGGGGTTGCCTTCCATGGTGATCTGGTCCTGGTGGAAAAATTATTGGAATATGGGGCAAGACTGACCGCAGACACGTTGCCCTGTGCCATCATAAGTGGGAACGAAGACCTCGTCAAACTTCTCTTCAGACTTGGTGCTAAAACTGACAGTAAAGGATGGTCTGAACAGTCGGCGCTCGCTACAGCAATATCTCTGCAAAATCCTAACATGACTGAACTCGTTGTCGGTCAACAAGGCTTAGGATTCCTAGAAGACCCTGAACATCTTCAAGAAGCAATCAAGGCAGCATCTATATCCGGCGATATTTCATGGATCGAGTATCTAGTCAAGAAAGGCGGCATTTTGGACTCGGAGGAATTAGGCCGTGGTCTTGTGAATGCTGTGGACGAGGGGAAAACTGACGTCGCGCTTGCTCTACTTGATGCTGGGGCTGAAATAGATTGTGAGTGTGCGGACAAAGGAACTCCACTTACCCAAGCGTTGAGGCGCGGTAATGCTCGGCTGGTCTTTGCACTTCTCGAAGCTGGGGCAGAATTAAATCATAAAGTCGCCAGTGGCATGAAGCCATATCTTGAGCTTGCCGTCAAGTGCCGAGATCCTGCTGTTGTTTGCGCTGTTATCGAAGCCGGTGCGGAATTCGGCAGAAACTGCCTGGCTCTGACGACTGCCATCGAATCCAGAAATAAAGAGATGGTGATTATGCTATTGCACGCTGGGTATGACGTCAATTCTACCAATTTCGCTCTCGATAAAACCGCTCTTGCTGCAGCTGTCAGAACAGGGGATCTAGATTGGGTTCATTTCATCTTGGAATGGGGGCTGATCCTCACGATCCAATTGCTCTTCATCTTGCATGGAATCAAATTCCAGTTGCCTTTGATCTAATCTTGAGGAAACATGCTTCACGTTATCCTAAGGGTCGCAAGAAATGGGGTGCGGCAATACTCAAAGAGGCCCTTGATCGTAATGACTTCAAGTCTTTCCAACAGATCTTGAAGAGAGGGGCTGACCCGAATTACCTTCCTGATAGCGGAGAATGCTACATGGGACATCGCGTTGGTGGTGGGGCGGCCACTTTGTTTGGATATGCGATATCAAAGTCGAACGACACGGGTAATAAATTTGTGGAATTCCTTTTGCAGCAGCAGCAGATGTCAGGCTGTACCCCCGAAACTGTTGTGTACTACACATTTCCCGACCTAATGCAGTGTATCGACACATTTCCCGGCGTAACACGCGTGCGATACACGGCATTTCTTGCCGCAATTGCAAGTGGAGGGCTGCCAACGATTGAGCTTTTCCTCAGGCACGGCGCAAATGTGAATTCTTCTGCTCGGAATAGCATAAGGCGCACGCCCTTGCAGCAAGCCGCAGAGTTTGGCAACACGGATGTCGTTGATCTTCTCCTCAAGCATGGAGCAGATCCCAATGGGCGAGCCGCACATAAAGCGGGAGGAACAGCGCTGCAACTAGCCTCAATAGGTGGATACCTTCGCATTGTTCAATTGTTGCTTGACAAAGGAGCCGATGTGAACGCCCCAGCATCCAAGATTGAAGGCAGGACTCCATTAGAGGGGGCAGCGGAGCATGGCCGGTTAGATATGGTAGCATTCCTGCTGCAGGCAGGTGCTGGACATAATGGCACAGATAAGAAAGACTTCGACAGAGCTATCGGTCGCGCTGAGGAGGAAGGCTTCCCTTACATTGCTGATCTGTTGAAGCATTATCTCGCTACGGGCAAGGTCAGTGCATCACGGCCACTTTTTGACGAGTTTGTGAACTCCGACATGTTTGAGTGATGGATTTCCGCGAGATACATCATCAAGCTATTCACTAGTTGTTCTTGTAACCTTTTTTCTTATAGGTTTCGCAGTAGGTAGCAGCTTGGTTTCAATGGGTTTTAGCGGCCAAGAAGACAGAAACGTGCCCGGACCTCATCCGGTACTCTGTTGTAACGAATTTTAAGCAGCCAACAAGACAGTAATCTGTTCCGATCTTAAGTCCCTACCGGGATCATGGTGAGCACCGCTTTATTCCTACACGAGGTTGGATGACTGTGCCCTTTAGACGCAGAACATTCTTACGTGTCTCTTTCATCAGCTAACATCTCGGAGTATACAGTTTCAACATAAAGCACTCCACCAGCATAGCAGTATATATTTGAGCACTCCATCAAATCTCCGAAGCGCATCAGCGACACAAAGAGCCTGACTTACCCCACCCTATATCTTCGTTCCCACCCAGATACCTTCGATCCCACCCGGAAACCTTCCATATGATAAATTTCACCATGGCTAACTAACCGCGTTCTGCTTCTAACTTCCCTCTCTACGACCGCTGACCCCAAACCACCTATTTTATTCTATCAAAAACTTCGGGTCCTCAACACAATCAAAGATTTCAACTCCGAATATGAAGCAGTGACCCCAAATCCCAATCTCGTGGTCCATTGAACATTCGAAGCTTGACCGACCTCCCCACAATGCGACACATCATCTAGACAACAGACTTTCATTCTCGTTTCTTCAGACCCTCCTACCTTCAGCCTCTTCATCTTCATCTCTCTCTCCGTCATTTCCCCCTCCATCATTCTCTCCCAATACTAAATCCACCCTTCTCCCTATCAAAACCCAACCGAGCTTCCAAGAGCAAGTAGCAAAACTGAGTCTACTCCATCCAAATTCTCCTTGACGTTCTTAGCTTCTCACCAAACCCTGAACCACGAACTGCTACCCCCACCGGCCCTTCTCCATCCTTCCGTACCTCTCTCCCCTTCCAAAACCCTACCTTACACGGGACCTCACCTAACCACCCAGCCCTCAAGCCTCTGGTTCCCCATATCCCCATATCCCCTTTCCAATTATCATGGTCCAAGATCCCTGCGTAAAGCTCCAGGAAGATAGGGATATACTCCCTCCTAGCCACGATACTAAAGAGTAACCAGTTAAATACACCACAAAATCCCTCCTCGCCAAAACCCCACCCCTCAATTCCCGCTTAATTTTACGATGCTAAAACCAGAAGGTTCTTGTCCGAGCCGCAGTATCCAAAGACATTTATATGAATATTACCAATTCGCTTCTAAACGACGAAGGGGGAGATGGGTATACAAGGATGGGATGGGGGTTGGTGATACAAGGAGGGAGATGGGAGGGGGGTGGCGATTCTGGATCTAGAGCTCCAGAAGGGGGCGCAGAGGTGAGGTGGGGAGTAAGGCACCTGCCATTTCCAGAAATGATACAATATATGGTGATTAGATGGATTGTATCCATGGTTAGAAGACGGTGTGGCAGCATAGCGCACGAATCGCTACTTCTCTCTTTTTGCTTCCATAGCGCGACTGTGTAATGGGGAGCCCCCCTCGATCGACATTTTTCCTTCTTGCTTTTTGGCGGAGAAGCGTCTCGAGAACTGCGGATTCTGAAGTGGCAATTGCATGGGATATGTTGATGTGGTTTTCACGTTAAGAGTCTACTTTCTGCGTTTCGGGGTTTTCTTCGAAGGTTTGTATATCTCAATTGCTTATATCTGTTTTTCTTCCCTTCTTCCCCTTCCCCTTCCCCTCCCCCTCCCCATTTCCCTCTCCCTCCCCCTCTCCAACTCAAGCTAAACACACTCTTTCAAAAAATCCAACGCCCTTTTAACACACCTCCCCATCTCCCCAACCCCAACCTCATTCCCAGGCGCCAAATCAAACATATGTCCCGCGCCTTTCACAACCACCACCTCCACCCTGCTCGCGCCCGCACCCTTCAACTCCCCCACCCCCGCCCCCGCTCCCGCACCGACCCTCCCCGCCCCCGCCCCCGCCCCCTCAACTCCTCCACCGCCCTCTCCACACTTCCAATCCCACTCCCAGGAACATCATCCATATCGCCCTGCACGAACATCGTAGGGGGCCACTTCCCCACCCTCTCCCTATCCTTAAAATGCACACACGGATCAATAGCCTCATAATCCCCATCCGGCTGAACAGCACGCATAAACGTCCCCCTCCTCAGCGCATCAAACTGCCACCTATTCCGGACCTTGGGCGGCGACCCCGGGGCCGCGAAGGGGAAATCCGAGATCTGCGCTCCCGAAGGCCGATTCCAGAGCTCGTCCTCGTTCTCAGGCGTGGGCTCGTAGGGTGGCATGGCTGCGAAGCCGGCGTAGGGGAAATGCACGGGGTTACTTGGCTCCGAGACGTAGAGGCTGGGGTAGAAGGGGGCGATTGCCTTGGGCGGAGTGGGTAGGGTGGCGAGATGCAGCGCTAGCGTGCCGCCCGCGGAGTACCCCATGGCGACGGCGCGGGTGGAGTCCGCGGTGATGCCGTGCTCGGATTGGAGGAGTGCGGGGAGGGTGGTCTGGGCCCAGGACCAGGCTTTGCGGGTGTCGAGGAAGGCGCCGTCACGCGCGGAGAGCTGGGGTGCGAGGCGGTAGTTGGGGAGGACGGCGATGAAGTTTTGGGTTGTTAGGTAGGTGATTTGGGTGCGCGGGGTGGAGGATTTGCTGCCGACTATGTAGCCGCCGGCGTGGAGGATTAGGACTGTGGGAGGGTTAGTCATTCTGAGGAGGGAAGGGGAGAAAAGAGGTTACCGATGGGTTTTGAGCTTTCGGAATTGTAGGACGATTCTGTGGACCAGTGGACGGTGGCTAGGATGGGTTCGCCGTTGTCGCCTTCGGCGAAGGTGAAATCTTGGGATGGCATAGTTGACAATTGAAGATTGCTAGTTGATGGATAGTAAATGATCTAGATCGTTTTTCTTGCTACTCTATATCAACGCTGAAATCAATAGCTTTATATCTTTTGACATTGATCTCTTGTCTGGTGAAGCGGAGCCGCGCAAGGCTTTCCGCACTCGGCATTTCGGTCTTTCGCGCCAAGCTTCGCTCTTTTAACCCAGTACAAGAATGATTTCTTAGCGTGAGGAGCACGGCCTGCGGATAAACCTCATTCCGGGCCAGTCTAGTACGTATTCAGACTAAAAATCCTGAAATACGACGAAAATCTTGAAAGAGTCTCCATATCAATTGCCTGATTATCATACAATTTATCATACAAATTGAGCAGCTGAATCAGAGATTGCTCAAAATTTGATAACGCTGTCACGTTGACCTCGTAACACGCTGTCCCGTTGAATTGCAAGCCTCGTAGTTGACCCCGTTCAATTGCAAGCTTCGTAGTATATACGCTGTTCCGTTGAATTGCAAGCCTCGTAGTTGACCTCGTAACACGCTGTTCCATTGAATTGCAAGCCTCGTAGTATATACGTTGTCCCGTTGAATTGCAAGCTTGATAGTTGATCTCGTAACACGCTGTCTCGTTGCATTGCAAGCCTCATACATGCGACATGCGACATGCGACGAGCTAGAAACGACGCTAAAAGGGGAAGCGCTAAAAAGAATTCTTGTAGAAGGTATACAGTATATGCATATTCTATTGTATGGCATGCCATGCTATGCCATGCCATGCTATGCCATGCCATGCCATGGCATGGTATGGAGAGTGTTGATTTCATCAAGAATCAATTGAATCGTACTGTAACGAAACGCTCGATTTTTGCGATTTGAACGTAATTATGTGTATATTCGAACGCAAAAGCATCAACGCCTCAACGTATAATCGTGTTGTCAATGTTTTTCAAGCGATGCACAATAGAGCGGTTGTTGACAGGCCATGAGGTGGTGGCGAAAGCTGTGATAGTTGGTAACCCTAACCCTATCATAGAACGCTGTTGCAATCTGCAGGCGTTTACCTTGTTGCTTACGAGAAGCTCTAGGCAGCAACGTTTCAAGATGCCTTTTGCACAGCCCCGGCCTACATAGTAAGGCCTTGCGTGGCGCTTTTGACGGCAAGTTCCAGATTAAACCGGATTTGACCGTTCAAAACATTCCAAACCGCAGAAACACTACTTACCCTCAGCTAAGTCGTGGAATTGCGTTTGCATGAAGGCATCGAAATTCCAGTATGTAATTTGTCCTGCTTCCATGCAATGATCCTCAAAAGGGTTGAGCGGCCGCTAGCGGCTCTTTCTGGTAGGCGGACTCTGACATATTACCTTTGTTGATCAAGCAAGCTCGATTGAAAGAGTCGAAGTTGACCTGTCGCGGGGAACAATGCTCCTCTATCAATTCTTCCGATGAACACTAGAATATAACTGCAGCGACGCCCGGCAAGAGAGGATATACAGGCTGGCTCGTCCTGATAGTGGTCGCAAGCGGAGCCCTTTCGCCTGTTAGGTCCTCACCACGAGTATATTCTGGAATCTGCAGACCCCTCTGATTGTTGAGCACATGAGAGTCGCAGGTACTTTTATTAATATCGAAATCGATCATCTGCATTTTCCAAGGACGCAGAAGGGTCTTATACATCCTGTAGAACCCTAGCGCCTCAAGACGAACTTTGCATCGCGAATCATCTAAGCCAAACTCGAATGCTTTTGTGTAGCATTCGATTGCATCTTCAACTTGACTCCTGGAGTCATACTGAGACGATCGTTAGTTGATTTGCTGCAGAGTATTTCGGATGTACTGACAAGAACGCCTAAATTACGCCACGTAAGTGGGACAGTAGGATTCAGTTGTATCGATCTGGCGAAAGCCTCGTGAGAGTCTTTATCCTGCTTAAGATAGAAGTAAAGCAACCCAATAGATAGCCAGAGGGTGTCGCATTTCTCATCAATACAGACCGCGCGCTGGTAAGCTTCATAGGCTTCGGCCGGACCACCTATTCCCACATATCCGTGCAGCTGCCACAGGAGTAGCCAGCTTCGTCCAAGAAGATAATAACTTTCGAATTGTGTCGGATCTGCTCATGAATCAGTCACAATATCACGCATGGATCAGGATAAGGCTGCATCACCAGAAGATATCGAGTTTCTTAAGTGAGATATGGCTGATTGCAGAGTCTTGCTAGTCTGGGCTTTGATTTCACACCAACCTAGATACTTGGATGCAATGGAATGAGATGGATTTTGGGCCAATATCGCCCGAGCTTCTGCCAAACTCCCAATAGGTGTGCCTTTCTCAATTATGTGGACGTTGCGGAAAAGTGTGATTTCGTCAACATCAGTCTCAATAGGGCCTGGTCGTATCGGAGGGAACTGGCCTCGTGCAGTATCCTGTCGCTGTGATGGTGGCTGCCTTAGGGTATTTTGGGCGGTCGTCGTGATTTGCAGAATGGGTGGCGTATTTACTTCGAGGGATGAAATCCGTCCACATAAACTGGAACAAAACAAGCATTAGGACGAGCGCTAGAACGGTTAGGTGATCAATGGAATATCACGGACCAGCAATTGCCTTTCTCCGGAAAATCTCCTGCGCAGCCTGCGAAAGGGCACTTCCTCGAAACTATCGATGTTTCTGCTATCACCATAGCTTGCGTTAGGTGTGCACGTTCTTTGACCGCAAATGTCCAGGCTTGCTGATCCAAAGGAACGCGATCCTTAATGGAGCGGATAATGAATTTACCCAACTCGACGTGTCGAGCACCTGGCCTTCCGTTTGCGAAAACGACAGATTTGAGAATCTGCTCGAAGCTCTATTCATGGTTAGAGCTTTCCGCGAAAATCTCACCAGGCGCTAATTCATACCTGTAGAGTCTGACAGGCTTGATAAGGCAGAGCCCAGCTTTCACCTAACGCATCGTCCAGTCTAATTATGGGTAACGTGAGATGCAGAGGAATTGCTTCAATGGCGCGCAGTATCTTTTTCATCATCCCGTGGATATCTAGCAGTTTCTTTCTTCAATGCACCTGTCAGCGAGGACAGTCATCACAGTCTAGGGAAAATTGAGCGAACCCATTAGAGAGGATCATTTCAGAAAAATCATTAGAGAACGATCGCAGCCTTGTCAAGACTTCTTTGATGTCTGTTGCTATTGATACCAAAGCTTTAATAGTTTGAGAGACGCGATTCTCTATGAGTCCCATTTTGGAGGCATCGCAGCGGGACTGGCAAATTAACGCTTTGGTGTTTGAGGATATAGCATCAAGATCTTTGGTGACTTGCACAGACGTTCTGACTTCTTTGGACACGTGGTCTGCTATCGTGATTTGGAGACCAGCTATAGCTGCTGGAAGTTTTTCTAGATCGTTAAACGTACGCGTCGACTTTTCGAAGAATTCCTGAGACTGAGCACAGAACTGCTTTACTTCAGGCTGTATGCTATCATCTAGACCAACTTTCAACCTTCTTAATGATCCTCTGATCGGCTAGTAAGCAAGGGTACCGAATTCGAGCCACAGAGCAGGCACTAACAGTTGCTGCATGCCTAAAAGCATGTTGATGGCAATCATCTCGGACATAATAACCTTTCTCAACTCATCTACGTCGTTCTTCGTGATGAGAGACCAGTGAAGCCTTTGCCCTATGATGCTTAGTGTTGTACATGACCTAGCATGGCCGAGGCTCCTCTCGCTTGGTTGCATTTTATTAATGAATGCTTGGATGGGTTGATGGCAATGGATGGCGATTGCGCGGATGTATTCGAGTTGTTGTACCTCATCTTCGCTAGTGGGCTCTAACTGAAGAAGCCTCTTCAAGGTTCTCTGCAACAGATGCAGCTCGACGCCCAGCTGCTGGAAATGCCGTGGGGCAGAGCGATAATTTCGAACCTCCAAAGCTACCCGCTCGAAGAGGTTGAGTACCGCGAGCACGTCCCCGACTGCAAAGCCAAAGCTCATGGTCTAAGTACTGACAGTCACGCCTACTTTACCAAATTAATAACCTGATCTCGATTATTGTTATTTGGTTTTAGTTCAAGATAGGTCCCACAGAGTGACCAAGGTGTAGATTGATAGATGAAGGGGTCCCGATAATGCTTTGAGAATAAATGTTCTGATGGCTGATGGCGAGCAGAAAGATCCTGTCAGCCTTGCAGAACGACATGCAGGCTCAGCCATCGAGGTGGCGGTGCAGACAGGCCTCGTGTGATTTCATCCTGGCACCCTTCATCGTCCACTCCTTCTGAACCAAATCCAGTGTGGATAGTAGATAGGAATCACATATCAGACCAAGATTACACGTCCTTGAAATTCAGAACGTATCGACTTGACGTATTTCCCAAGTCGGGCTATCAATGTTTCATCCGGT
The DNA here is from genome assembly GCA_018902385.1 of Physcia stellaris. Taxonomy (NCBI): domain Eukaryota; kingdom Fungi; phylum Ascomycota; class Lecanoromycetes; order Caliciales; family Physciaceae; genus Physcia; species Physcia stellaris. The sequence goes on along the minus strand of JABSSW010000049.1, from coordinate 265,013 downwards.
TCTGGGTGGATGACTGTGATCATGTGGGATGAAATCCGCACTTAAGTTGACCAGGGGCAGTATGTAAATAGAAGCGTATGCTAGGGCACGGGCAGGCCTAGATAGTTGATATCTCACAGGACTCAGGGCCTTTCCTATCTACTTCCACAGCTTCTTTACATACATCGCAAGGTAAGCTTGGATGAGCCAGATGGCACTCAAGAAAGTCTTCCAAAATCCATATTGGTTCCAGTTGCCCCAAGCAATGCCGGTCAGACTGGTGATTTTAGCATACTGCATGCATTCAGCCTCCCATTCTTGTAATGTTGACGTGCCCTTCATGACTTTCTCGAGCTGGAGGGCGTCAAATGCGGCTTGATTTGTGCTTGCGCCAACGTGAGGACGAAAGTTGCATAACGCATCACCAGCAAGCAGAAGCTTACCCTGACATATGTCAGTAAATCTCAGCGAATGGCACACGGGAAGAAAAATAAGGAAATCAAAGTCTCGACTTCAGGCACGGAGCTGACAAGCCACTCGGTAGTCTTTGGTACTACCACCTTAAATAATAGGAAAGATGTAAGAGATAGGGTACCGAACCTCGTAGTGAACAGCTTTGGGTGCAAAGACGTCTGTAATGCATTGTACGAATGGCTGCTTCGTCTTCTCCACCAGCTCCGCAATCGGCGCGGGAAGGATCTCCCTGGCGTACTTCTTCTGGGCAGACCAGACTTCGGGGCGCATTTTACCCATGGGCAGCGTGATGCGATGCTTGTGGCCTTCGATATCGGTCATAAGGTTGGCACATTCCCTAGAGCCTTCAGGGTAATTGCAGTACCAGACGTAGTTGAACAGGCGTTGCCCTGGCTGAAGAGCACCCGTTTTGCCAGGTATGGTGTACAGCAGTATGTGACCACAATCGTAGTTGAAGTAAGTGCAGCAGGAACCGAACAGTGATTTAGCCTCGCTAGAGACCTCGTTCTCGACAATAGTCCCTCGCCAGGCCGCATAGCCAACGTATTTTCGCTCTAACTTTGGGAAAAAGTTCCTCCGAATACTCGACCCCGGTCCATCGGCCGCAATGACGAGATCTGCATGTAGGGTTCCGCCTCCACCACTTGAGCGCTCAAATGCCAGAGTCACTACCCCGTCACCGTATGTAAGACTCGTCACAGTACAGCCATTCTCATAGGTCACTTTTCCATCCCTTTCTTCACGGTCGTGGGGCGGCTCGCGGACATAATCGCTCTGCAGCCCATCGTAATTGGCCCTCAACCGATAGTATAGAGTATCCCAGCTAGTGGTGCATATCTCCGCTTTCATGGATCTGGTGACCATGGCTGCTTTGTTCAAAAACTGAAACTTGGGTGGTTCAGCCTTGACAAACCATGGCTGGTCACAGAGATCGTGTTTGCTAAAGAAAGCCTGTACGTGCTCTCGCGCCATAATGCCGGCACCTTGACCGTTAAGGGAGGTGGATCGTTCGAGGATGGTGACATTGTGGCCAAGACGCTTGAGCACAATCCCGTGAAGGAGACCTGTCAGGGAGCCGCCAACCTAGAGGTGAGCCAAAGTCAGCGAACGGAACATGACAGGAGGCCAATTGAGCTTACAATAACCACATTGAGCACCCTATCTACCATGGTGATAACGTTGAGCAATTATCGATAACAAGCTCAACGGATGTTTGCAGGACTTCTGATGGGTTTGCTCATGGGAAATGCATTAAGTAGAGCGAGATGCCAGGCGTCGCTGCAGGTGTGAATGCGTGCAGCAGCAAATTAGCCGGTAGATCATTGTGGGCGAATCAGAGCGAAAGGTGCGACCAGGAGAGTGTCTATGACTCTATGGTAAATTGCTGGCAGCCTCTACAGGTCATGAGTAATGTAATCTGGAAGATCATTCACATTTCACTCGTGGTGTTACTAAATTTAGGTGAGGTACGGAATTTTCTCCGCTTTCCGAGCTGATACGGAGGAGACCTCGGAGTTTCGGGCCTTTGATCCTCCGGGTCTTTGGGGCACTTTATCGCCACTATGAACTACTACCACTTCAGCCGCTGCGTGATGCTATCCGCAACATTCTTCTTGAATCAACCTCGTCGCTACAAGACGTGCGCCTCTTCGGCTGTGGTTGAGAGCGCCAGACCAAAGCTCGCTATTTTGAAGATCCATCTCCGTGCGCTACAAGACCAATCCATATCCGCCATCTCGCAGGTGAGAGATGCAACTTTCCGATGGCACAAGCACGCAAGAAGCCGGCCAGATACTGTAGTCTGTACGCAATGAAGCCACCACGGTACATGGATTCATCCATACAGCGTGAAGCGGAGGTCTGCACCTCGAGCTGCAGATTTTCTTCCTCGATCGTCCGCTATGGCGTTGAGCTTGGGCACTACATGAACATAGCTTCGTCGCGTACACATAGAGCTACCTCAACACATCTACCCCGGACTTTAAACGAGGTTCGTGCTTGATCTGTGAATTCGAAATCACTAGTCGCTGCACACCATTTTGACGTAGCTCGGATTCACAAGGATAGAAGCAGGTATAGCTAGAGCAGCCCAATGCACGAAACATGGATCTTCACACCAGACCGTCGACAATGTGATATCCGATTCTGACTCGGACCATGGTGAAGGTCATGGAGCCCAAAAACTCTCCTCTTCCTCGTCATCCTCTCTCTTTTTGCCTACCATGCGTAGGTTTCCTATCTTGTCGACATCGGATCTCTTAAACTCTCAACCGTCAAGTCCATCAGCAATTCGGACCTACACACAGCTCATCTCTTAGTCCTCAAGTGCAATGTCCGTCTCACCAGCTCCTAACAAATCTGATCGCTCTCCCGCCCTACTTGGAGGCAGTATCGTGCTTGTCTCAGTAGCCAGTACCGCAGTTACCTTCCGCTTGGTGTCCAGAAGGTTAAAGAGGCTCTCGTGGGGAGCCGATGACTATCTGGTAGTGATCGCATTGACGTTTGCATATGCGATGCTCATTGCGATGTTATTCTGTAAGTCAAGTGCCCCTAAAGCAAGCACCAGTACTTTATCGCTGACAAGATTCGAAGGCATTCAAGACGGCCTAGGGAAGCACCTTCATGGCGCCGACCTCCTATACCTGGGAGACGCTTCTAAAGCCCTTTATGTGTTCGAAGACATCTTCCCAACCTGCACCGCAGCCACCAAGCTTAGCATCCTTTGCCTCTACCGGAGGATCTTCTCAACCCGCGATCGGGCATTCGCATGGGCTTTATATATTGTCGCGGGTTTGCAGATAGCGTGGGCTATTGCAGGCTTTTTCACCACAGTCTTCCAATGCTCGCCGGTGAGCGGACTTTGGAGGGTCGTAGAGGGTACTATAGCACCTACCAAGCTCCGATGCATCAAGATTGTTCCTGCTCTGCTTGGACTAGCTTCGGTCAATACTTTGTTGAATGCTGCCGTGCTGATCCTGCCCATGCCGATGGTGTGGAAGCTCCAGATGCCGCTGAAGCAGAAGGGGGCGGTTTGTGGGATCCTGGTTCTTGGTTGCGCGTAAGTACATCTGATCAGCTATCTCTGCTGTTTCGTGAACGCTGAACCCATGCCACAGCGACGTCGTAGCAAGTATAGTCCGCTGCGTTCTCACCTCCCGCGGTGTCGGCGAGCCAGCGGAACAACTCTGGACCGCGGCTCCCGCAGTGATGCTCTCCTTTACCGAACCTTGTGTAGGCATACTCTGCGCCTGTCTGCCTGTCATGCGTCCACTCTTAGTCGCCATGGGTGGTCCCATAAAGCGTTTCTTCCAAAGCAAATCTTCTGATTCGCCATCATTCACGGAGATTAAAGCCAGCCACAGCAAGGACTCGTCAGGGCCTACCGAGTATCCTAATAGACAAACAGAGGCTTCAGATGTGAGGGCGGGGATATCTGCCAGGATGCCTGTAGGTGAGGGACCGCTGTTCACAAATAGAGTCTACAGGGGGACAAGCTCGCAGTGGCCTTTGGCGAAAGAAGACACTGCTGGGGCTATCAGGGTTAGGTCGGAGCTTGAGCAGACGACAGCTAGAGGATGATTGAGGCGAAGCTATCCTACAGCTGGTTGACCGACCGGCTAACGTTTGTTTGAGATACCCATGGATGATGGATAAGATTTGACGATTTTGGAGAATACCCCTGAAGGTGTTTTGGAAAGTCAGGTCGGAGTATCGAATGCTTGCAATGCGTTTTTCTGCTTCCTCGTTTTCTTCCCCCCTGTTTTCTTCCCTGGTCTGTATCTACCTGTTGATATTCATCGGTTCTGAACACTTGGGGTACTTTGGCGAGAGGGGGCAGCAGTTTGTTTCTCTCTTTTCAACACTAACCGAAGAAAAATGTCCTAGAATCAAGCATCAGCTCCATTTCCCTATCCCACATACCATCATGTCTCACTTATCCATACTCGCAGCTAAGGTATCTCCTTATAAACACCCCACAAACCTCACAGCAGACATCATACCAGAAGAAACCCATCATCGAGCCTCCAAAAGGACGACCTTACAATCTCCCTATTCTCACCAGAGGGACCGCGACTCCCAGCAACTGTAGGATGAGCATCTGATCGAACTCTTCTGATCGGAATGATAGGAAGGCCTAGCACGTGCAGTACGTAGGAAAGCCGATGGGATTGGCCTTAAAGCTATCGTTACGTCCTGTCACCGGCTCCTATTCCTACCTTCCATACGATCAGACAGAATCTTATCCCCAGAGTCTAGTCTTGAGTAAGTGAATGAGGCCAATAATGAAGAGTGCTCGAGGGTCCATTCCGGGGGTTGTTTGTCGCGTTTATGGGTTACTGCATCACGAGGGCAGAGGCCTATTTCTTTTACTGCTAGGTGAAATATCTCGTACAAAGCTTCCTCCCTGTCTCTATTCCTATTTCTCTTAGACTTATGCTTGTCCTTATTCCACCATCCCAAAAGGCAGAGCCCCCCACCCCCCGTTACCTTATCAAACAACAATCCCTCAACTCCATCGTCGGTATCCCACATCCGCTCCCCTGCAGAACAAAATTCTTCCCTCTAAGCCCCCCAACCCCTCTCTTTCTCGCTTCGTACCCCTCTCCCCATTCACCCCACGCACCTCTCGTACCCATGCTCATTCAATCCCGCTACTCTCTTAAGCCTATGTAGCCCCAAGGAACAAAGCTGGTCTACTAATGCCGCCGTCATTCCCTGAGCTCTCCTTCGTCAGTCTTGAGTTGCTTATCCATCAACCATCTCCCCCTCCCTCCGCTTAGGATCCCTCTCTCGATATACATAGAGGCATCAAAAAAAGAAAGGCCTATGACTCCAGCGCAAGATCCCAGCTTCACCCCTCCATCCCCCCGCTCCCTCGCCTCGCCCCTCTCAAACTCAAAGGCATAAGCTATATATTGCACCGCCACCAACCCACCCCCTCAATCCCAAGTCCAGCCAGCGCAAGAGGGCTTAGTACTACCCCCAGCAGATCGACCAACGACACAGCTCCCAGCCCTCTATAACATCTAAGGCAAGTCCCCCCGTACCTCACAATTCAGATCCCTTTCACGTCAATTTCCAATCCCTTTGCATCCCTCGGACGTTGATACGCAGACCTCCGCAGAAACCCTCGGTCTCGTGATGCCACTCTACTCACTGAAAGGCCAGCTCGGAAAATTTACGACAAGCAAAATAAGCGAATCTATCCAACGATAGGCGGTAAAAACGAGACGTCATCACCCCCTGGAAAGTAAGCTTAGTATTAGTTACAAAATGTCGAAAATCGTGAAGCTGAGGTTTAGAGTTGAGAAAATGCGTGAGCTCAGACCTCAGAGCCAACATCGGAAGTGTCTGTCCCCCCTCCTACAACCAATCCATATGCAGGGTTTTACAAGTAAATGCCACGTCCGTCAGCGCATTGATCCGGGGCATGGGAAAAGACTTTTCATCGATATATATTTCTTCGCGGGGCTGCCAGTATACGCGCCTCCCATCCCATTCCGGTCCTCGTATGCGCATCTCTTGGATCCGTACATCTCCGGTCAGAGTTCTGTCTGTCTTCTGCATTACCGGTCAAGAGCGAAGGTTTCGAAGCGATACTGATGAGGGTTCTTCGTAGGTGGCGATGCAGATCATTAATCACTGAATTAGATAAGACGCGAAGCCTTCATTGAAAACGGGCGGCCGAAATCTCAACACCAGGTCCAGGAAAGCTGTAAGGGTAGGGCAATGGGGGGTGCTGAGAGTAGTCTTTTCTTTTTTTGGCTCTATGAGGGGGAAAGAGGTTTTTGATTGGGATCGGGATTTTGGATGTCGGTTCCAGCCTTATGAGGATGCTTAGAATCGAGGATTTGGGAGGGGATTGTTGGGATTTGGGGTTCTGCGGGTTCTGCGGGTTAGGAGAAATATTTAGTGGGGAGATCGGGGATGGGGATCGGGGATCGGGGATCGGGAAGATGGGGAAGAGATGGGGAAGGGGAAGGGGAAGGGGAAGAAGAAGAGGCTGTGACGTCTTTCCTCTTGGGCTTCGCGCCAATGGGGGGATTCGGGTGATCACAACTTATCGTATTCTAGGTTTTTTATTCGATGAGCTTGTCCTAGCTAGATAGACAAATCGATTGAAGAGGGGATGGCAAAAGCTCAGTTTGCTCGTATCCGTTAGATTGACTTCTTATTCGGCATGCCAATTTTTGTATACAGTAGGAAGAAAACTTCGGAAACTCAGCAAATAGCTATAATAGCTATGCACATGGTTTAGTTTCTATATTATCCACTTTCCAGCCTCTATCGAAGAGTATTCAAATATCTACACACACACAATCTACACGCCTGCGCTTGCCCGAGAAGTGCGTTCCAGGGGACCGTAGCCCACACCCAGTTGTGCTTCCTGTCATGACTTGGTGAAAATCCCAGAAAGCATACGAACGAATTAAAAACAAAAACAAAAAAGTCAAGATCGCTTGCTATGCAATAATTTTCCACCCCGCTGTCTCGGATGGTATTTGGTGACCATAACAGGTTGCACCAGTGCAAAGAAAAGAAATGCCGGATCAGCTATGCATGAAAGCACACAAAGTGAAAAAAGATGATTATATACACAAGAGCACGAAGGGATGAGGTGACCAGTTCTCGTTAGCAGCCCAAGCCTGCCGCGGATATATCCCCAAACATGCAGGTATTATTGATGAGCGGGGCCGGACACGGGGCGCCGCAGCCGGTGTACATCGGCAGCTGACTGATACACGCCACGTTGAGCGTGCCGTCGTAGTTGAAGTTGATGTTACTGGTGCCCGCGTGCCCCTCCGCCGTGCAGTTGAAGGCCCCGTCGAACAGCACGTTCAGCGGCGCCCACTGGTTGCTCACGAGATCCCTTGTCAATTGGTAGGCCGAGGTGCCGGGATTGCTACTGCTGCAATGCAGACCGTATGCCCGCTTTGTGTCGGGGGAGAAGTATGTGGCCAACACCCCCGGGTTCCCCTCCGTGCAGACGTTGTTCTCGTCCATGCAGGTGACTGGGCCGTTGAGATCATAGGGTCCCATCAGAGGAGTGGCAAACCAGCCGTTGTTCCACATCGCCATCGAGACGAGGTAGGTTTTCAGCGCGATGTCGAGCCCGACAGATTGGTTGGGTAGCGAGTATGACTCCTGCCCTGAGTATCTGCCGTTTTCGACAAACTTGACAAATGTTGGCATGTCGGTCATCAGCTTTTCGAGGGCTGCGTTGATCATCGTTTTTAGTGCATCCGAAGCCTGGCCAAGCCTACTCTCCAGGTCGCCAATCTGGTAGAACTTTGAGCTGTCGGTACCAGAAGGCAAGAGTGCTTTTGCGGATCCGGGTGCTTGTTGTAGGCTGATGAATATGGTCTGCGCAGCGTATTTGAATTGTGTTTCGAGGTTGAGGAGAGTGACAGCTAGGGTAGGGGCGCCGAGGAAAGCGAGACCGAAGCTCAGGGCGGTGAGAATCTCGATCCATGGTATGCCTTTCGGTGCTGCAGGGTCGAGCACGTTCACCATAGAACTAATCGAGAGCTGGGCTGAGGATATTGCAAAGCCAAGGGCTTGGTAGTAAGTTGTGAAAAAGTCGTTGATTACTGTCCACAGGCTTAGCATATTGCATAGTGCGATTTCTCCATCGAACGATGTTACCTACCGTATATATTCCTCATCACATATCGCACTTGAGGTGCTATACTCGGAGCGACAGCCATGGTAGGGTCCCATGAACACATTTGAGCATTTATCTCCGAACAGTCGCTGCCAGCAACCCCGTGCGCAAGGTGCAAGTAGCACGTCGACCAAGGCTGATCCGGTTTGCAACAGTCTGATCCATCCGAATCCGTGCCATCCTCCACCGTACTGCATATTCTCGTCGTCTTATTCCATCCTGTCACCGGGTCCAGCAGATAATCACTCAGCCCAAGATACGCCCAGCATGTCTCATCGAAGTCCGCGTGAAGATCTGTGCAATTGAAGGTCGCTCGAGGTTCTACTGGGGCTGTCCTTGGCAGAAACGCGTCTATGAGGCCTCGCACCGGCGACGCTGTACTGACAAAGGCCCCACATGCTGCTGCGATGGCACCCAAGGTGTAATAGGATATTCGCATGTTCATCGGGGCGGGAAGAGTGAGGACGGAGGTGCGATGAAGAGGAGAAGAGTCTTTGTGGCGGTAGAAACATCGGTATACACACGGTGAACGATGATGAGGTGAGTAAGAGGCTCTAGACACCGGGAAGGCAGGGGGGAGAAGAGACTATAACAAAGGTGGGTGGTAATAGGCGTGGAATAAAGGAAAAGATTAATCCGAGGGGATTATTGGTCGGTAAGGGTTGAAACTGTGCTTGACCCGGAGACAGGCAGTTGCACCAAGCATGACCTGCCGTATAGTGGCAGTACGTATACCGCCAATGGGACAAGCATCGAGTGATCTGCGCCATGGATTCAATGGTTGCGCATACACGTCAGAAGGCTTTGGGATCGGAATAAGAGGCAGGACGGCGAATGAGTGGGGGGTATTAATACCGAGTCAAAACATTGGACGGCTCAGGATGCGTGTAGCAGGATGTAGCAAGGACTGTGAAGGTTCCTAAAACGTCGGCAGAGAACCGTCGTGGTGGCGATTAGGGCGCTTATATTATTACGCGCTGTATCAGAGGCCAAGCATCTCCTAAAGTCAGGCCACAGCACCATAGACCCAGATTCCGGGGCTGTGGGGGTCACGAGTCCCCGTTGATTCATATTAATCTGGGGATCACGACCATACGAGTCGTCAGGATTCCAAGAAGTCGACCCCGTTTCACGTCATCCATGTACGATTCGGAGATGATGGCGAAGAAGTAGCTAGATTGCATTGAAACCATCTTGCCACCAGCATCCGGACTTGGACTCGTATTCCATGCTGGCAGAGATAAAGTTCAAGTTATGGTCCAGTCAATCCTCAACGTTTGCTCTCTTCAAAGTGGACGAAGAAGACCCTGAGGGGTTCCAGGTCTCATTCGCGAATCGCGACTCTAGAGAACACGAGAGGCGAAAAGACGATACCGAAGGTAGTCGAGTAGCCGCCAAGCGTAAGGCTGGAGGCAAAAAGGATCTGGTACGGAGGTGCATAAACAGGCGACCCACTGCCATTCCAGACCAGTGTGAGGCGTTATTGATCGCTCGTCCTCATCTAGAGTAACCTGCTTTGCCCTCGGTGAGCACGAGCACATCCTTAAACACCATTGACAGGATTTATTGGATGTTGGATTCAACTGTCTCACCAGTCCTCACCGCCAGCTGTTGGAGGGTATATAGGACGGGCGTACCTAGCGTCAACATCCCGTTATTGCTCGTAGGCACCTGACCTCATTTTCTCGATGATTGACAACTCTACCTCCAATCTTAACCAACGACCAGTGCCAGCCGACCACATAGGGTTGCCACTTTTCGACTCTGGGTACTGTGACCAGCATCAGACCCTGCGTCATAGTACAGTCGCCCCAACGAAATGTTCCCAATCCGAAACTGTCATAATTGCTGCAGGAGCCCCGTCGAGAGGCTCAAAATCCTCCATAGACATCCGAAAGCTGTGATTAGACGTCATGAAGCAGGAAGTGGCTAGCAATGCGAAACAATGCATTGCCGTGAATCGAGCCTTGTGAGTTCGCATGCAAACGAAGCCTGCAAGCCACGTGGGAATGTACGCCAAGTCTTTGCATCCAGTGTCATGATGCGTATCGATTAGTGGTGTAACAACATGTCAGACTTTGTAGAAGCAAAAGGCATGGTAGAAGCCTGAAAGTGGCTGGATTAGCTGTTGCCTTCAACACGGACGATCGGTGATCATACTTGCAGCCTCCATTTCCTTCTCATTGACCAGCAAAGGGCCTCTGTCCCGCCCTCGGACGCCCATTCGTTCGCTCAAAGGTCCGAAGACTGCACTGTCCTGTTCTTCCTTCCAAATCTCCGCAAAGGGCTTGCGATACAATTGCTCCAAATTGTAGTCCTCCGCAAGCCTAAAAATCTCGCATCAGCTACCTGGAGGGATACATGTGAAATAAAACAACTCACGCTCGAAATGCTTCCCACGGTACCACGAACTCAGGCACTTCTTCGACAGCTTCTTCCAAGAAATAGTTGTATTTCCACCCGAAAGGTGGTCGGAAGATGCCATCCTCAGGAGTTTGCCCTGGAAAACGAACTCGATAGATCTCGTTGCCCCACTCGGCATTCTCTAGACCTTGAGCCTCCACGTAATTTGCATCGCTACTCGGCTTAACTTTTGCCGCATTTCCAGTAAGCTGCGCACCATCCTGGACCTTTAATGGAGGAGACCGCAAGAACCCGTCTTCATTTGCTTGATCCAGCGTTGCGTCCTTTGGTCGTGACGATTGCAGATCTTCAGGGTGCTCTGGACTTTGTGGATGTGAGTCTGCAGTGTGAGGAGACTTTCTGGGGTCAGTCTCCAACGACTCTCTTCGAGATGCTTGTGAAGGAGACTTCGAATGTTCCTTTCTGGTGAGCGCGTGAAATCGTTCGACTTGAGAACGTATTACATCCGAATTGGGTATAACACCAATGAACTTGCCGCCTTTCTTTAAGCTTCCGGCTACATTTGTCAACATACCTCTCGTCTTTGCTTCGCTTTCGAAAGCATAATGCATGCAGAACATCATGGATACGACATCAAAGCCACCGCCACCCCACCGGGAAGTACCAGCGGGATCAAACCCCACATGCTGGACGACAGGTATATTGCCGACTGGCTGACCAAACGCATCTTTGGCAACAAATTCGGCGTCGAAGAGGGGAGCTTGCTGTCTCCCGCCCCGCCATCCACCTCTTCCTCCTCGTCCACCTCGTCCCCCGCCTCTTCTCATCTCCGCATATCTATCTCTTGCTTGATCTATTGAAACTTCTGCAGGGTCAATGCCTACATAGAGCACAACAGGGTGAGGTGTCGATTGCCACTTTTGAAGATCTCCGCCCTTTCCACATCCCATGTCCAAGACCTTGAGAGGTGGTGCGTTCTTGTCATCAGGCAGCGAGAACCTATTGATGATGACACTCTTGACCCAGTTGTTGTATTTTCGCAAGCCCTTTATCTTGCTCTCAGTATTGCGCCAGTCTCTCCCACGCTGAGGAACCAAGTTGTAGTGCTGTTTGACAAATTCGTCGCCACCCCTGCTTTGTGTGATTTTGCGCGTCTCTTCTTCCTCTTCGCGCTTTCTTTTCTCCAGAATTGCATCGCTACGTGCCTTGTCGATGCGGGCTCCTGCTCCTGGTCGTTTGCGAGGTCTGGGAGCCTCTTCTTCTGCTGGTCTTTTGAGAATTCGAGGCAGCTTAACACCGTTTCCGGTCTTTTCTGGTAGGGGTGGTGTCTGTGAGCTGGGCTCCTGGGAGGTGGGCTGCGTAGAGCTTGTGAGCGAAACGCTCACTGAGTGTTCACGGTGTGAAGAATGAGTGCTCCGATCCTGAGATGCTATGGCTCTTGGGCTAGTTCGTGCAACATCGTCCGTGCGCGCAATCTTCTTTTGAGGCCTATCTGAGGTATCTGAGGCACCTCCCACATCTTCGACGGGCAAAGACCGCTTTTTCCCAACTGAAGCCATGATCAGTGGTCCGCGAGCGCCCGAGCAGCGCGATCGAGCTGGTAACTGTGCACGAATTTAGGCGCACCTTGAAAGTCTGAGTGATGTATGAGCTTACCTGCGGTACCGATCAAAATGGACTTAGAAGAATCACCGACGCGAGTGAAGTGAGGTTGCTTTCAAGATATTTTCATCAGCTCGCTCAACAAATACTTAACGAGTGAACCGCACGGAGTTTAGATTGTACTTCGGGCCTTCTTTCACTCCGACAATAGACGCTAAATCGAACACGGTTAGCTCGGTAATGTGATTGAGACTCTGCAGACAGGTGAGCTCAGTCCACAATTGCACAAGTCATTTCACCCGATTGAAAAGCTGCCCAGTCTCCGCCTTCACCATTGAACATCTGTCCAGTCTCATATCTTCGACCTCAACATGGGTTCAGACCCGCAGTACGCCAAATATCCCGACCTCTCCCTCGCCCAGCACATCTTCACCCTCACAAATTCCTATTCCACGCCTGTCTCACGGCAGACCTCACTCAAGAAACTCCAAGATGTCATCTCCGAACATAAAATGGCCCCTCTATACCGCTACCTCGCCCATCCAACCGACGGCTGCCTTAACACCGCCGGCGAGAGCTCAACGCGTAAAGCTTCCTTTTCGAGCTCACGAAGGCCTCCCACAACTAGCATCATCTCTGGACGCAGACCAAGTATCGATGTTGAGTTTCCGTGGGATGAGGAGTTGTATGAAAAGCTGAAGGCGGACAACGAAGCGGAGCTGGAGACATTTCAGAAAGAGGAAGAAGAGGCGGCGGAGAAGGCTGGGGAGACGGAGATACAAGCTGCGAGGGGAAAGAGAGCGGAGTTCTGGTCGCGGGTGGGAGAGAAGGTACACCTATCATCTATGAGAGCTACAATCTGGCCGGTAGAAATCGACTAACAGTGTCTTATGGGTGTAGGATAAAGCATTGTCATCTTACGAGGCAATATTCGAAAAGACCGGCATACTTGGCACTCGCATCGACCTTGTCCTCGCCATTATACGCACTGGTATCTTCTTCAACGACAAACTACTCGTGAAGAAAAACATAGAGCGCGCCAAAACCCTCGTCGAAAGCGGCGGCGATTGGGACCGTCGAAACCGTCTAAAAGCCTACCAAGGCCTGCACCTCCTCACTGTTCGATCCTACAGTCTTGCCGCTCCTCTCCTTCTCGACAGCCTCTCTACATTCACAAGCTACGAACTGTGCTCCTATTCGAGCCTCGTCGTTTACTCCGTCCTCGCTGGCTCAGTATCACTCAAGCGCGTGGACTTCAAGTCGAAAGTCGTCGACGCGCCAGAGATTCGGGCGATCTTGGGCGACGGCGAGGATAAACTGGCAGCATTGTCCGGCGCAGTGGCAGCAGGGCCTGGCGCCGGCGACGAGGAGATGAAAGATGCTTCCAACACCAACACCTCTGCGACTCCCACACCTGCGCCCACCGCCGTCAACCTTACCGCTCTGGGGTCGTCCACCGCGCCGCAGGAACTCGAGGCTCCGGTAGATTTCACGCCGCTGGCTGGCTTGGTGAGGAGTCTGTACATGGGCAATTATTCCGCATTCTTCCTCGCGCTCGCGGCGGTAGAGGAGAATTTCCTCAGCCAGGATCGATATCTGTACGAGCACAGGGGCTGGTTCGTCCGAGAGATGCGGCTACGAGGGTACCAGCAGTTACTGCAGAGCTACCGGGTGGTCGGACTCGGCAGCATGGCAAAGGACTTTGGCATTTCGGTGGACTTCTTAGACCGGTGAGTGATTTCCTTCTTCCTACCAATCTCTACAAAAACAAACCAAGAATATTCCTCAAGCCTCGACCTCTTTGGATACACTGCTGATGGTTGGTTTTACCAAGTGATCTCGCGAAATTCATAGCAGCGGACCGCATCCCCTGCACCATCGACCGCGTCAACGGCATCATCGAGACGAACCGTCCAGACGATAAAAACAAGCAGTATTCCGACGTCGTCAAGCAGGGCGACAGCCTGATCACGAAACTTCAGAAATATGGGCAGGCGGTCCGGTTAAGGGGGAGTGAGCGGGGGTGAAAAGGTGGCTCTCCCTTCATGCTTAGAAGTCAGAAAGCTCAGATCTAGCTAGAGCTCATTGAGAAAAGCGATACAGGCAAAGATTGGGGAAGTAGATGTAAGAATACAAACATGACTTAGAAAGGTGGAGGGAAAGCGCGCATTCCATCCCCAAAAATGCTGTGCCTCTGAATTGAGAGGAGACCGTCCTATCCCAAATCGACTTATTGTGACCTCGTTTTCCATAATGATGAAGCTACCTAATACGATCTGAAGCACTCGATGAGCCCTCCATCGCCCGCTCCGAGAAGGATATATCCAAGGTCCCCGAACGCCTCTGCCATCCTCTCCATCCCCCCCGCTGACGAAAAAGCGAAGCGAAGACATCCCTTGAGTACTTCCTCTGTGTCCTCCATTGGATCGGTGATCCCTGAAATGAGTATCTAAGTTAGATTTTCACATAATAAGGGTAAATCATGGCTTTGGTAATCTGATCTAGGTCACTCTCTGATTTGATCTGGCGCATGGGTGTCAGGTAAATCTTGGTCGATTACTAAATTTTTTCTTTTTTATTGAGATTGATTCATGAGTGTGAAGAGGTTGAAACGGAGTCGGAATGGAGTCAGGTAGCTATTAGGTAGGAGCAGAGTGCAATAACTCGTGTGATGTTTTAGATTAGATTCGTGATACTTTCGTAAGGTATTCCATCTTAACATCAAGCCATCAAACCATACATTAAGTAAGCATCTGCCGTAGAATTATCAACAATCCACTTCTCTCATTAGATTTTCTAGATTTCGTGAAGCGAATCGATCAGAATACCAAAACACCAAGAACCGAAAGGCCATCACAATAGAATCTGCCGTTCAAATCATCAACGCCGCAAGCGGCTACTATTCCATCCAAATGCATTCGTCATCCATCATGATTTCTCGTTTGTCGTTCGCGTCGGGCTTCACGGTCATTCTCGATATCGTAACTCCGGGGATTCTGTTCAGCAGCCGTCAGCTCAGCCCCAAAAAAAAAACCAACGCCAACCACACAGCACAGAAAACCCAGGCGAACGATATCCCACCAAAGAAAAAACATTCAAAATAACTCAAACTAACCTGGAAGGAACCCGGGTCCACGTCGCCTTGAACCCACTCTCGGCCTCTAGACCTACCAAACTCGTAAACACTCTCGCGCACCTCATGTTCAAGATCCGCAGGACCTACCTACCCCCTTAAGCCGGAGCACGGATTGGATATGCTCCATCTTCAGAGCGCACCCCTTCTTCGCAGCCAGCATGCCCGCCATCTTGACAGCGCTCTTGATGTCCCGTCCCGTAACCACATTCCCAGCCAACTCATCCAAGTTCTCGGAGCTAAAACTGCGCTCGCGTAGAGGCAGCGCCGCGCTGAGCGCATTCGCCCACAGCGAGCGCCTCGTGTCCATAGTCGGAGTGGGGATCTTGAGCGTGAGGTCCATGGACGCGATCAGCCATGGATCGAGGGGCTCGAGGGACTCGGCAGTCAGGAAGACCAGCCCGGGATGGTTTTCGAGGCGGTGCATCACGATGGCGAGGATATCAGCCCGACTAGTTCCCTCGAGGGTTTTCCCGAAGAAGAAATCCACGTTCCGGAGCAGCAGGATGGCGTTCCACTTCGCGCAGCGCTCGAGCGCGTCCTCGAGCCTCGCCTCAAATTCGTCGAACTTGGTCACCATTTCGCCCGCGCCGATGGCGTAGAGCGGCATGTGCAGTTTGTCGGCCACGGCTTCCACGGCGCAGGCCTTCCCGCATCCGGAGGGGCCGGCGAGTACGATCTTCGTACCGCGCGACTTCTTGTCCATGATGTCGGTGAAAATGCCAACCCCGCCGAGGGAGGAGAAGTAGGACTGGGTCACTGCGAGGAGCATTTCCTTCTCTTCCGCGGGCCAGACCAGGTCGTCGAAAGCTTCCTCGTTCCAGGCTACGTCGCCGATTTCGTTGAGGTCGACGAAGGCCCATTCTTTGCGCGAGAGATCAAAACAGGGTATGTCAGGAACGCAGATGATTAGGTCATCGTCGTTCAGCGAGGGCACGCCTTGAGTGATTCGGCGGGGCTTGGGGCTGGGGGTTTTGGTTTTGGAATCCCATTCTTCGCGCGCTTTGCGTAGATCGGTTGCTGCGGAGCGGCGAAGGCTGCCTGGGCTGGAGATACGGTCGGACGGAAGGTTGTCGAAAGGGTTCTCTTTGATGAGGGGATCGAGGTCGACGTTCATGCGGGGGCAGCCGAGGCCGTCAGGGTTGATGATGATGCGATCGTAAATCTGTAGCTATTGATGTATTAGCTATGGGTTGATGCTCGTATGTAGGGTTCAGGGGAGAGGTAGACTCACCTTTTCTGGGGATGCCTTGTTACTCTGAGTTGGGCGATAAGCAGCCTCGCCCTCTGGGCCAGTATAGGCTTTCAGATGACAACCTGCTAGCTGCTGAAATTTCTCTCCTCTCTTCATCATACGCGCTTTGATAGCCAATCTGTCGGGGTGGATTTCTAGTGGTACTGCTGGAAGGTCCATAACGTTCATCTGCCCTGGGAAAACGTAGAACCAGCCAGAAGACAGTCCGTAGCCAAAGCGCTTGCCATCCCAAGCGACCATCTTACTCTCTACCTTGAAAGCTCTGCAATCATTGTTGAAGCTGTAGAAAATGTCATCAATCCTTTCAACGCATTCGCGGCCGTTGACATCTTTGCGATATATGAGTTCTCCAGGTTTGAATATGGTCCAAAGAGCACTGAAGGTGATGTTCCCGGTTACACGGCACTCTTCCAACTTCTCCATCGAACTTTTGAAGTCAGTATCAAACAGGTCATGCAAAAGCTTGATGTGGTCTCTGGCCTCTGGGTTGGCGTGCTCTTCCTCAAGCCGCAACAGGTCGTCCCAGCAATGGAATAAAGCATCAAATGGGTCAAACATGTCCATTGTCAGGGCGCTGTTACCCTTTTGCCCAGCAAACCCTGGATAGTCCTTGCAGAGGTCTCTAAGCACGCGCTTTAGCAGCGGGCTCCGAATTATAATAGAGTCAAGGCTGGAGCGACCTCCGCTATTGGGAATGATGCGCTTTCGAGCCACTATCGCAAACTGCTTGAGCCATTCCTCGTTCGGGGCCAAGATACTATCTGGCCCTTCCTCCTTTTTCTCGTTGGGGACCTCTGTACGGTAGCCATGCAGGCCGCGTCGATCCCGATACTGGCCTGCGACACAGCATCGCATGCCTTCTTCAATCCCTTCCATTTTAGGAGGCGGAGTGATCGCACGGGGCAAAGAATCGAAAGATCTTGAAGAAATCCGCGAGTCCCGCGTGTCGATGCTACGGATGGAGAGTACATCGTCGTCGATCATCTCGTCTCTTGTGGACTCGCGATTAAGGGACTTCTTAGCAGGCCTCAAGGTAGCAGATTTCACCGGGGCCATGATGATGTTTGATCGGTGGCCCACCTTACTTCGGATGTTCGACAAATTACTTTAAGAGAATATAAGTGCCTGTGAGTGAATTCTAGGATTTGGGAAAAGAACGAGAGGAATGACCGAAAAGAAGACGAGCCTACGGATGGGGGACAGGGCGGTGTTCTTGTAGATGGAGTGGTAGCAGGCAGCCATGGCCCTTAAAGCTGCAGCTTAGACTCAGCCATCCAGGCGGCCTTGCGTGAAGCTCGACTCGTGACCGTAAGGCTACCAATGATTGAGAAGATAGCGAGCCTTCTCCAGCTGCATGCTTCCATCGCTCCGTCACTTGCATCCTCCAAGACAAAGTGAGTCAAGCAGTAAGGCATAAAGCAGATAGTAACACGATCGAGATGGCGAACAGCAGGGCAGCACCGCCTCGGTTTCCACAGCCTGCAGTAGCCATTTGCAGATAGCGGAGAGGAGACATAGATTCTTTGCTTAAGTAAGTGAGTAGGCGAGCAAAACAGTTGTTGTCTGGTCATCCGAGATGTGCTTTCTTCCTTGACACCAGGGGAGATTTCCGAAAAAGATGAAAAGACAAGATGCCGGGTTTGGGAACAGGGTGGGATGCATCATGTATGATACGCGATGAATCTGCCCCGCCCCCCGATCCTGTCGGCGATGACTGGCTCCTCCTTGTCACCATCTCATATCTTTGCTTTTGCCGGCAAGATACCATCAACACCTTCGAATAGAGTCTCTCTACGACGTGTCTCTCGATAATGTCACCCGTCGCCTACGGCGCCACCGCACTCGATCTGGACTGATCACCCATAAGCGTCGAACATGGCCACTAGTCATGCGTCATTTCTTATCACTCGCACAGAATCTCTTTCGCTCAACCTTCGTCGAAACTGCGCGGCAGCTGCTGAGACTTTGAGAATCAGTCGTGAAGATACAGCAAGAGGTAAGTTCTTGCCATCAACACCACCTGCACTTTCCCCACCTGCTCGGTTCTCCCACGTCAAAAGGGAGGACTTCTACATGCCTCCCCTTACATCAAATTATTCTTTCACACTTTTCTCTTGTCCTTGTCCCGCAACCATGACCAGTGCCGGAGCGGCTCCTTTCGTTGCAGCTATAACGTTAACAACGTCCCCACTAAACATTCATAGTCTCAAAAGCCTATCACCACTTTTCACGATCAAACCGCCCAAAGAGTCGCATGATGGCCACCACGACCGCTGTCCGAAGTCTAAACATAGACAACATCAACCCCCACGTGAAGGAAGCAAAATACGCCGTGCGTGGCGAGCTCGCCGTAAGATCGGAAGAATATCGCGCAAAGCTAAAGAAAAGCCCAGCCGAGAACAGTCTACCGTTTGATCAAGTCATATCTGCCAACATCGGCAACCCTCAGCAGCTCGATCAGAAACCTATCACCTTCTTCCGTCAAGTCCTCAGTATCCTAGAGTACCCACAGCTGCTGGACAACGAAGATGCCCTGAAGAAGGGCTTCGGGTACGAGCAGGACGTTATCGATAGAGCACGGTGGCTTTTGAAAGAGGTGAACAGTGTCGGTGCATACAGTCAGAGTCAAGGAGCGCCCGCTATACGCGAGAGCGTGGCAAAATTCATCCAACGGCGCGATGGCTACCCGTCAGATCCAGCCAACATTTTCCTCAGCGCGGGTGCCTCGTCCGGTGTCAACACATTGATGAATGTCATGTGCTCCACGCCTGAAACCGGAATCCTTGTACCTATCCCACAGTATCCTCTCTACACCGCCACTCTCGCTGTGCTCAATGCCAGATGCGTCCCGTACTACTTGGATGAAGCTAAACAATGGGGAACAGATCTAGGGATAATACAAGAAGCGTACAAGAAAGCCAAGTCCGAAGGCACGGACGTCCGTGCTATTGTCGTGATAAATCCAGGAAATCCCACTGGAGCCAGTTTATCGGCGGAGGATGTCCGTGCTGTACTCGAATTCGCTGCCGAGAACAAGCTCGTGGTTATGGCAGATGAAGTCTATCAGACCAACGTCTTCATAGGAGAATTCACATCTTTTAAGAAGGGTCTGAGGGACTTGCAGAAAGAAGATTCCGAAAAGTTCAAGAACGTGGAACTTGCCTCGCTTAATAGTATCTCCAAGGGCATGGTGGGAGAGTGCGGGCATCGAGGAGGGTACTTTGAGCTTACTGGCTTCGACAAGGAAGTGGCAGCACAGATCTACAAGTTTGTCAGTATCATGCTTTGCCCGCCGGTCATTGGGCAATGCTTGGTTGAGATGGTGGTCAACCCGCCGAAAGAAGGCGATCCAAGCTATCCGCTATACAACAAGGAGTACAACGGGATTAAAGAAGGCTTGTTCACGCGAGCAACGGCACTATTCGAAGCATTCAAGAAGATGGAGGGTGTTGAATGCCAGGATCCCCAAGTAAGAGCCCACTCCCTCGCCGCCACTTGCCCCCTCTGCACTGTGAACTGACCATTGACGCTCAGGGCTCGATGTATTTATTCCCTACCGTTAGTATTCCCAAGAAAGCCCGCGAGCAAGCCGAAAAAGAGGGTCGCCAGCCAGACGAATTCTACTGCTTCCGGCTTCTCGATGCGACCGGTATCTGCGTTGTTCCAGGCTCTGGGTTTGGCCAGAAGCCAGGAAGCTTGCATATCAGGACGACGTTCTTGGCTCCAGGTACCGAATGGGTTGGCAGGATCACCGACTTCCACAAAAAGTTCATGGACGAGTTTCGGGATTAGATGGCTTAGAGTAAGTAGATGGTGTGGTGGGTAGACCTGGTTGGTCTTGCACTGTACATTTATCATTTCGGACTTTTGCTCTAGACTCTACTCCGGCTCTATGCCCTACCCAAGGTGTCTGACGCTAGACATAATTCTGGACCTTTCGGTCACATTGATTTTCACTTTTCTTGACTACTACTCCGTACTATCAAAAGACTTTGCCACGCCCATTTCCCTCGACCTGGCGAAGGCTGTCCGACGATACGAAGTTAAAACCTGCAGTCCAATAAACTCATCGCATTAGATTCTGATATCTTTGAGTGATTCGTGCCTCCAAGACGTCCATCCTCCACTAAAGTACATCGTACAAACCAGATGGCGTACAACCCTAAATGTACCGATGCTGACTTGGTAGGGTTGTGCCCTTTCATAAGACCCTGGATGAGGCTCTTTTCAAGCATTCGCCACCTGCATTGCCTCTTTTCTTGTGTAACCTTATACTATTTTACCCTTGTCTGTGTGCGCGAGGAAGACATATTCTCTCCTCATCCCTCCGACAATCGGAAACGTGAGATTGTCGATCAAGTCTTACAACCCACAAGGCCGGAGCAGTAGATAGTTGTGCCTCATCAAAGCCCATGGGTGGGTACAAGCTGAAGAGCGTTGATCTATGCTGCTGCTGGACAGTCAAGTGGCAGTAGCTATTGAATAATGCTGTCTTTTTCACAGGTAGCAGCGACCCATGTTCTAGCCCATCGTAAGCTCAAGCCAAGCAGGCCGAAAAGGCAGCTTTGGGACGAAGCTTTGAGTCATCTCGATGAGAAAGATCCTTCAAGGCAAGTCCTACGAACCATAGGGGATCATGTCGAAATCAGTGAAGTGCAAGCGGTAGTCCAGCAAAGGCTTGACCAATGCGTCGGCAAGCAATGGGAATATACGAAAAGCAACGGCGAGAAGGTCGTCGTGCGCCACCAACTTGAAAAGCTCTTTCGATGGGTCAACAAATTCAAGGAGGCCGGTGACGTTGCCATCCAATACGACCCTGCCCATGCAGCACTACCCTGGGCTGCTGTGCGCTTCGTTCTCCAGGCCGCCATCAACAACGTGGAGACTTTCAGCGCCATGTTACAAGGCGTAGAAGTGGTTGCACAGATCATCGTCACTTACGCCGAAGTAGAAAGACTTCTGATCGTTGGAGCTTCAAAGCTGAAGACACAGCTCGCGAATTCAATCGTAGATCTATATGCTTCCATTCTGGGGTACCTTGGAAAAGCCAGTGCCTACTTTAACCAGAGAACTCTCAAAAGGATTTTCAAGGATTCCGTCCAGCCGTCTCAGATGACTGTGACCACTCTTCTGGACCGCGTCCATACAGCAGAGTTCGAGGTCCGCAAATTCGTTGAGTATGTGCAAGCCGAAGGTAAAGTCATACCCTATCTTAGACTCCTGAATTGTTCAGCTTACAATCACAGACCAGAAAAACCAGTTATCCAGTCTTCGATGGACTATGCAAGAAGTATTGGATAGTGTCACAAATATTAAATTATCAGGTGAAGGTAAAAGGCATCAAGTTCATGGCTGGCTGAAGGCCCTTTCATCCGCTGAAACATACCAAAGAGCTGTGACTACTCGACATGAGGGCACCTGTGACTGGATCCTACAGAAAACGGCGTTCGAAGAATGGATATCACCCACTAGCCAGATCGGAAAAGCTAAGCTCCTGTGGATCCACGGCGGCCCTGGGTTTGGCAAAACAATACTCAGCGCTAGGCTTGTGGAATACCTTACTACCCACACCACTATGCCAGTAGTATACTTCTTTTGCGTTGCCGATGAAGAAGGGAGACGAGAGCCGTATGCTATTCTCCGATCCTGGATCGATCAGTTGGTACAGTGTAACACCGATGCTTTGGATATTGCATTCGCAGCATTGAAGCCGAACGAAATACGGGAACCAACGACAGCGGAATTATGGAAGATCTTCAGAACACTTGCACGGACTATACAGTGTGTTTTCGCAGTAGACGGCTTTGACGAGTGTACTGCAATTAATAAAGGATCTCGATTCCATACCGGCGATGGTAGAGCCCAATTCCTACAGTCACTGATCAAAGAAGCGAAGGAAACCAAAGCACGTATATTGATTGTGAGCCGGGACAACGATGACATCAGAGGGCCGCTGAACCATTTGTCTATAGACAATACTCCTAAGCTTTATGAGTATGCAATTACCCCTAGCGATACAAAAGACGACCTGTATTCTTGTTCAATTCAGCTAGTACATGACAAGTTAGCAAGGAAGTCTACCAAGCTCAAGGATGAAATTGCTGCTGATGCAGCCCGCGGCTCTGACGGCATGTTCCTGTGGCTCCATCTGGTCGTCCGAGGATTGGATCCCGGAGAGAATGCGAAAAGGCTTCGCCAGGTGGTAGCGGAGATGCCGTCTGAGATCAATGACACCTATGCTAAAGACTTGGAAAGAGTAAACTCGTTGAAACCCGATCAGAAGAAGCGCGCTGTTGCCATTTTGAGGTGGATACTCTTCGCTGTTCGTCCTCTCACCGTTCGAGAGCTCGCCGAAGCCATTGCGCTTGGGGCAGATGAAGTGGCGGACGAATACCCAGAGGATGACTTACCAGACGATTGGAAGGAAACCTTCGTCGATGATGAGTACGTTAACACTTTCATTCGACGCTCATGTGGTTCGCTTGTCGAGCTTCGCAGCAAAAAAACCGAACAGCCAGTGGCTGTCCATACTGTACATTTTGTTCACTACTCGGTCAAGGAATACCTGCTTAGGCAAGATCACACCAAACACGATAAGCCAATGCTCGAAGCTATATGTTTTCCGAATGGCATCATGGAGAACGACCGCCTAGCTAGGTTGTGCCTTCAGTATCTGTGTTATGACGTATTTGGAGAAAAGGATGAGTACCGTGACGTGGAGAAAATTCGAATCTATCCATTCCTTTTCTATGCTGCTCGAGCCTGGCATACACACGCGCTACGTGATCACCGCATCTCCGACGACATTGCAACCTACGCGCAAAGACTTTTCAACCCGGCGACGTCCAATTGGGTAAGTCTTGATATCCTCTTTATTTTTCATGGACGTTCAGGTTTACCTGTGGCTGGATGCACTGACTTGTAAATCCTCAATAGATTCTATGGTCCAAAGTCTTCGAGGGTGAATTAAACTCTGTTGATGGTGTGGAGAATGTGCAGGAAAACAGCGATTCAGAAAGCGACGAAGATTACGTACCTGAATCGGATACAGATTCAGAGTATTCTAGTAGTGACTCTGATGCCGACGGCTCAGAGTCTGACGACGATGGAGTCAATTCTGAGGACGATGAGATAACCAGCGCAGAAGAGACCACGACTGCACCTAATCCAATATACTACGCCTCTCTGCTTGGACTGACGGACATCGTGGCATCATTACAATCTCAAGGTTTCAAATGCGATGAGCCCGGCGGACAGTATGGATTTCCTCTTCAAGCGGCAGCCGTCAATGGACACGAGCAGACTGTCAAATATCTTATCGACCAAGGTGTCGATGTCTCGCAGACTGGTGGACGACACGGCTCCGCCTTGGGAGCTGCCGCGTCGACCGGCTCCCACACGATTTTCAGCATTCTTTGGCGAGCTGGCGCAAATGTAAAAGACCCGGATCACCACAACATCAATGCACTCTATTTTGCATGCGCTTCTGGAGCCATTGACTTGGTGAAGATGGTGCTAAAAGATCCCATAGAGTTACTACACAATGCAGAGCTAGGACTTTGCCCATTCTGCGCTGCAGTCGACTCGAATAACCCTGAACTCATATCTTTCCTCTTGGACCAAGGACTTGATCCTAACGTTAAAGATAACGAGGGCGAAAGCATCCTGTACTATGCAGCTCAATTTGGTTTGGATGATATCGTCCAAGTGCTTCTGAAGCGTGGCGCGGCCGCTGACGCCGCAGATGCAGGGGACTTCATTGTCCTTCATGCAGCGGTGAAAGGAGCCGAGATGAGTACGGTACCACTTATCTTGGGGCAAAAAGTGGATGTGAATAGATCATCAAAAGGTGTGACTGCCCTACACTACGCGGCAATGAGAGCGAAGGGTGTGGAATGTGCTACGCTTCTTCTTGATCACGGGGCTGATATCCATGCCTCAACCGACGACGGCTGGAGTCCTTTACATTTCGCTGCTCACTATGGGAATGAAGAACTCGTCAGTCTTCTACTCACCCGTGGAGCAGAAGTTGATGCTGGAAATAGCTCTGATTGCACCAGTCTATTTACTGCTGTTTATGCAGGTCATCTATCTGTTGTGCAGATTTTGGTAGAGCATGGAGCTGATATCAACAAGGTTGAAGTCCGTGGTGAAACTATTTTGGATCTGTCTCTTGAAAGAGGAGTTCAATGTAAGCATGTGACCGAGTGGTTGATCGACCATCATGCTCTTTGTAAGAAGGTAGAGCCAAACGTCGGGTCCATTCCTCAAAATGAAGAAGACACGAGCTGGCAAAGGAGCTGTCACGTGCAGCAAGCTCTCTTTGGTGAGGACGAAGAGTTGGCTCTCAAGCTCATGGATGTACCTGAACGCTCTTCGCAAATGGTTGCTGATAATGCGCTACTCGCTGCTGCACTGTTTGGTTCGGCAGCAGTTGTTGATGCCGCAATAATCCAAGGTGCCAACCTAGGGATCAGGACTGCCAACCTACGAGCCCCGTTACACCTTGCAGCATACAGAGGATATTCTCTACTCGTGACTAAGCTTATCGATCATGGCGCTAGTATTCGAGCGAGTGATATTACAGGCTCTGAGCCTCTCGATTTAGCCGTATCTGAGGGCCTAGCTCGAACGGCTATTGTGAAAGACTTCCTTGAGCATGGCGCTCTCGCTACAGCTAACGAAAGTGTTGATGATGAAACTCAACAATCAGCACTAGAAGGTGTCTGGTCAGGGACTTACACGTATTCTTCCTGGATGAAGGGTCGCGTCGATAAGACTGCGATGACTGTTAAATTTGAGGCAAACAACAATGTCAGAAGACCACCGTTGTGGACATGCAAAGAAGCAGACGAGGTTGGACATTTTGAAGTTTATGGGCATTTGCTGTCAAATAATATTGTCAGATTCGTCAAGCTCTATGGCAAGATGGGATGGCTATATCTAGGCCACTTCGACCCTCAAGAAAGTACTATAGCAGGTACATGGGGCAGGAACAAGACATTAAGACATGGCTCATTCATACTCCGGAAAGCGAATGAATTACAACTTTCGACACAACATTTGTAACTACAAGCGAAGGCTAGAGTTTCGATTTCACGAGACTCTGACCACCAGCCGCTGAGTCTATCTCAACGTCTTCCTGCAACCCACAGATCTCGAACAGCTTCTTCGGCGTCAGATCGCTGTCGATCCCCGTCACACCCTCAGTCTTCAGTCTCTCTAGCGTTGCACGAATCATCTTGTACGCCGGGGCTAGTGATGCGAAAGAGAAGATCATGATTCGATATCCCATGCTCTCGGCTTCCTGAGCTCTGATTATTGGAGTCGCCCCATGCTCGACCATGTTCAATAGCAGCGGGAAGGGCGCTAAATCCCGAACGGCCTGCGCAGCCATTTCCTTACTGGTCGGACCTTCCAGCTGTCCCGCATCTGCTCCAGCATCTCGCGCCACTTTGAGCCGCTTCACAGCTTCCTCATATCCGTGCTTTTGTAACGCATCAGTACGTCCGATCATAACGATGTCGCTATTCTGCTTTTCAATAGCGGCCCGAGCAGCCCGTATTCGGGCAGCGTATGTATCAATATCGACGACCTGCTTGCCGCCCAGGTGGCCGCATCTTTTCGCTAGAACCTGGTCCTCGATGTGAAAACCTGCCACACCAGCGCGGATATACTCAGTGACCGATCTGGCGACCATGATGGGGGATCCGAATCCGGTGTCCATGTCTGCAATTAGGGGAGTCGAAGAGTCGAGGCCAGCGATCATCTCGGCATTGGCTCGCATGTCTGATAGTTGCGCCAGTCCTAGATCTGGATGGCCGAGGCGGGAGGCTGTTGTCCCAGCACCTGACTGCACGAGTTATACCATCAGCTTTGCCGCTTGTCGGCTTGGTCATTGAGGGCAGAAAAGGTCATAGCTGACCATGTACAACGCATCGAAACCGACGTCCAAAGCAACGCGCGCCGATAAACCATCATATACGCCTGGGCAAAGGATCAAAGAGTTTGTCTCATTAAGCATTCTCCGGAGCTTTGTGGCTGGCGATAGTTTTGCTGCTGTGATCTGGCTCATATTTGATGTAGTCATGGCTACTGGTTTTGGATGCTGATGTTTACCTTGTGTCTAGAGTAAACGCGAGCTCGAAAGCTGAGGTGAATGGATCTTTTTATGTCCCAAGGCCGTCAGCTTTCGGATTCGCCGAATGCTCTGCAGCCATGGGCGGGTTGGCAGCTGAAGGGTGGATGTTGCATTAGGCTCTCTTCTGCAAACACACCATCGTTGTCGGATCATTGCCCATTGGTCCTTCCACCCTCTTCCAATGCAGAGCTGTACAGTCGGGGCACCTTGATTAGATAGGTGGTTGAGTTTTTGTCGATCGATATCACACTAGGCTTCGGCTAGATATGCACCAGATACGATGTCCTTTTCCGAACATGGCCGAGTAGGCTAGCATTTAAGCGATAGGCTTCCCGTGACTGACTCCCCTCTGCACACTCTGTGCAGTAGCAATGGCGTCTGCGGGGCTTGCGAATGGCTGGTCTAGCTCTTGTTGATCTTTGGCTTCACTCACCCACGCTTGCTGAATTTACTTTTTCTCCTGTGCGTTTCCAGAAGGCCCGAGTAAAGCGAATACGGGTGGTTCCGCCGCCATTACATCGCCAGATCACCTCCCACACCGTCGCACACCGTCATTCCGGCGGCTGACAGCTACATGTCTCACGAAAGTTAGCGTACAGCGTAGCTACACTTGTGCATTATTGCAATGTCATACGATAGTACCACTAATGCTCCGTACTTCCTTCGTTGCTATATACAAGAACCCTTGGTGTTTTAGGGCTGGCCGGCGTGTAAGCCTCCTGCTGAGCGCGAAGTGCCCCAGCAGAGCAGCTTTCAGAGCCTGGCTACTCCCCCTGCCTCTGCGACTGGGTTATGGAGCGAAAAGTCCCGACGAAAGTGAAAACAAAGCCTCCTAAGGGGTTAAAACGCCGAAAAAGGCCAAAATCAGAAATGGATGGGCGGGGCAAAAAGAAGAGTCGAAAAATGAGAGATGAAAAGAATGAGACATTGACTTCTTGTTCAACTACGAGGCCAGCCCCTCCCAGCCTCTTCCATTTCGTCATCCCTGCATTAGCACCCACGTCGAGCCTGGACGAACATCTGAAATACTTCAAATACCCCATACTCCAATAATCGACCTCGCGAAGGATTCTCGATCTAAGACATCATGACCCGAGTCCCGGTGCCCGTAATCCAATATCATTCTTTCCCGACCTCTCAACATGCATAGCATCCACCGAGGAAATCGCACTCAAGGAACCACACTATCAAACATGGGTATTCACAAAATCCTCATTTCCGCCAAAGTCACAAGGCAAAAAAGACAGAAAATAGCACTCAACAATAAAACGTTCGGTAGGTAGAAGATGCGTGAAAAGGTCTACGAGGCCGGAGGCTGGGTTTGTTCGGATGACTAATCCGGTCTAGCCCAGTGCCACCTTCTTTCTAAGACCATGCTGAAACCCCTGATGAGCCGAACACTTTTGGCCCAAGGCTGCCGTGATCTGATGATAGAGGACTAAAAAAGACCTGATAGATATGATACTAACTATATGCTAGGCAGAATCTTATAAGGAGAAAGGCGAGCTTGGCCCAAAGGTTCTCCTCTCGGCATATAAGTCCATTTTACACGCATTTAATTTCGTTCCTCATTCCTCGTCTTTGCTCTGGCTTCGTCCGTCCATATCTGCATCTCATTTTCTTCTGGGCGCTATACCCATTCATCGTGCGGAAATCTTCTTTTCCAAATCCTTCCATCCCGCTTCTCCCCCTCGAAGGTCCAGCCGCGCAGCTAGATAAAAGCCGACGGGAATTACGCACCGCCAACTCACTTAGTCTGAGCCCTACCCAGATGGATCACTTGATGACTGTTAAAGTCCACATACATGTACCCGTACGCAACAACCCGAAAAAGAACTGGCGAAACAAGCGGGACTTCTGAAAGTCCTCGATATATCTATACGCTATCCACAAAAGCCCCGTCTCCCAAACGAAAGAGGGGACACATCCCACTGAATACATGGGCCATAACATCCAAAGTCCCTCACCTACCCAAAAATTGAAAAAAAAAAAAGAATAGCGAAGACACCCAACGCAACCCCAATACAATTCCCCAAAACCACCCTCTTTTCCCCCCGAAAAGGCGAAAAACCCAAAAAAATTAGAGCCTTCGATGATATCCGACGTGCTCGTTCCCGATCTGATCCTCCCCCTTCCAGCGTAGAGTAGAGATACTCTACCAATCAGTCCACAGAAGAAAGAACTTCCCTTTCATCTCTACTGCGCCATCATCTAAATCCCGTCCTGCGTGAACCAGCTATTCAAACATCCAAAGCAAGGGACGTATCATCCCTTCTCCGTCCCTGCGATGAGTGTAAATATCTATCTTCTCATCGTCATCCTACTCCAGCGAGGAACTCCATGTCTTTCTTCGTGCTGTGGCTCGTACATTGACGAACGAAAATTGGAAACCGGAGCTAGACTGACGCGAATCTCAAAGCTCACGTGGCATATTGAGAAAAACATCCGAGCAATCCTGCCCCTGACACCCGCTTTGCCACCTCACCCGTTTCTAAACACATTCATAATTAGAAAATGACGGAGAACCTGCCTACCGGCACACCGAGCGTCCAGGCCAAAAACAGTCCGATGGAAAATACCTTTACTTGCTTCCAGAAAGTGAACCCTCGAATACTTTACAAGTGGCGATACCCCAAGCAAAACCGTCCACTCCACTGATCTGATCTGGAAAGCCATAAACCCCAACCCAATATTCATCTCTTTGGAGCGCTGTTATTGAAACAGAGACGTTGGGTTTTAACAACCGATTTTCTTATATTTTTTGGGGGGATTGGATTGGTGATAGTGTCGCATGATGCATTCCAGGATTTTATAAAGGGGTCTGGAATGACGAGAATACTTCTCCGGGAGGTGGTTTCTGATGGAATGGAGGTGGAGAGAGAAGTCGGGAGCGGGGGATGGGGATGGGGATGAGCTGCCGTCACCATTCCTTTCCTTCTTCTTTCCTGAAAAAGCAAGAACTTGAGTATTTACAAACGCACCCTCTACTCGAAAAGTCCCCAACCCATCACACCCCCAACCCATCACATCCCTCCCCTCCCATCCATCCACCAACCCTCCCCAACCAACCCCAAAACCTCAAAGAAAGTCCCAGAATCAGACCCACCGCCCATGGATTTATCTCTTTCCTCCCATCCCATTGTAAATTCAACAGAAAGACCCAAGATCTATGTGCTCAAGTGCGCGTTCTAGAGGAACCAGATACTCTCGCCGGAAGTCCGGAATGGACTAGGGTACGAGTACTAGATGGGAGGCTCGCTGAACTAAAGGAGCTGATGGATGGATGGATGGGGAGTAGTAGTGTGAGCTCGGGACAAGGGGATCTAGGCAGGAGGGGGATGGGTGGTTTGGTGATCCGAGCATCGGCGCCTACAGTACATACGTACGGGAGATGGGTCCCTGCTTCTGGAAAGGGGGGGCATGCTGCTGATTTGATGGCTGTGCTGGGACTGTTTCTTTTTTTGGGTGGGATGGGGATGCGGGATGGAGGGGATGGAGGGGGTTGGGGAACGATTGTGTTCTTTTGTATCTTCGTGACCTCAACGTACCAACCCCCTATTACTTTCAAGTGTTCAGTGAGAATGTCTTCATTTTCGTCTAGCTGACATGTGCGCGTTAAGTAATACGTCATTTTTCTTTTCTCTTTTTTCGTTTTGTCTTAGCTCTCTCTCCCTTCCTCTCTCCCTCCCCTCCTTCCTCTCTCCCATCGTCCTCTACATCCTCCTCCTTCTTTTCACTTGCCACTTTCTAACACACCCCCCACCCTCAGATTCCAGCCAGATCGAAGAACCCCCCTGTTCTTTATCGAAAAGATTAACCTTAATTTCACCGGGCCTGTTTCCTCAAGTCCGTCCATCCTCTGCAGCAAATCATACACTCCCCGCTTTTACTCTTCGCAAGCACTCACCCAGGCACGATGAAACCACAATGAGCTTTCTACATGAGGAGGATTTTGAAAGCCAAGAAGGGGGCCGGGGCGAGGGGGGGGGAGAAAAAGAGGGGAATTTCGAACTCTCTTTCGCTAACACTATTCAATTTCATTACAACTATGTAAAAGCCCCTCAATATTTCGAGCCTATCCGCTCCCGCACGAGCGAAAAAAAAAACAAAAACAGCTCAACAAAGCAGTTTTCAAAGCTTGGCGATCCCCTCTATCTCTGGGACTGAGTTATGGAGTGAAAAAGAAAATCTCACAAAAAGGGTGAGAATGTCGAGTGAGATCTCAAAAAAAAAAAAAAAAAAAAAAACAAGAGTGTGTGAACTCGGCAAAAAGAAGAGACGAAAGATGAAGAAAATGAACAGGAATGGGGTATCTGTTTAACTATGAGGTCGGCTTCTCTGAGCTCCTTTCGTTTCGTCACTGCTGCTTCAGCACCCATATCCAGCCTGGACGATTTCGTCCGATCACCTCGATCTGGCTGATTGTCGATTGCAGAGGCAAGGATGCTGGAAAGCTTTGTAGATTCGATATTCGCTAAGACGATAGATCTAGATACCGAGTGCTCCCAAAAAGCCATGGATTTGATTTTGCGTTTTGCTTAGAGGATACAAGAGCAAAGCACGAAAACGAGAGCTGGGACTTCGCTGACTACTTATTTCTATTCGTATCGAATAGCAGCCTGAGGGATAGGCTGTGATTGTATGGAGAGCGCATAGTGCCGATGTATCAATGGGACGAGAAATGCGGACTGGAATGTGAGTGAGTGGACTATTTTGCTGTGTATATAAAAAGTCTCTCCCACTAAGCATCCACCCCCAACCGAAGAAAACAAAAGTCATTCACGCCGTCTCGGCACTGTACATGGTTGGGAAGGTGAGCTGGATTTCGGGTAGCTAAATTTGAGGGCGTGAGTTTGGGAGGAAGACGTGCTGAATACGAATCTCACATCTCATATTTATGGAGGTATGAAATGAAAATATATTGTTGGATGCGGAGAATGTTTGTGAAACCTACGAGAGAAGAATTACATCGAATTCGTGCTGTACTGATAGCAGATTTTCGGAGTTGGAGTGGCGTCGTGCTTGGATGATACCGTAGCGAATCATCTGCTGAACTTTGGCAGTGCGTAATTGGAAGGTGAGAAGCTAATCTTCTACGGAAGTTTGAGGCTCGAGGGCGACGACTAATTTCGTTGAGTGGAAACTTCTATGCGCAGAATACGCACCCAAACATAGAAGATTAGGGCACTATGATCACTTCTGTCAGTCTGGCCAAAGCAGAAGAAGTATCGTAGTTGTTGGTTCTCAAACAGAAATAGCTGTACGAGTCAAGGGAAATGTCAAAAATTGATGTTTGTGCAGAAATGGGCATAGATCCGAGGAAGTGATGCGAAAGAAAGAAACAAGCCGTAAATCAAAACAGAAGACAAAGAAAGATGGGGCACAGTCGGATTGGCGTCTTTCGGAAGTCTTGAAGGTTCAGCAAACGGCCCGAGCAACGGAAGGCGCGCAGATAGTTGTCGTTTGAGCTTTTGTGTATTGCATCGCTTCTGCAAACATTCGGTAGCTTATAGATAATTGTCTGTATGAGTATCTATCGAGATCGCGTAATCGAAATCGAGTTCGAAAGCCTGTGGCGATTTGCGTCGACCCTGATCGTACGGGCCCCCTCACAGGCACATCCTCAAGTCCGCACAGGCCAAGTCAACCGCACACCTCGGAAATCGGAAAGCTCATAGAACGAGCATCGGCGCACCCCATGTCAATCCGACTCGCTAACCCAACATCCAGATTCTATTAAATATTGCCCTCGCTGAAAGTAGGAATCTCCGGTGATTGTCCTGACCTTCTGATAACCGGAGTCAAAGTGTTTATCCATCACCGCCGTAGTCTCTGCATGATCATCGTCGTCAAGACCAACGGCTGTTGTCTTTGGAAGGTTGCGGCTGAAGTATTTCAAAATGGGGTCCAGCCAAACGGTCCATTCGCGCAAATCTTGCTCAAGAGTTGAGGCACCGTAGTAGCCTTCAGCCGTCAAAGGCTGATGTGCCACAATACAGAATTGCAGCAGCCCATCCAAGAGTGGAAGCCAAATCTGGGGATTGAATACCATAGGCTTTCCGTAGCATATTCCCATCGGCCGTGCCACAACGCGAAGGAAGCGAATGCGCCGGGAGTTAGCAACACCCATCTTAGAGAAGATATGAGAAAACCCTCCCCTGTGAATATGCACGATAAAGACGTTCTGTCCATACAAGACATCCAGGCTCTCGTTACTTATAGCCCTTGACACGCCAGTTATACCAGTCCTCCATTCGAAGAGATCCATGTGGTTCAGCTTTTCCGACTGAGGTTGATAAATCATGGACCTCCACCAAGGGTCAAGCTCAGCCCTAACATGGCGGAGATCGATAGGGTGTCGATGGCCGAAGATGAATGCATATATGCGACGGCGCAGCTCCAGAGGCAGACGAAGCAGTGGAGATCCGACGTTGCCAGTCGCTACCGAGCAACCATCTGAGTGGTTGTACGAAGTCATCCTCTTCTCACCGAGCTGAAACCTGAGTATCTGATCTAAGGTAGGGAGCAAATAAACATGTACGGAGAACAAGGAGGCCGGGATGCGAAAAGTACGGAGTACCTGAAGTATGCGCCAAGCCCACGCTAGCCCCCATATGGAACTCCCGCTGATAAGATAAGACCCAGCTCCTCCAAAAGCATCTCGTAACACTCGTCTAATGAATGGCTTCCAATGACTGTGGCTTTACAAAGTTCATATTCCTATTTCGCCTATAGTTTCTGCAGCAATCTTGATAGGGAGTTTCAAGCCAAAAAGAGCAACAATCTGACATTCCCGGTCCGAAAGCTTTATACAGTCTGTGGTATTCCGATCGTGGAGATTGGCGTCGGGAATGATTATGAAGTTATCGGGTCCCGTCTGCTTCGGGTGCCGTTGAGCATTGGGACAGGAGCTTCGTGTCAGCTTTCAGACGTCATCAACTCGTTTATGACACCAATATGAGCAGTGGATGGGAAAACGATAAACAAGGTATATGCAAGCATTTCACTTGGAAAGAAGAAGATAGCATGTGAAGAGAAAAGAGCATTCCAAATCCTTTTGGTCGCTAACTCACATTAAGAATTCACCGGGGCGGGCGATTCCAGTACCTAAACGCCAGGAGAACAGTGAAAGGAAGGACATTTGCTGATACAATTGATGATCTGCGGTATGGTTCTACAAATGATCGCTTCTCATTCACATTCCCATTGTGGAAGCTCTCATCAGAGCGCCGTAGCTCCAAGCCCATTCAACGAGCAACTCCGCGGCCTGATTGAGAGCGCCTGATCCACACATTGATATCACCATGATCACCTATTGGCAAAGATCAGTCGAGAACGTGAAATCGCACAACTGACATAAGATCTGTTCTGCCTCTCATCGTGACAGCAGAGTTACTCTTACCGATATTACCTGCGACACCCGTCATACCCTTCTGGACGCACATCCTATTTAGAGCTATCCCAGCAGCCCATACATCGAACCACAATGCATGGCTGGGGGGCGCATTGTTGGCAAAATCCACGTGGATCAGACAGTTTTGAGGGTCCCATATTGCTAAACGAACTCGTCGTCAGCAACCATGTCCACGAAATATTGGTGGAAGTGCAGGTCCACGGGAAACACAGAACACAAGGAGCAAAACTCACGAGGATAGAACGTCTGTGGTAAATGGTTTTGCTGTCGAGGATCTCTTGAAATCCAAGATTTGGCTCTGCTCGCGGGCATAAAAGACAAGGCTGATTCGCAGGATGCAGGATCTGGCGCTCTGGCGGTTGAAATGCCTCGACAAAAGACTTCTGGATCGTAACGTCGAATGATCACGTAAGCTTGATCGGACGTCCTTCCCTCTCGTGGAGCTACACATAATAATCAGATTCATAGATGGAGAACATCTGCCGCATGGCAGTTCGATCAGAGCCCAATCATCAGGCTGCCGATTGTCGAAGGAATTTGGCGACTCTATTGTATGAAGGGTATTCGAGAGTACAAATGCTTACCGGGAAGTCGGGCAAAGCCACCTTTTGAGAAGACGTTCACGCATTTCACAAGAATTGCACCCGCAGTGTCGGAAATAGTCAGCCCATCAACAGCTTCAAGATCAACTTCCGGGACATCGGTTTCTAGTCCCAAGACTATATCGATGGCGCATCTACCATCGTCGCTCAGAAACCGGAATGGTAGTGTGAGGCCGTTCTTTAAAACATCCGCTCTTGGTCCAAATACGATCTTGTCTTTCGTGCGGGGATTTTCTTCCATGCGTTGAGGCAGCTTCTTTCCGAGAGGCTGAGGGCATAGTGGATATCAGGGCCACAAGTTGGGTCAAAGGGGCGCAAAGCTGCGGTTAAGGCTAGGGTCAATACTCGGTTCTTACAGGGTGTATCTTTCAAGACATCTCATCGGTAGCGACGAGTCGTGAGTCCCGGAGTCTGGGGCTCCTGTAAGGAAGAGAAAAAGCTCGGAAAAACACCTACATGTTTCGCCAGAGGAGGTCCATGGATTAACCGTCTGATTGGCAATCAACGATAGTGAAGGAGGTAGGGAGAGGGCGTCCGCGAGCGCGAAGAGTAAAAGGAGACTAGAAGCAAGAGCTAGATAGCGACGAGGGTCCAACAATGTGTAGGTGCATATTAACATATTTTGGGTTTGAGAGACAAGACAGAACTACTGCAATCGAATAGATATATCAAGGAATCAATCTATGGAAGCGACTAAGGAACGTGGCATTGCCTCTGCGGCTCGATGTTTGCCAGGAGCGGGTATGTATGTAAAACGACAGAAGCGCACGCGCAGCGACTGTTTAGAACTGAATCATTCATTTACGTTGCATGCGCCCGATAAATCATTTACGGTAGGGTTTCGTCCTTGATGCAATTATTGATAGAGACAGTATAAAGAGTATTGTTATTAGCGGCATATAACGGTCGGTTTCGAGTGCTTAACGAATGAATCAAACAGAAAAGCCTACATGTAAAGAGCGAAGTCCTACCTCCCTTAGTCACGATCCAAACAAGCGATGACCTCGACTTCAAACCAAATTCCCATTCCATAGTCCAATCCGAAATGTCCCATGTCGATAATAATAATGTAGGTAGTTGGCGCGAGAGTGAAATTGCTACCTAAATCAAGAAAGTATGTATGTATACGACCCGGTTTCCGTCGTCCACACTCGATATCCAACAGCCCACTTTTCAAAAACCCCAATCAGGTCTAGCTTTTTTTCCTAGATGTGCACCACCACCACCAATCACATCTCCCCCAACCTCTCCCATCTCCCATCCCTCTCCTCCCCCATCCTCTCCCAATCCACCCCACCAAATGGCAAAAAAACGTAACTTCCCCCATCTCCTCCCCCTTCCCTCTCCCCTCCATCTCCCCCTCCCCCATCCCCCCAACTCATCTTTTCTAACACCAGCAAAACCCAGCGAAATCCCGCACAATAGCAGTCCGCCTGATCTCCATGGCCGCAACGGGCTTCTACCACACCCTGCGCCGCCCGCGCACGCACAGACCGCTGAGTATGCTTAAGTATGATCCTGTTGGTGAGTTCTACCTTCTCGTATCTCACGACGCGGGGTTGGATGGGGTGAGAGAAGGGGAGGGGGCTGGGGCTTGGGGGTTGGTGGGAGGGGGGAGAGGGAGGGGAGAGAAGGAGAAGGAGAGGGGTGGGGGATAAGGAAGGAAGAGAGGGTCCCTCAACGGCTGTCGGATTCACACTGCCCACCCCCAACCCCTGTCCAGAAGGGAGTCAAACGCATGCAAACACCAATCTACAACCACACCGCCTCCCCCCACTCACCCTCCCCTCTCCTTCTCCATCCCCCAAACGAGCGCGCAGAAATCCCCTCCCCCTCCCCTTCCAAAAAACCGCGCTAACACCACCACCTCTCCCTCAAACAGTCCGCAAACAAGTCCTCTTCCTGGAGCAGAAGCGGGGTGGGAATCGATAACGTCCTCCATCCCTGTTCAGATATACCGATCGAAACCCGATACCTCGAATATTTGGAACTTGATGGATGGATTCGCTTTGGGGTGATCTCTGGGGTTTGAGTGATGGGCATGGGATGGAGGTGGGGATGGGATTGGGAAAGGAGGGAGGGGGGGGGGATGAGGAGGGGGAGGGGGAGGGGGACGAGGAAGAGAAAGAGGAAGAAAAGGAGGGGGCGTTGTACATATCCCATATCGTCGAAAGAGCGGGCAAGAGGGAATCATTGGGAAGAGCAGCATAGCTGTGGCGTTTTGCGCGGTGTATGCATACCCGGGTGATGATTATTACGGGTAGTCAGTCCCTCAGGAGTGGAATGGCAGGGTACGAGTTACCGTCCACCACTCTAATTACTGTCAAGGAAAGCTCTACCGAATTGTTTTTTTCTATATTGCTGAAGCATGGCTATCTCGACTCAAAGCTCTGATCTGCTACTTCTTAGCTCCCCAAAAGAAAAGCCTCTACAGCTCCTAGCTCGCTCTGGAAGAACTACAGTACGTATGTTTGAATAAGCTTTCGGACGATTCTTTGTTATTGTGAAGGACACATCTCAAGCAGAAAGCAACATCGTTGATATAAGCATGGCAAAGGCGATAAGATGGTGCAAATGCTGTCTTACATGCAAACGCAACATGGCTTTGATCGATCTGGTGGTTTTGACTCATCGAGAAAGCTCCTGTGCGAAGCGCTCCGCGTACTTGTCTCCTGCTGACGATTAGTCGTTGCCTAGCACTCTTCCATCAAGCATACCTTTAGATTTCGAAGCGGCCAGCCTAGGGACCCTCCTGGAGCGGTGGACACCCCCGGAAGGCGACTGCGTGTCTGGAAGAATAGGACCTAATGAGCTGACGCCAACAGTAGATGATCGGCGTCTCTTCGGCTCGGCTCCAGGATTGGATAGCGCTGCACTGGTGGTCGAGCGTTTGGTGGCGGTATTGCTGGATTTCAAAGCCGGACGTAGGAGAGATGGCATTGAAGATGTCTCTCCGGGTGCTGGGTAGTTGTCGACACCTGCTTGGCTATGGTTCCTTGATCGATACGCAGGAGTTTCAAAAGAAGGCTGCCTAATGGGCGACAACCGATCCTGCGAGTCTTCGACTACGCGGGTTTCACGATAAGAAGGACGAGGCCTTGATGGAGAATCGGTTTGGCTACCGAAGTATTCGGAGCTTCGTCCGCTGGCAAAAGACACCGTCTTCTTCACGACTCGGCTACTCACCTCGGGCGTTGGAGGGATGTAGAAGGCTTCTAACTCCTTCGGGTCAATGTATCTCATCCCGTCATCTAACATCTCCTGACTCGATTGAGGGCTATGGAAGCCCGACTCTTTGACGACCTGCTGCATTTCTTGTATAGCACATCTATCGGCCTTGCGTCGTGGTCTTGGTGAGGTTATATCGTTGGCTTCGTTATTTTCCATCGCTAAAACCCGGGCGTTCGCTGCTTCAAGCTCTTTCTTCAGGTTCAGGATTTCGGCTTGATGGGTTTCATTGACATGGCGTACATCGGCCTCATGATTAGCCTTGGCCGTTTGGAGAGCTTGCTGGACTCGTCGAGCCTCAAAAGTGTGCTCTGTGATCCTGGAATTTTGCTCTCTAATCTCCTTGTCTTTCTTTTCGATATCTGCAACTCCCAATCTCAAGGACTGCTGGCAATTCGCAACTTCTGTTTGCTTCTTTTCAAGCTGTTGCGTGGTCTCTTCAAGCTGTTGCGTGGTCTCTTCAAGCTGTTGCGTGGTCTCTTCAAGCTGTTGCGTGGTATCGCTAAGCTCATTCCGAAGCTTTTGGAGGGTAATTTCCTATAGCTACGTCAATATGATGGCCGCATATACGGCTTGCTACACGCCCAGAACATACCGTTGCTGTTTTATAGTCCATTAACTCGTCTCGCTCTTTGCTCAGATTCTCAATCGTCTTCAACTGCTCACCACAGGAAGCCTCAGCAATCTCCTTTGAGCGTCGCATCTCAGAAGTCTGCTTCATCTGGTCGATGACAGTGGCATCCCATTTATCCCGATCTTCGTTGTGCTTATCCAACTGTGCTGTCATCTTGATGGCCCGGTCATCTGCTTTACGGAGCCGCTCTTCGACCTCTGCCAGTGCTAAGCGGTGCTCCGCCCATAATTGATTCTTCTCAAATTTGGCAACGTGCATCAACTCGTTACGCATGCTCTCGAA
Organism: Physcia stellaris; assembly: GCA_018902385.1. NCBI lineage: Eukaryota > Fungi > Ascomycota > Lecanoromycetes > Caliciales > Physciaceae > Physcia > Physcia stellaris. The sequence goes on along the minus strand of JABSSW010000049.1, from coordinate 226,239 downwards.
TTTCACATTCGCCTTGCGTTCCAGCTCAAGCCTCTCATTGGCGACTTTGTTCGCCTTATCTTGCTCCTTCCTAAGCTGAGACTCGAGGTCTTCTTTGAAAAGCTGAAAGCTAGCATGGTCCTCAAATTTACTCTGGAGATTCGTGGAGTGGTTTTCGGTCGTTTCTTTGAGAGATTCAAGGTCGCTCTGAAGTTTCTCGTTCTGAGCTTTGATCTCCGCAAGACGAGCGATGGTGGCCGCGGACTCCTTTGGTTCACTTCGAAGCGCTACGGCTTCGGACTCTAGCTTGGCGACTTGTTCCAGAAGTTTACGCTTCTCATTGTCCGTAGTAGCTACCTGCTGGCGAGCTTGTTGAAGACCTTCGCCTGCCGCGTAAAGCTTCACCTCAACTTCGGCTTTCTTTGTGGTGATGTTCTTCATCTGCTCCCTCAAGTCATGCTCGGTCGCTATACTTGCTGTCAGAGTATCGAGCTGCTCCCTCATCCCTGCAACAATACCCTGATCGTGCAATCCGCTGGACTTCACGTCGTCGTGATAAGACTGCAACGTGTCTGAAATGCTAGCGGCCCAGTCAGCATGTTTGAGGCATCTCTTCCGGAATGGACATACCCTTTCGCAATTGTCTCCATAGAACCCTGCAGATCGGAGAACTGCTCGGGTTTGACACTAGGAGCTTGCCGAAGCTCATCAAGCAAGCCAAGACATTGTCCAAGTGCGGCCTTTACCTCCTCCAATGATTCTGGTTGCCGTACAGCCTGTACTTCTTGAAGATTGACCAGTACGTTTTTCATGTTCTCGCTGACTAGGTTGGCATGTCCGGCCAATGTATGCATAGCGTGCTGTTGACTCGTGTTGATCTTACCCACTTCGATCTCCAGACGTTGGCTCCGGTCTCTCTCGTATTGAAGAAGTTCGGCATCCTTCCGAAGTCGTGACTCCTGATCCTCAATAATACGTGTCAGGTTGGTCAGCTCCTGCCTAGCATCTTTCAAAGCGTTGACCGTTCGTTTATCGATATCACCGACTACGCCACGGACATCTTCAAGGCTTGAATCGATTTCCTGCTTCGATTTCTGGGCCGCTGAATGCATCCGTTCCAATATCGGAAAGCTGTCTCTCAGTCTGTGGTGATCATTGGTAAGACCCTTCACATAGTTAGTTGAATGCCACATGGTAAATGCTTGAGAAGTAGATATCTTACGTTCACATAGTCGGTGAGTTTTTTGATCTGGCTAGTAAACCTAGGCTCTCGAGCTCGAAATCCCGAGAGCTCAGTCTTTTGGTCTCGTGCTTCCTGCTGACATTCCTGAAGTCTTTGCCATAGCATATGGCTCAATGATTCCAGTTCATGAATCTCCGCGGCATGGTTAGAGCGCATCTGTTCTCGTTCCTGCTTGTCACGAGAGTAACGTGTTAGTAAAACTTGAAGGAGATCCTCCTCGGTAACAGAGGCAGATGTTAGATCATCAAGATCTATGCGAGGCCCGACTGTGTTCGGTACATGATTATGCCGAGGAGATTTCCGGACTTTGGATCTCAAGTTGACTTTCTCAGTTTTCTTTGGCGTACAAGGCTTTGGCACCCTCATCGGACGATTAAGAGCTTGTTGTTTATGTGTTGCCACCTTATTCCCTGACTGTTGGTGCGGGAGGGTCTCCGTCGAATGAGGAAGTTGTATGGGCTGTTGCTCCATTTCCGTCTCCTGCATGACCGTGTCTTTCGCAACCGGTTCTGGATCCTTTGGAGAAGCATCTGTCGGATGAGGAGGATGCTGAGAGGTGGTAGAATCGACTGTGCGAGATTTAGGCGACGGTGAACTATGGTCCATTGCAAGCTCAGATCGCCCAGGAAGAGACTCGAATCCCGTTGTTTCAGGCACTGGGACTTCTGCGGTTGCGGTTGAGCAATTTGGAGTGGTTGGTGTATGAGTAGGGACATCAGTCGTTTTGGAAATCGAAGTACCTGGAGGTCCTGCTGAGGTAGGCTCGGATTCAGATGACATATCTGGACCATTCTTATGCGTGCTGTTTCTGGTATCAATCTGCGGGAACTTATTGTTGTTCTGGCTGGCTCCCTTCTGACGGCCAAGGTTCCACTGACGGGGCACAGCTTTTGCGTATGAGAAACCAGCTGCTAGATCACCTGTGGAAGAGGGTGCTCTGGGTGGAATCCTCCTCGGAGCACTCTGCTGAGCGGCATGCTGAACGATGTCACCAAGGCCAACCTCGATTGAGCTTGTTGGAGCAATGGCCGAGTGAGGAATCGCCGTCTGGCTTTCAGCAGAGTTGATTTGGTTGTTGGACCCATCCGAAGACACTAGGTCAGCGACATGTGGCGGATCTGGTAATCGACCTGTTGGCTGCTCATTGCCTCCAGTCGGGGTGAACTTGAAGGTAGTGAGGGAATTTACGGCGTCAGCAATCATCTTATTTCCGAAAGCTTCAGCCATGCTCTGCAGCCGATAGAAGGCAAACAGGGAAACTGTAGGATGGTAAGACGAGCTTAGGAACCGTTGTATGAGGTTGCTGGACTGAGATGTTAAGACTGTGGAGTAGGAAAACCAGCACAAGGTAGGATAGAAAGAGGTCCGTAGAGAGTGGAATGGATGGAATGAAGTAGGTCGTAGCGGAGATCGGAACTTGATCAAATCAGGGACTGCCTGCCTTACCTCATTCACTGCACGTGATTATCCCATTGCTAAGGTAAGTGACGGGATTTTATTGCATAACCCAAGAGACCTCCGATTGCCCGACTGGGGCGGGATCAGAAGATGACGTCTTCATGGCATCTTCATATGCCAAAGACGGGCACGCGGCTTGTCATAGATGGCTGTATTGGTGGCGATGCATGGGAGGCAGAGTCGCACCACGCCAGACTAGGGGATTATGTGTCTACCAACAAGCGTGCAATCATATCTGCATCTTCACTGAAGAAATCGATAGAGAAGCTACCAATTAGTATCAGGTAGTCAACCTAAGTAGGATCATGAAAGAATACTCTCGTCATGACTTCGTATCGGAACCAACAGATCTTAAGTAGACACGTACGTAACAAATCAGAACGCCGCCTTCGATCGGCACATACTCACGTATTTCATCGGATGCACGGGGATTCTAGTCTTCAGTGTAAGCTGGCAGCGCTCGCAGCGTCAAGGCCTTATCCCCTGATATCAGGCTGTCTTTTTCCACGTCGCCCAAACACCAATCAAGCTGCTGGCTGTGCCGGCAAGACCGACGATACCGTCGTCGAGATCAAGGTATCCAAGAGCAGCAGTAGGGACTGTGAGATCGCAGACATCCGAAAGTAGCTGCATATTGGTCGATGCTCGTTCCCTACAGTCTCTTAATATCAAATATCGAGAACCTACGACTTCCATACCTCGCAAGCTTTTTACTCTCAACCACACCTTCGCCGTAATTCTTGTCGATATTTTGCTCTTTCTGGCGTAGTTGCCACAAAGTATATAACCCTGCAATGGCGTTGAACGTTAATCCGGTAAACCATGCTCTATAAGCCTCCTTTTGCAACCTCTTTGCACTGGAAAGTGGACGAATCCCTGCGGCGTCGAGCTGGAGAAGCCATCAGCCAATTACTATCACATCGCTCGTCTGAGCACATACATATGTGACAGCATCCAAACTCAGATACATAGCGTACCCAAGCTGCCTCCCAACGGCGCAGTATTTCAGAATCGGGTCCATTCCCTTGCTATCTGCAGCCAGCGCAGCTGCCTTGAAATGCTCAACATTCTTTCCGAGCCGTAACGCTTTGCGTGTGAGCCCAAATTGCTTCTTGATAGCTTCGAAGGGTGCGATAAGGCGGGCGGGATTGTTGGTTCTGTAGAGATACCAAGCATAGAATCTGGAAAAGTATTGCAGTGTACGAAGAAGCTTATCACGGCCGACTGGTTTAACCCTTTATTAGTCACTATACATACTGAAATTTGGGTTGTGTGATACCTGTTGTTGCGACGAACCGAAGGTAGTGAGCTACCGTAGGATGGTAGACAATGGCGTCTGCGACCATCGCGTCTGCTCGACCATGAGACTCAGATATGGGCCCGTGATGCAGAAGCAGGTGAAGAAAGGGAAGGTTAAAGAAGATACCTCATCAGAGTCAAGCTACATGTAAATTGAGCAATCACCCACGTTGGAGGGTAGGTGAGGATTCCGCGGCTGGACCTCGGCAACTCTGGGATGAAGTAATTCGGCTAAACTTCCCTTTCACATGTAGTAGAGTACCTAAATACCTTACAGATATATTACTATTCTTTCTTAGGTCTCCTCGACTTTGCATTGGAAACGATTCGGGGTATCATCGATCAAAGTAATATCTACATGTTCCTAAACACATTCCCACTGGCACTTCTCCTGTCTTTGTCCCTACGCTTCTCCGACTTCCCTCGATCTACAACAGGAGCCTTTTTCTTTCTTTCGGGGGCAAAGGTAACCTCGCGCTCACCTCCTGTGGAGAAATTAGAGCTTTTAGTGACCTTGAAACGCTCGGCTCGTGATCCGAAAGAACGATCTCGGGCCGGCTGTAAGGCCTTCGAGGATGTTACTCGCATTTGAGGTTGCTGTAGACGATGTCCGGCCTTCCGATACGAGACTGACGATACACGCCCATTGTCCTTGGACTTTTGCGGCCTCTCTTCTTCATCAGCGCTTGAGCCCTCCGAGTCCGATTTTGGTACTTCGTCTATAGCCTCTTCTTCCACAGCTGTAAGCCTTCGTTCGTTGGCCCCGTTACCTTCTACGACAGGTTTCGTACTGGGATTGAGGGATTGAAATTCTCTTGACTTTTCGTCGATGGCAAAGTCTTCGTCTTCGAATAATTTGGCAAATCGAGGATCGACCAGCAGATCGTTTCGGTTTGCGCCTTCATTGACCGTCTTAGGGGAATCTCCGACCAAGTCGTCATCACCACCCTTCTCTAGAACTCGTTGGGCTCGTCTGCGATCATTCTTTTCGGCTCGATCCATGATCTTCTCAGCTAGCCTTTTGTTGACCTTGGCGACGACTTTCTTATTGCCACGGATCCTGCTTTCTCGCTCCGCATCGATTTTTTCCTTGACTCTTTTGTTCCTTTGCTCCTCCCATACAAAGGGGTCCGCGATCAATTTCGCCTCCTCGTACAGGCGCTGGGCGACAAAGTAACCGTGCATGTATGGCCTGAGGAGGCTAGTTGTGCCAATGAGGTGGGAGAGATTCAGTGATTCGAGTTGAGGGATAGTGAGGAATTTGTAATTATCGTAGACGTCTCCAATCTTTTGCCCAGTAAACGCATTCGGATCATTCGGATCCTCGGCCATTTCTTCCACCAAATTGTCTAAGAAGGAACACCATTTAGGTGCTGGACCGAGCTGTGGAATATGAAAGCTGTGCTGCTGTCGGCCTTCGTTGGCCGTAAGAAGCATGCCGGAATCCTTGCACCAAGTTACCGAGTTCAAATCAACAGCTGGCTCAACAGATGTCCAAGGTGACCCATCTCGTGCGTCCCAGATTTTTATAATTCGCTTGTCTGCGGACAAAATCTTTGGTTCAGCAGTTTGCGAACGGGTACGGGTAGATGATTCAAGGAAGATCAAGGTGTGGATTGGGTACCCGTATCCTTGATCTTTCTTCAACGTGGGCAAGGGAGATCGCAGATCGTAAAGGTTTACAATGCCTGCCGATGAGCCAGTAGCAATGTTCAGCCCAGATTGATCGAATTCTAGTGCAGTTATTTCTGGTTCGCCTTCAACAAAATCGCTGTGTGAAGGTGGTTGAAGCACGCCTACTCGACCTCGTGAACGAGAGTCCCAAAATTCCACTGTCCCAAGCGATGTGCCAAATGCTAAGAGGTTGTGACTCTCCTCAGCGATCGCGCCCACATTAACACCTCCTGTACCAGCCTGCAACGCATCGGCCCTGGAGGATGCCGTACCATGACTTCCTACGTCGATCTCATAGCCACGCATGTATCGTCCGAGCTCAAGATTCAACCGAAAAACCTCGCCGTTTCCATTCTCATTAACCCCAACGGAGGGGATCAACGCTTCTGCTGATCGTCTATCGTATTTCAAATCCCTCCCGTACCGCGGAAGACGAGTAGTATAGTGACAGCCATGAGGAGTGTGAAATTCAAGAGACCTGTCTGCCTGTAGGTGTAGTGATTTCGAGTAGTCGGAAGAGAGGAGCAGGAAAGTGGTATTGAGGGAGATTGTATGTCTAGCGTAGGATAAGGAGAGATGAGGTAGATAGTGCGTATGTATTTGGGGTTTATATGTTCCTGTATCAAAGACTCAGTAAGGAATCACGAATTCATGGAAACTTGCTTTCATTGGGACTTTTGGTGGGAACATATTTGGGTGAGGCTAGCGTACAATGATCGCATACCTGTGCTCATTACCCATTCTCCATCTTCACTGACCCTGACACATTGGCTAGCTTCCTCGAACTCAAAATCCTGGAGAAGCTCGATACGACTTGCGTACTCCGGATCATTTTTCAGACTCCGTTTCCGCTTTCTCGCAAGCCATTCGGGGAGAGGTCGCGCTGTCGAGGAGCCTGAAATTGTGTACACGGGAACAGCAGAGTGATTGCTGATCCTCATGGTATGTTGGCAGCCCCCAAGATGCTCGACAAATGCGTGGCGTAAGGAGAGATCTGGAAACTTTTAGTTTTCTGAATTTCTACTCCTTCTTAGTGTACTAGTAGGTTAGCAATCGATAGCGGCAAATTGGCGCTTACCGGTACCCACATGCTCATCCCGCCACTAGTGTTTTGGGGGCCGTGCATTAGCTCCTCGACAGTCCCTTAAAGTACGTGTATTATTAGAGATAATTCATCATCCAGCACATCGAGTCAAGATCGCCCCGCAATCCAATGATACTTACAAGGTCGGATAACATCCTGCTATCCATCTTCAACTCCGATCTGATGTCCTTTGCGTCCTCCTTGCTCGCCTTCTTTTAAATTACTTCCTCGTATCCTGGTGGCCCAAGTGGCCAGCAATCAGGCCATAATAGTCACAATGACCTCACCAGAAAGATCAAGAATATTTTCGATTATCTACTGCATGAAAACATCTCGTAAAAACAGAGTAATAAGCTGGCAAGCATCATCTCGCTCTTGTTCTTCCAATGATGGAATTCCCTGATAACGCTCCTACGAACGTCTATTGCCTGGTAAGTGGGATGAGTATCTGACAGATTCGACGCTGATGGCCTGCAGAAAGTTTTCGTCGGCGTAGAATGGACCTCATATACAGTTGAGAATCCTCCAACATATAGCCAAGGCAAGCCACAAGACCCAGAAGTGCGGTTTGATGATGTGTCACATATCGCAATTGGTGAGGCTCTCGAGGAGGCTGCAAATGCCTTAAGGGCAAAGGGTTTTCACTCCCTATTCGATGTGTCAAATCTACTCGTTTGGGTCTTCGAGATTTTGGGCGACAGTGACCATGAGGCACAGAGGCAATCAGAGCTCGCGCAACTGATTGGTGTATACGGACTGACTGGTAAGCCCTTTGTCTTTACCCAGGGAATTGGAACTCAAATTAAGAATAGTGAAAACGGCCGGTGCCATCAGGTCTTCTGATCTGTCATCTGATTCTGGTTCTGATGTTGCAGTGCAGAAAGCCTCCGAGGCATCGCAAATGTCTTCGGAAGCCCTGAAGAATTTTAATATGCAGGCCTTCGAAACTAACACGCGGGTAGCTAACGGAATTAATCCTTCAAGTGTGGCTACCGACGACGCTCAAATTACATCCAATTTGGCATCTATCTACGCAAAATTTCTTGAATCAATCTCCTTGACTTTAATAACATCTATCTGCGCAGACGGCCGCTGGCTGAGACTTGGCTCAAGATATGGGTTTGGGCCTCTTTATCACCGAAACCAGCAAAATAGAGATTTGAAGCTTGAACCATCAAGACGCGAACGGTCACTCCTGTCAATTACATTAAAGTGGTATTCATCGGGAGCTTTGATGGCAACCATGTGGAGATATCCTGCAAAATACCTTCGTCAACTGGCGGCAGAGGGGAATGAGAAGTCTACCTTGCCATCTGTTGGCTCGGTCGTATTACTGGCTCCTTCAGGGAAGCAAGCTATTCTTGTTGGTCACTATTCACACGGAGATCATGAGATGGAAAGGTCAATCGCTGCACGTCTGCGCCATCAAAATATAAGAATATCCTCACAAGCTGAATGGGCCCAGATACGATTTATGAGTGAGAATGCAGGTGATCTCCAAGTCACAACGATATGGCCGGCTTGTTTGTGCTTTTCGATCTCTAGAAAACTTTTAGCAAAGCATAAAGAAGAGATGTCTAGAAAAACCACTTCAATAGACGAATGGGTAGACCCACTAGAGGCTGCGGAGAACTGGTTTAACGGAAGGTTAGCTAGGGCCGAGGCTGTAGAGGCGAAACGACGAGCCAATGAACGCTTAGCAGAAGAGGCAAGAAATATTAACGATTCCGAGGACGAGGACATGTTCATGTATGATGAAAACTTATTGAATGGAAGACTCAATCTACAAGATGCGAGTGGCGTTTACCCAACTCCACCAGATGGCGCTCCACCACATCTGCACCCCACAGCAAGCACACAGGAACAATCTAGCCAATTTGACGGCGGAGCACAGAAACCTATCGCTACCCAAAACGACCAGGGCGATTCTTCTCTCCTAGCCTCACCTAAATTCAACGAGGACCCCCAGTTCAATAAGGAAGGAGATGGAGACCTTTTTGGCGAATTCGACTCGGAATTGTTCGCAGCGAATGGACTTACCGAGGATGACTTTAACTTCTTTGACGAGCAGAATGAAGGCGAACTGGAAAATCCTGGCTCTTACAAGCCTCTTACATCAGAGAAGTCCCCGCTACTAGAACACAACATCTCCTTTACACCCCAACGTTCTGGCCTCAATTCGCGTCGCAGTATCCCCTCTGATGCCGACACTCCTCAGCCAGATGCAAATGTGACCCCACAGCTTCCAACAGGCATTCAAGTCGACAGTCTAGGTTGGTAAACTAGCCAAATTTGAATATCTTGCTCCGCTAATTAAAGGACAGAGTCGAATACGAAGCAGCTCGATAAGACAAACGAGATAGCTGTCGGCTCGCCCACAACAGATTCATGTTTTGCTAACACCGTGGCTGATGATGGATTAGGAAGATCTATACTAGCCTATGAGTCACACATCGAAGATCTCACGGATCTGAAGCCAAAATATTCACAAAATCCTAGCGAACCACCGCAAAAGACCGCGCAGCATGGTTCTTATACTCGGAGATTCGATCAAAAGTATGACAAGAATGGTTATTTTGGCTTTGAGAACATCGGTACTCCAGAGGGTATAGAGCCTGGAAAGATATCAGAAGGGGAAATGCTCTCACTCTTGACCAAGGAGAGATCGCCCAACTTGACATCCTCACCTGGTGAGAGCAGCATCAGTCAAGGTCGGTCAATTTTTCTACTTTTTCTCCCTCTTTGGAGGCTGACTCGATACCTATAGATGCTGAGTCAGAGTCAGAGTCAGAGTCAGAAAACACTGCCTCTTCCGTATCTGGAGAGGCAGTAGACTTGGACGAGGTTCCAGGACCAGGAAAACCAGTTCAAGCCACCCTCAAGCGAAAACGCGAGCGGTCTGTTGGCAATGATGTTCCTATCACACCGTCCTATTCGCAGAATACCCCTATGTCGCCTGCCTACAATGATCACGGTTCTATTGATATACCTGAGCTCACCTTGTTCACTCATACTCCATTGAAGGTGCCTGCAGAGCTTCCTCATACAGCCGAAGCCCTAAATCTCCAATCAGATCGATCCACCAACATTCGAGATCCACGAGCATACCTTCAGGTGGCTCAAATCCTCGTTGACCAAATCGCACATTGCAATGTTGAATTATCTGGATCCATCCTAGACGATACCCCAGTCGATCAGTGTTTAGATGTTGACTTCGAGACCTCAAATTATGAATCGTTCGAAACATTGCTTGGGAAGACTTTTCCGGCAGTAAAGCAAAGTGACTTGAAGGAAACCCTTAGCGCAGAAGGCAGGATCCGGATCAAACCTACTACAAAACCAAACGCCCAAAACACCCTGATACGGGCTGCAGAAGCCCATCCCAATAGCTCGGTGGATGTGACGAAAAAGCCATTCCGAATTCAAGTACCTTCTGCGTGTATCAGACGGATGGATTCACTGACTGATATAGCAGTCTCGGCTTTGCAGTTCTGGGAGGAGCTTGGACTTGCCCCGGCATCTACCGAGAAAGATGTTATAGCTTACTGCATTCACCCAGAGTCCACATATATAGAAGAACGTGTAGTGCATTTTCTCGAATCTGTGAAGTGGGCGTACCAGTGCTGCAAGCTTGGAACCCATCAACTTGGGACAAACCCCACCGGGCATGCTGGGGCATTGACCGCCGTGCCAGTCAATGGCGATAGTCACGAATATGCTTTTCAGAAGATTCTTGAGGCTTGCGAGGCCCTCGGTAAGTCTCCATCTACACATCAATACGACATACATGCTGAAATTAGCGTTAGGCCGAAAGCTTGCTGCGTCGGACGCTGAACGCTGCAATTTTGTCATCTACATAATCAACCCCTCGTCCTCTACCTCGGATCTGCCTCGACTATGCAAAGCATATCTTAAGCTATTTGATTGTTATGTCTCATCGTTGAGAAGTAGAAAGATGGAGAACCCATGTGACATGATACTGCAGATACTTCCACTAGCCATGATAGCTTCCAACGAGAGACTTGTAATCCCTTCACCGGGCACATACAAGAAAGTAGCTTTCGAGGTGTACAGCAGGTGTGCACCTTGCAAAGACATTGAGTCAGAGCTATACGCCTGTGCTCCTGCGGTGCGGCTTGCAGGGAAGATTCCAAGATCGATCGATTTCAATCTAACCTCAACACCTACTGCCAATTTATCGCACGCGCAACGATGCATCCATGTGGCCTATTACTGGAATCCGGACGACCAGTGGCTTTCGGCATCCTGGACTGATAACCTTGGCTGTCAGCAATGGAACGCATGCTACCGTATTGCGACTGACAGGACTCAGAGCTGGCCAACGTTTGGAGAAGCCGCGAAAGAAATATGGGACACCACTACGGATATGATCGACTCAAAGACTTTATTCCGACGAGTTTTTCTAGTCAAAGGCAGTTCCATGAGCCAACATGAGATGAATGGTAAGCGTTCGAGATTGGAATACCAAGCAATAGAGCTGACATCCTCCAGTATGGCTCTCCGTAGTAACTCAACCATCGTCATACAAGATCAATGTCACTCTGCTCGCTATCGAGGAGTTTCCAGATCTTCGGCTTCCAGCATATACATCAGCTCCTCTCCACCTACTCAGTCCAGCTCTTGCGACACCGATATCGACCCCCACCGCAAATTTTGTCTCTCCGGAGCAGCCAGGCTACCCTTTGACACCTGGGGCGGCCCCGCTCGCTGCTAGTATGCCGACCCCTAACACTGTCTCTTTGGATAGCGACCATGACACCAGACTGGTGGATGCAGCGGAAGAATCCTGGGGAATTGTACTCGGCACCACTTCCCCTGATACGGTTCATCAGACGGAAGACGGCTCAAGACGGTGCTCTGCGGTACACAGTGGGCACTTGATGAAACGTGCCGGGGTTCGGGACGAGGATGGGCTTGTCAACGTTCAGGTGGACATGCTGCACGCGAATAAGCCTTCGCCTGCCCTTCTTAAGGAGGTTCTGGAGATGTATGGGAGCTTGGGAACGTTGGCCAGGATTCGGGGGATTGTGGATCCGGTCAAGAGCGTGCTTCCATGGCATGTTGCTATGGCTAAGAAGTCATTAATCGCTTTGGAGGCGATGAGATCTTTGGAAGAAAGTGCATAAAAATGGATGCATGATAGTGTACGCGAGGAGCTGATTGGGTCAGAGGAGTGGGTTGGTCATCAAAGCTGGTTGGGTTGAGTCTCACCCAGTTACCTAGACCATACAAATGACAACAGATAGTTACTCTTGTAGATAGACAGCAGATGTTCTAGGTAACAATGATTCAACATGAGAGAAAAAGGTTGGTAGTCTGTTTCTTAATTTTGATTAATGAATAAAGTATTTCAGCCTGAGTAGATGTAAATAGCTGATATCGGACCGATGGACCAATCACGGGACAGCATTCGCTTTCCTTTGCACCTGCCTCTTTCAAGCGGAATAAGAGAAAAAACGTCACCTACACAGCTCCCAGTAGTTCTTATTCCTCCATCTTCGCCTGACTCATACACCAACCCCCAAATACAACTCTATCCCCATTATTTCACTATTCGCCAGCCCCCTATCCTGCGCAGGGAACCAGTGTTTATGTTGTACTGTTCTGTGTTCACACCAACCCCGGTCTATAAGGGGTCGCGATCACGATATGGACGAGTGTCTCATTGATCTCTCCATTGATGAGCCAAGCTTCATCGACAAGCTGCTGCCCGCTTCAAATGCTGAATATACTGCTAGTGTGCAAGCTCATTCTAGTCTTCAGCATCTCTCTAGTCTTCGAGAGTACATCTCCGCATCTCGCAAGCGCGACGAAGAGTGGTACAAAGTTGTTGAGGTCAGTACAGCCATCAACTCAGTGTCATGTGTGCTTTACAAAACACTGACATATACACTCCTACAGGACTTGCTCGATGAAAATGAGATGCTGAAAGCAGAAAACACGTCTCTGAAATCCCAGCTTACGGCCGATGGCCAGACTACCAACGCCACGCTTTGGGGCAAGCAGAACGCAAGCCCGCAGGTAGAGAATTTGACGCAGGTTGAAGGTCTGACCCAGCAACTGCGGGATGCGCAACTTTCTATGGTAAGTATTTTCAACCCATGGATAGTATTGCCACCTGCTAAATCGGATGCTTTATCTAGGGAACAGCACCTTTTGTACTAGTCCTGATCGATGGCAACGCGCACACTGTAAGCACCAGTCCGCAATCTTCTCCGTCAAGTCTTACTGTCATGTGCTAAGTTTGTTGGAGTTCAATGGTTCTCTGCTTCAAGAAGGCGCTGCAGGTGGTTCAAAAGCTGCTCTTATGCTACGAGACGAAATAGCTGGTCGTATCTACGAAAAATATGCTGCCAAAGACTGGAAAATAGTGACGAAGCTCTACCTCGACATGGAGGGAATCGTAACACGACACACCCCACCACGCTTTCACACGGTTTCTAGGCTACGAGCATTCTTCGGTGAATTTACACGAGTGCAGTCTGCCTTCGATGTTGTCGATACAGGTCATGGGAATGCGGTGGCAAATGACAAGATCAAAGGTAACTTCATGGTATCACTCTTTGCATGTTTGAGTACCAACGACTGACAACTGGCGATACCTAGAAATGCTTGAGTTGTTTGTAAGAAACGTTCAATGCAAGCATATCTTCTATGCATGCGCTCCCAACGTAGCCTCCCTTGCCACGCTCGATGCCTACCGCGATGATTTCATCACAGCCTCCTCCATTACACTGATCAAATCCAAACCCTTCGAGGGCTCAGAGCTTTTCCTACCATTCGAGGTCATAGAACTTCCTTCACTATTTCGCCTCGACCAAGAACATGATGACGAAGAGGATCTCGGAAGCACAAGAGACACCTCTGCGGAACGTCATGAGAGACCAAGAACAATAATGAGGACAATCGGTGGCAGACCAAGAGGCAGAGGCAGAGATGGACGAAGCACCGTCCGAGGCTCCACCTGGGGACCCGAGGAGAGATTGGTGTTGTTGAACGTCGACAATCAACGGGTGGATTCACAACTCGGAAAACTGGATCCCAAAGCGATTGACAGTTACAACAAGCGCACAGCGAAGCGAAAATTGTGCATGCGGTATCACCTAGACAACAGATGCTTGCTGGGTTCAAGCTGTACTTTCAGCCACGAGCCTCGTCTTGAGGCTGGGGAGTTGGATGTGTTTAGGACGAAGGTTCGCCAACTGGTGTGCCAAGGAGGATCGGAGTGTCGGTTCCGCAATTGCAATTATGGACACATGTGTGCCCAAATAAATTGCACCAGAGGAAACATGTGCAGGTTCAGCCATTTGCACGGCATTAGCCGGGCTGCGATCACCGTTTACAATGGAGTCGAAACGGACAGCAGCAGTTTAGCAGGATTGAGTATAGATGACTCATCTGATGAGACAAGCACAACAGAAGACTTGAACGGGTCTTCAGTCACCGACGATACCCCCAAGTATAAGGCGCGTCCATCAATTTTAGCACCGCGAAACCCGAATGTTCCTGAGGAGCGAGATCAGAGCAAGATTGAAGAAAGCCGAGAGGCTGCCGATTTGCCTTATATCAGATACTTCGAGCGCCGCCAAAAACCTAGGCCGACACCAGGCTAATAAAGCTAGATCGCTATTCCTGTTGCCGTCGACGATACCTTAAGTTAAACCCTTTTTTTTTATTTAGGCTTCTCACATGCTGAGACCACTTTTTAACAAGATGACCGAGTCATTCTTTCCAACTCACGGTGGAGAGCATCTTTCGTAGCGAAGAAAGGTGACAGCAGCGTATCACCGACTGTCTACTGGCTGACAGCTGTTTCGTTATTCAACGTCTCCAGCTCGCAGCTGCAACACATTTTCTGAAACTCCACTGCGGAATCGCTACGAGAGAGGCTCATATATGTATTTATCCTAACTTCGAAGAGCAACAATGAACTAGAGCTCACTAAGTTGATTGCTAAAGCGACTCGATTTGTGTCACGAAGACCAACTAAACGGCCTCATATTGATATCCTCCTCAGCAAATTCTCGAACGACATACGTGGAATCTCATTTCCTCTTTGCTTAGTCAGTCGGTGGAAAACAGCAGCTTCAAAGTGAAACCAAGATGTTTTTTCTAAATTCAGTAAAGTAAAACCCAATGATAATTCCGTCCACAATCCCTTTACCCATCCCTTCTAAATGTATCCCCCCCCAAAAATCCTTGTATTAATCACCAAACCCCCAAAACAAATTCCAACCCAACGCCCCTCTCTAAACCTGCGTCCTTTGGTCTTTCCTTTCTATAACCCACCCTTCCGGCGCCCACACCCCACACACCCCCGGCATTCCAAAGCAGTCTCCCATCCTCACAGCGCTGGCAGCGTATCCCCGCTTCGCGGAGCTTGGCTTGGGTGGCGTTGTAGGCGGCCCATTCGGGGTTTGTTTTCGGGCGGGTGGTTAGTGTTGTTTTGGGCTTGGTTTTTGGGGTGGAGGAGGGTTTGGGGGGGGTGGTGGGCATTTTGTGTTGTTTAGGTGGAGAAGGGGGAGAGAGGGGGTATCGAGGTAAGAGGTAGATAGATTTGCTTTTTTTTTTTTTTTTTTTTTTTTTGAGGGGGAGTTTGGTTTTGGATTGGTTTGGATTGGATTGGATTGGTTTGGACTGGACTGGATTGGACTGGATTGGATTTGCGAAAGACGGATGGAAAGTACTCGTCGGGAAAGGAAGTGGAGAATGGAGCTTTATATACACGTGGTGCTACTGAGATGCTGAAAGGGGGGAGGAGCTTTGCTGAACAAAGACGTTGACGGGTCGTCACATCTGGTGCCTGAATCAGGGTGTAAGACATGACATGGCTTCAGCAAACGTCGATGTTTCACCGCTTGGACAATGGGAGTCTAGACATTTTGTTCTGCAATCTCGATCGCTCCAAAACAGGTTGTCTCTTCTTACGCATTGTCAGGGAATGCAAGGATCAGCATGTGCTGAAACTTTTCTGTGTCGCCTGCATATAGTTCGCTGTTGGAGCGACTTGATGCCGTTTGCATTTAGTTCGGGGTTTACTACAGCTGTAGTGGATAAGGATGCATTGAGTATTGCTGGGAACAGAGTCTGAGAAAGGATGAAGACTAGCTTTGATGATGGAGCGATCATATAAGAGTATATCGCCATTGTTAAGCTCTCAGGGGTAGAGGAGCAGGAGAGAGAGAATGAGGTGGAAGTCATGCTTCGGGTGAGATTCCAGGGCATGCCGTATACCATTGGAAGATCTGTGTCGTTGCCTCAAACCCCCAAGAACAGCCTTTTCTTTAGGTGATATCAGCACTATCATGGAGAAGATTGGTGCATGTACTCCTACATACCTTCTTTGCTTTTGACCTATGCCACTACTACAAAAACCCTGAAACCACCCAAACGACTGACTTCAATCTTCTCTTGATGGTGCAAGCCCCACATGCTCGATGACCGCAATTTCGGCATCGCTCGTTGGGATACAATCTATTTCGGCGGTGACATCTGTCGCATTGCCAATAGTCTTGGGTGTGAGGTGATGCCATTGCGGTGGTAAGAGCGTAGAATCCGGTTAGGCGGTAACGATTTTCGGTTTCAAAGGGATTAGTGTTGAGGCTGTAAGGATGAGCTTGGGGAGAGTCAATGGACTAGAAGATCCAAGGTTAAGCAGGACTTCATGAATGGCACACAGCCTCTTTTGAGATCACTTGTTAAGTGAGAGGGGTTTCAGGTAGACATCTGTGATGTAGGAAGTATGTGACGGCCTTGGTTGACACTCACAGCCAATCCGAGCCATTTTCATATCTAGGTGTGATGGCGAAGACATGGGGATCAATGGGCTCAGCGGATGCGCTCGACAATATCAGCGCAGAGATGTGGGCCAACCATAAAGTGTCATTTCATCTTCGTTTCTTCCCAACCACCTCTGTAAATCCTTCATCATCGACTTTCGGCACTACCTTCTCCTTCGGAGCCTTTGGAAGTGCAGGTGCCTCATCCATCGGTGTATCATCCCCATCTTGCTCTTCATCGGTGTCCATATCACCACTATCCCAATCCGTATCATCATCTTCCTCACCCCTCGTTACGTGTTGAAACCTAACAGCATCTCCGCCCTTCCGCTGCCGTTCATTCCACCTAGCGTACATCTCATCCACCATTGTGAAATCCCCTTGCAACGTCATCTTCCTCAGCCCAACCAACCTAGCAGCAATCTCCTCGCCACTGCCGTCCTCAACATTGACGTCAAACTCATCGTTCATGACTTGAAGCAGGAACTCCTCCACATAATCAACGTCGGCGTCAGGCGTGGATTGGAAGAGGTCTGAAACAGCGCCGGCGAACCAGTCGCGTTTCTCGGAGCTTTCGGGACCGCCCCATGAGTTTTGGACGGCGAGGGTGAGGGAGGACCAGGTGGAGAGGGCGAGAGCGATGGAGAGGTCGAATTTGGATTCAATCTTCTCTGCGATTGTGTAAGAATCTCGTGTGTAGGAAATTAGCACATGTGTATACCGGCTGATGGAGGAAGTCGTACGCCTCCTTGTGGCTCTGGAGCTAGGCGCACGCCCTGGTTTGAGGCTGTGGTGGACATTGGACTTTCCCATGAACTATTTTTCTTTATGTCGAGAAGTGGACCTACATCATGCCCGGATTTATCGGTCTTAAAATTTGACAATATTCAGCCCTACGGGTCATCTCTAGTATTGTTTCGCGCCGCTGGCTTGAACCATTGAAACATCATAAGTGCTCTTGAAATAACCCCTTGACTCTCTGATGATCGCTTCGTATGTATGAGTCAATCTTGGATCTCACGAATAATCATCGCCCATTGATCGCTCCTTCCACATAATTTACATTCACCTGCAGAAGCAATCAACAGAGAACAGCTTCACGACAGATGGCGCCTCTCCTTCATTCAATGCTGTATCTATATTCAAATACTGCCCAAAGAACTAACTACTCAATTCGAAAGTACCCGCGATAGTCATGGTCCTGAACACCATTTCTGTGGGTGCAGCGGTCACGCCAACCGTCATCGAGACCTACTTTTCCCATGTAGAGACCTGCTACCACCATTGAGCGAAAGTCTACTAACCTCCGACAGTACCTCAATCGAAAGCCTCTTCGCCAAAAGCCCACAGCTCATGTCTCGTATCATGAAGGGTTGAATCTCATACGCCAGTTTCTCTACCATGCTTCCCTCCACACTGTCGAAGAGCTTCAAGGCTTCACCTCTCAATGGGTACCCTATCCTCGCTGGGTCAAGGTGGAGGAAGTGATAGTACCTCAAGACTCTATCACTAAGGCAGCACAAGCTCTCATCGCTCAATTGGGCCATCACGGTGTGAACAGAGTTGGAGGCAGCAAGTGGTGGCAATGGCGAAGAGACAACACCATGCTGAAGGCGGAATGGATCGAAATGAGGGCGCATTATGTAAAGAGAAAGCAAAGTGGCGAAAAGAGCAAACGAATCATGCTCTATGTGCATGGTGGTGCATATTTCTTCGGCAGCGTTGATGAGCACCGTTATCAAATGCAACGACATGCTCGGAAGCTGGAAGCAAGGGTATTTGCCCGGTGAGTGATGGAACCGATGGTGGATGACGACGGGCGGGAATGTGCTGATGAATTGCAGTGAGCTTAACATTTCCTCTACAATGTATCACCGGTAATACTGACGGGATCTAGCTCGCTATCGACTTGCACCACAATTCCCCTTTCCCTGCGGTCTTCATGACTGTCTGGCGTCCTATCTCTACCTTTTGACTGATAATGACCCGTCGAGTATTTTATTGGCTGGCGACTCTGCTGGAGGTGGTATGGTCGTGAGGTAATTTTGCCCGATTGTACCTCTTCCTCGTCTGACATGGTCCAGCATGCTTGTAACTCTCCGTGATCAAGGTGTCCCCCTTCCTGCTGGAGCGGTCTTAATATCACCTTGGGTGGACTTGACACACTCGTTCCCCAGTCTTGCTGGCGATGGTCGACATGACTACATCCCAGCACATGGCTTCATGCAGCGTCCATCCGCCTCTTGGCCACCTCCAAACTCTGATGATATGGAGCAAATGGCTATGTATGCTGTTGAAAAGGTTGATAGGCGGGGAACACCACGTAAGTCCTTGCAACACGAAAAGCAAATGAACACAGAAGCTGCCACTCAAGGCTTTACCGTTGAACATGACCCAACAAATCTACCTGTACAAGATCCCAACATATCAGCATGTGCAGAGGGCGCTGGACAAAGACCTGGAAATCCTATTCCCCAGATCGGTCATGACCTCTCAATAATGCTGGATGGTAAACTTGTAACGATCAAGGACCAGATCCAGATGTACGCTTCAAACCAATTACTCTCACATCCGCTTGTATCGCCCGTTCTTTCTCCCACATTAGGCGGTCTCCCACCATTGCTTGTGCTGACCGGTGGTGGGGAACTGTTGCGAGATGAACAGATCTATCTTGCTCATAAGGCTGCGAACCCATCTCAGTACCCTCCTGGTGAAGCCTACCTCAATGAATTTCCAGAGGCGCGTACTCTCATTCAAAAATACAAACCCACAGACGTGCAGCTCCAAGTATGGGATGATCTATGTCATGTTGCACCGACTCTCAGCTTTACCAAACCTGCAAAGTATATGTTCCGGTCCATTGCTCAATTTGGAGCTTGGGCTCTTGCAAAAGCTCAAAAATCGGACATTGAAATAATGGACGACGACGATGTATCTATGATTTCTTCTGGGTCGGAGACAGCTAGCGATGAATCCGACTCGAAGAAGCCAGCACAACCAGAAAGCAGCGTTAACAACGGCGCGGTCCAGCTTGACAAAGTCGCGGCTGAGAGTGTGGGCAAGGCAGGGAAGCCTCTACCTCCGTTCAGAAATCACATGATACGCCAAAGGGTAGATCGCCATGGTGATATCTTCCCTCTGGATCCGCCGTCCTCCCTACCCGCGCTGCAAATGTCCGTTGATGAAGTCGGTGTCATCAAGCCAGGCCCGGTGCGGAAATGGCTAGCAGCAAAAAAGGAGTGGGATTCGAAGTTTGCGCGGGAGAAGCGAAAGGTTCAGAAACAAAGGATTAAGGAAATGGCTCAAGGGTATGAAGGGTTTGGCGATGATGAGGTACCGCCTCCTTCTGCCTTGGCGGGTAGACGAGGATTAAGGATGCCGAAAGAGGAGAGGAAAAAACAGAGTTGGGGAATGAGTCTGTGGGCACTTTGGGGTAGCAAGCATGATGAAAGCACGGTAAGACGTGAAATTTTCCATTCAAGTATTTGGCTAATCGAAATAGATGGTACGAGAAGAGAAAGCAGACAAACAGCCCGAGACAGCTATCGCAACTGGTGATGGCACCACAGACACCAAAAAGACCGGTAAGAAACCTGACAAAGCATCTCGATCCCGCTCTCGTCGACGTGCAGTGTCCTATGACGAAAGTACCGCGGAAAAGGACGACGACCTAGAAGCATACACGTCGTCTACAGAACTTTTACGCCGACGCAATGAGCAGAATCAATCCACCGCATCTGGTGACCGCACCACGGATTCGTATGACCCAAGTTTCTCAACCCTGGTACACTCACCGAAATCGATAACCTTCTCCGAAGCAAGTCAGAGACAGGTATCACATCAAAGCGAGCCAAGAACAATGGACTCAATTATCGTGAATGGAGCCAGTCAGAATCGTCCCGCAGCTGACGGGAAGCTCTTTCCTTTCAAGTTGGATAAGAAATTAGGCGATGAAGGTGTGAATGCTAGCACAGTGACCTTGAAGAGCTTCGCAGGCGTTCTTACGCCAAAGGGAAATGAGATAACAAAGCAGCTTGGAGAAGATGTTGGTGGGATAACGAACGGTAATCGTGACTTGGACAGGGGCCACGTTGGAGGCGCTCAATCGGAGCCGACACGGCCAGACATTGAGAGATTCGAGACTGCAAGAGAGGAGCTCTAAATGTTCCGGCAAGCATGCGTGGCAGTATATGATACCCCTTGTATATCTAAGGTTTTGGAGTTTATTCTCGGTCATGGTACTGTAAGATTATCAGTATTCATCATAAGATCGACTGATGCTGCCAGAAAATCTGCAGAATTCGTTTGAATGGAGACATCGCGGATTCTAAGGATCCATTGAATACTGACAAATTCGAGGGCGCCGAGGGTACGATTTTGTGCAAAAGCGGGGAACGATGCATCCAGTATGCTCAAGGTCTGTCCATTGTATGGATTGCTAACTGTCACAGATGTTGCTGAGAAAGACTTGTCTTAGGTGCGCCAATCTGCAATGCAGAGCCTACAGCTGCAGTGCTCATCTTCTCCTTCTGGAGCCGCACTGTGCCCGTACACTTGCGGCGGAGTGCAGATTGTACACCTAACATGTATTTTCAGGTTGTGAGAGCATCTGCTTTTCCTTTGTTTTGAGGCGCTGGTAGAAGACTTCATCTATACCTTTACTTCCACTCTTCACTGTAGTCTGCGTGCTCTTTATTTGGCATTCACAGAGAAGATTCATTGATACGCTTTCTCGTCTCATCTGTCTCGGCCTCCACGGACGAATCTACCAAGTGTTGTTCTCGTTGTTCATCGGGTTCTGTAGGAATGCATCTGCACAAAACATGATAACGAGCGCGATTTTCCGTAAGTCATCAATATCCTACCACTTGCTTTCAACATCGTACTCATGCTGACCCTTCCTTCCAGAAAGTTTGTCACATCCTGTACGCGACAAGGCACCAAGCAATACCTATTGCATCCCAGATGTCACACTAACCATGAGTGATCTGGCACCATCGCTGAACGGCGTTCTCATATTAAACTCCGACTGCATCGTCCCTTACAGTGGGCACTATCACGAATAATTGCGCGACCAGTGTTGTTGAGGGCACGGCTCCCCAAGCGTACGCCACTACATTACTTGCTGCAAATACGAGCATGGTGTATCAGGAAGTAGCAGATGATAGCTTTGCTACTCTTGTCGGACTCTCCTCGTCATGCATCGTTGCCTCTAGGCATGCATTGACGATACCACCCATCAGCAAGGCGACTGTCACCAATTTTTCGCCTTGCCGGGCTGGTGGAGTATTGCTAATCTAGGTAAAGTACAGAGTACAGTCACCTACCACAGCTGTGGTAGATGACTGCCACGTACTCATGTCACTTGTGATGTTGATCTTGCGTTGCCGGCGTCCACTCTCTGCAACAATGTTCCGGTCCGTGTGTCTTCATTTGAAGCGCCAGGTTCACGCGCCAAAGCGCCCACCGGATCTCGCACCGGGCACCACCATGCGCCATTTTTCAAACTTTGATATACTTAGCTCCATCGCCAACAAGATAACCAGGATGTCTGACCATTTCTTGTTGCGATCCACGACCACTCTGCACCGCCGCCGTGGGTCTGAAAGTCCGGGTTCCAATAATATATGCCAATCGTTGATCCTGCATCTTTGACAAATCGCGATTCGCGTTTTCAGATTCTAGCGCTCGGAGGATATTGACCTCGTAAGCCACTCGATGTACGATTTATACGAAGATCTAGTAAGCGACTCCAGTCAGCCGACAGATCTGGGCTTTTGGACGTTGTACCCTACCTACCGTCGAAACGGCGCTCAGACTACTTCGTATCTGTGTGACGTACAGCTGGCCGCTGCTCATCAGAGTCCCGTGTATGTGGGATACGGCTTGAAATGGCAGTCAGTGCGTTGCTAGATAAAGATGACGCCACGGCATGCATAGGCTCAATCTCCGTTTTTAAGACCATGACCATCGTTAGCCCACATGTTTCCGCGGAAGTGAAGCCTTACATAATAGGTCCTGGATCACTCCACCCTGCTGAATATAAAGTGAACTTCTCGATTTTCCCCCTTTGGACTTCTCCCAAAAACTTAGCCATTGCATCGAGTCCCGTAATCAGAGCACCGTCTTACATCCCATACGTCACCTCGATCATGAGATGCCTAAGACATAATATGCTCTTTCTCGGGCTTGTTCTTGTCCTTGCCACGGCCTCGAACGCAAGATCTGGGATTCGCCACGTTGACAACGGTCTACTGTACGGGAGATCAGGGCATCACATAACGACTTGGAATCACCAGCCAAGGAGCCTCGAGAATCTTGTGTGGCCCACGGCAAACGCAACTTCTAAGCGTATGATGCCTGGATTCAGGCCAACAGCCAATAGGTTGCCAATGACTATGATCCAATTCCGAAGTGTCCGAGCGTTGATACCAATACCAACGGCATCGGAGTTCCTCATGGAATTCTACGCCTATGTAGCACACATGGCCGCCACCGCTTGGGCTCAGACGCCCAGGAGACCTTACTTTTACATACAGGAAGGGAACTTCATACTCAGCTTTAATGCGGTCGGGGATACCGTTCCATGGGACACAGTCCAGGAGCTTGCGGAACGGCTGTGGGACTGTGCGGCGCGGGGCCTTACCGATCTATTCGATGCCTATTACGCCCATGAGAATACGAATATCGCATTGCAAGTGTCGCTGCGGATCATCGACGAGTGCTTGAGCTCTTCGGACAGTGATTTCTGCTATCGAGAAGGCAGCGTGGAGACGGTCACGGGGCCGGATTTGTCAAACCAGATGCAACCGTGGGGAGGCACGTAAAGATCTCAGATTCTGTCGACCACCGCGATGGAGATAGAGTTGAGCTAGCTTTGGTGTCCTTGGAGGCGGATTAGCAGTCGCCAGAAGTGGTCGCTCGGCACGGGTTTCGATCAATGACAACATTGAGATGAAGCTATACACCATGAGCGGTTAGTGATCGTTGAATGCTTCGCGGTCCGTCTGTCATTCTTAATCGGTCTTGAACGGAGAATTTTCCTTTGGGCTCTTGTATTCGCAAATAGCAACCCCTTGTCCGCTGCCTTTGGAACATTCCACCTCCATGGAGGGAGACACTAAGGTCCCTTAGCCGCGACTGCTTCTTGAAATACCCTGAATTCCGGCCAAGGCTCCCAACCGCATACCGTATTGTCATGCTTCAAACTCCGCTTTCATTTTGTCTAACATTGCAGTGTCGATCTAATACAACTCGTGCCATTTCGTGTTAAGAAGTTGTACGGCTCGACATTCAAAGCTGTCGTGGAACTGGCGGCCTGGAAAACCTCGCGCGTATGCTGCTGAGTGCTTCTACCGTGTCGAGGACCGGCTTTTTTCAATACCAAGGCTGGACATTGCACCTGGGAATGCATCGTCCACATATACCATCATTAACATTAGGGCTATTCAGAGATCTCTTTTCGAGGCCCATACAGACCCACAAGCCCATTTCTTGGCACATTAACAGGGGGGCTTATGGACCCGTATGCGAATTTGTGCCTCGAGAGTTTAGTCTTTGTCCACAAGTAAGTTCATACTGAAGCCCACAAAGTGACGTTTGTCGTCAAGAGATCGTTATTACTAGTTGCTTGATTTGAAAACCTAGCATGTGCGGGAATTTCAGATACGTTATGGGCCATATTGGGCTTATGGGCCGAGTTTGGCAAGATAGGTGTCTGAATACCCCTATTATTGGTATAGATACGATCGTGTTGTTGAATTCACCACTTCACATATCCGTCTCGAAAAGAAAAGAAAAGTGCGCTGAACTCGCAGCCATGTGAACCCAAAAACTTCCAATCTTCCCATCTTCCCGTCTCTCCACACCTCCCCCCTTTCACGCACTCATCTCCCCTCCAGCACAAATCCAATTTCTATAAAACAATCCAAATCTAACACACTAAAACAGCTACCCCACCCATTTAGTCCACGAACCATATATACCGTATCCAACGACTCACCTATCCCCTCCCAATCCCACCCTCCTCTCATCCCCGCCATGACCACCATTCCATTCAACATAATCCAACGCCAAAAAAAAAAAAGTCAGGATCCCACCAAATCACAAAATAGCCCCTCTCACCCCCGTTTTCTGTGGCAATTCGCTCACCGTCAATTTTGTCATTTCTCGCCTCTCTCCAGCATCTAAAGAAAAGGCTACGATTGAGGGGTGAGCTGGCACTAATAAGTTTTCTATCTATTGGGCTGCTCTTGCCAAAAAAAAAAGCATTTAAAGGGGATTGAGGGGGGGGAGTTGCCTTTAGAGTTTGAAACTTTGGAGTTTTAGGTGAAAGAACGGGGCTGATGAAGGAAGATGAAGTTGGTAGATCTCGGTGAGGATGAGGGGATGAGGGGATGAGTAATTGGGAGGAGAGGAGAAAATTGAAAAGAGGGGGGGGAAAAGGAAAAAGTGAAAAGGAAGAACGGCGAAAGTATTGCTTTACTACACCAGTATACACGGGAAAAGTAAATTGATATACGCACGTGAAAATGACATTAAAGGTATTGTACATGAGCCGAGCAAAGACGCAGCTCGGGCAGGTACTGCCTCAACGGAAAATGGAGAAAGCAGTGCTATCCGTCCCAGACACGGCCAGCGGAGAAGAGGTGGAAGCAAACCACCTTCCAGCCGAAGCAACCGCTTCAATTGCCACACTCGAGAAAAGCGGTATTTACACACTTGCCCTGTGCTCGTACACCACCAGCACTATCTAGATCACTTCCTACACCACCCATCCCTCACACAAACCTCGCCCCCCATTCCCAGACACCCGCTCAAACCCCCCTCACAAAACAAATCAATGCCCCCCCCCAAACATCAACCGTCGATTCTTCTTCAAAACAGCATTCATCCTCTTCTCAAAGGCCTCATGCTCCTTCCTCGCCCGTCCCATCGCCTCCTCCGCCTCCTCAACCGCCAACGTGCGCGGCCACTCCCCACTCGGCCTCTCATACCTTGCCGCGGGCCCCTCCTGAACCGGCTGCTGCGTCCCCGAATCGTCCATGAAGCGATTAACCATCAAATCGAGCGCGTCGTCGTGCTGCGAAGGGTGGGTGTAGGGCGGATAGTGCAGCTGGAGCATATCTTCGTCCGCGGGAGAGAGGAAGCGGAAGGGGGAGGGGTGTTGAGGACGCGTTTGCGCAGCTCGATGTAGCGCTCTGCTTCTTTTTGGTGAGGTGCTTTAGGGTTTGGCCGTCCGGCATCACGACGACCGGTTTCCCGTTCGCGAGCTCCATGTACAGGCAATCGCCGCGGTCGAGGGAGCGCATCTGGTCTGCGGTCAAGTTCGGCAGGGGCGGGTCTTCGAAGTCGGCTGGCGGGATTTCTAGGCGGTAGTTTATGCTTGTGATGCTTTTGAAGAGGTTCTCGATCGTGGGGAGACCTCGCCGGATTTTTGGAGCTCGGCGAAGAGGGATGCTGCCGTGAGGGCGGGTTTGGACTGTTCGGATGCGATGGAAGGGGCGGGGGTGTCGGGGGTTGCTGGGCTGTTGGTCTGGTTTTGCGTTTGGGTTCGGGCCATATCGCGCTTCTTGGAGTCTTTGATGGGTGTGACTGGCAGGGACGGCAGCTTCTCTTCGGGGATTTCCTCCGGCCCGGTCGGTGATGAAGGGCGAGTTGCGGCAGGTGTAGAGTCTGCAGTGCCTCTGCTAGTATTGATCTTCTTCGTTTTCTTCTTACGACCAATGATAGGAGCCTGCACGGGCTCTTCAGCTATTATTGATTTGACAGGCTCGTCCTCAGCTTTTGACTTCTCGGCTTCTTTCGCACGTGCCTGCCTCTCTCTCTTTTGCTGCGCCTTGGTGGTCTGTCGCACAGGAGCAGTACCAACCTTGCTAGGGGGAGGCGAATTAGCGCGTGAGATGGAAGTCGAGGTGACAGAAGCGTTGTCCGAAATCTTCTCGCTGATTGGGGTACCAGGACCTTGGACAGAACTCAGGCTTGGCCGACGAGAAAGTGGTCTCGCTGAGGTCGTAGTCGCGGACTCTGGAACAGGCGGCGAAGCTACTACTGACTTTGCTACATGGTCAGCCTTCGAGACAGGTACGACTCGAATTGTTCGAACTTGGTCCGTACGCGACGCAAGTGACTGAGTAGATTGAGCAGACTGTGGTGTCGCCTTTGTGGGCGTTACAGGCTGTGAATCTCCAGAATCCTTCACTGAACGTGAAGTGAAGTTGGGCTCACTGGGTTTTTGTGATTTTATTGAAGCTGCCGTTGGCTCAGGTTTGTCCTTCGATACATTCTTAGTGGCAGCGATGTCGAGTTTTCCAGGCAGTTGACGCTTCTCTGCCGCTTTTTGCGATTTTCTTGATGGCAGGCTCGCTGTTGTTGGGGCGTCTTGGGCCGTAGGTTCCGAGGCAGATCCTTCCGTGCCATCTTTGACACGGCCTGAGCTTGGCCTTATACCTACAGCCGAGTCTTCGATTTTAGGTTCTACCCTTGATATATACCCAGAGTCAGTAGAGCCAGCTTCGTTGGTAGTCAATACAGATCCTCGGCCACTTGCTTTGGGATCAGATTGCTCTTTCGTCGTGACTGTTGATGTCTGAGCTTTAGAGGAGGGAAGTACAGGGACGGCTGGTTTAATATTTGATGTTGCAACCTGACTAGCCTTTCGAATTACAGGTTGTGGTCGGCTGGGAGCAGCCAAGGGGGGGAAATCCTGAGGCAACGACAAACCAGGAGGTATTGGTGACTCTGGCTTAATGGGCTCCTTTGCGGCCGCTCTCCCTACACCTGATCCAATAACATCGGTTGACCGCTTTTTGGCCAGTATATCCTCAGATTTGAGATCTTGTAATTGCGATAGTATCCGGGAGCCTGCAAAAATCATTGATTAGAACCTTGTTCCAAACGCAAGATAGTTCGTTGAAGAGTGAAACCAGCTGAACATGAATCGGAAATGAAACGCCAGGGCACTAATCGGATGAACAGATACGACCAATAACAGTGAATAGACTCTAAAAGAACAAAAGCCTATGTGTGAGTCTGTCGACTCCACAAGCTTGAGCGAAGGGCATCAATCATCGAAGCTGCTATCATCGTCTCGTCATGGCAAATGGAAGCAAGTGTCTATATGGCAAAATATATGGTAAGAAGATTATCTTTGATGTGCCTGCCGTGCTCAGGTCAGGAGTTGGGGTATTTACGTACAAGACGCTGGCCACGACGAGGACGATGAAGGTGGTACATGGTAGCCAACCAGAACCCTATGATGCCCTCCAAGAGAAGTAGACTATGTTCGTGACGAATAGAAAATTGTTGCCCGTAAATGCATCAGTCTTGTCGAGCCGATGAGGTTTCCAGGAAATTGCGCCGCATAGGATCCTTTCCCCATCCCTATGTCCTATTTTTGTCCCACGCCTCGCCGAGTAAATCGAAGAAATGCCTCCTCAAGCCCGTAAAGATGCCACATCGCGAAAACACTAAAAACAACATGGAAGAAACAATGCACGGAACTACCAGCGGTTGCCGTAGCCGTTCCCGTACATAACGTTGTTGGCACTGTACCCACCTTGACCTTGAACACCAAATTGCCCCTGCCCTGCACCTCCGTGATGCATTCTAGCCTGTAAGATGCTCGGGTCTGCAAGATTGACTAGACCACCTCCCCCAGAGGAGGAAGTGTTAGCATGTCTGTGCTTCTTCCCCTTCTTCTTTTGCTTCTGCAGACCATGATCCTGGTACCCATTATAGGCACCAAGCTGTGTCCCGTAAAGCGAATTGAGAAGACTAGAGGCAGGGGCGGTGTTTGGGGTCGAGGAAGATGGGATAGAAGGGAATTTGAACTCACGCTTTCCAATGTCATGCCCTTGACCGCCGACAATCCCACTCCGACCTCGCATTAAGTCACGGAACATTTCTTCATTCGTATCTTTACTGGCAACATTTGAGCTTCCGAGACCAATGCTACCTCCCATGGCACTAGCGAACCCGTGACCTTGGCCGAACATACCTCCGCCACTAACGGGAGGTGTTCCGCTGGATTTGAGGCCCGGAGGCGGACCTTGAACGCCACTGTAGAAGGGCTGATGCTGGGTGTTGGACTGTTGGAATGGTTGACTGGAGAACGGTTTTGCCTGGTTGGTTGGTAGGATGCCAGATTGCTGTAAGTTGGCGGACGCCTTTATCGTGGAAGCCGTAGTTGAGGAAGAATCATTAGCAAAATTATAACGCGAAGCTTGTCGACCATGGCCAGAAACTTTTCCAAAGTTCTGATTTTGAAAGGGGTTAGACTGTTGATGGTGATGCATACTCGTATTTCCGGTGAAACTGGATTGTGGTTGAGAATTAAAGGGACTCTGCTGATTGTTACTGGATCGGATCTGCAATTGCTGTTGTTGCTGAGGCGTAAGGCTTCTGCCGCCGGAGAAAAGATTTGACGGATGATTTCCCAGGAAGCCTGAACCGAAAGGTGGATTGTTCGAGATCAATGAGTTTGCCACTGGAGGTTGAATAGCACTGCGAGGTTCAGAGCTACCTCGACCACTTCTTGGATGTTGGTCTTCCTGAGTGTCTGGTTCTCCACCCAACTGTAGGCTTCCGCTGGCCGGGTTGTCATCTTCCTCGCTGATGGACAGTGTTCGCAAGGCATTTCGTTCCTCTTCCTGCCTTAGCCGCTCCTCTTCTTGCTCTTTTTGTTGACGGTATCTTGTAAGTCCACGGTTTGTGTCGAACAAAAGTGGATAGGAATCAATATCCCGTAGCATTTCATCCGAGTGGATTGACCGATCAAAAGTAAACTTGAAAGATGAGTTTGCGACCTTCTTCATTCTGTTTTCCAGCGCCCGGGCACCAGGCGTAGGCGACGGCTTGCGAGGGATAAAATGGGCGGTCTCTGCTTTATCTGATGATTGAGGCGAAGGCGCGGTTGGAGGTGCTGTTTTCTCATTGGACTGTGCTTGAGCCGCCTGGGCTTGTGCAGTGCTTTGCGTGACGGGTTGTATAGAAGATGTGGCTTGTGACGCTGCGGTAGCACTTGTTACGACTGGACTGGGTGCAGATACACTGGCTGGTTTGCTTGATCTTCTGCTCTCATTCGGCGCGTTTTTGGCAGCCCAACTGGCAGAAGATGGGAGCGCAGAGCCATCTCCACTATCACTCCTACTCATAGCCTCATCTCGACTCGCTTGCCGTGCCATCGAATGCGAAGCAGCTGATACTGGTTGCGGAGCTTGCTGGGGTGGAGCCGGTGGTACTGGAGGTGCTTGTTGGGTGGTCTTTGAGGAGGAAGGCTGGGTAGGCCGTTGTGTCGATTCGGCGTTCATTGATGATAGGTCCTGTCGGCTAAAGCTGTCGTCGTCCTCTCCCGTTTCATGCAAGAACATACAGCTTCGGTTGTTACACGTTTCATTACGCAAAAAGGCGGAGCAATACTTTGTGGTGCCATATTGCGCCCTAGTCAACCGAGTATCAGTGTCGTAGAAAATATCTGGTTCCACTAGTGTAGACTTACCTTAACGCCCGATCACCGTTCTGTGACCCATCCACTGCAGCTATACAGCTCGCAGCATCCTCTTTCCGCGCAAAGGTGACGTAGACGCCTATTGAGTTACTATTTGCTCCTTCTTTCGCTTTGCTGACCACGATTTTGATGATCTTGCCATATTGTCCGAAATACTGGTCGCCACGGAGGGTTTGTAGTAGGTCCTGTTCCCGGCTTTTGGGGTTTAGTCCAACAACATAGACAAGGTTCTTCTGAACAACGCGAAGACCAGCGAGGTGCTTTCGATTCAGAGTCTCAACATTTTTGCGTTCGCTCTCCTTTTGTTTTGCGAGTGCCTTTTTCCTAGCCTGGAGTTCTCTGTCCGCCTTGACCCTGGCAAGAAATTAGCGATGGAGGGGCTGTGAGGACTGCTTTGAACCGACTCTTCTTGACTGATGTTCTTCCATTCGATGTTTTGCTCATCGTAAGTCCGCCGGCATGCGGGGCAAAGTCCGTTCATGTTGTTCTTGATGTTGTGGTAGCAGAATTGACAGACCTATCAAGAAGATATCATCAGCTTTCTGCTTTGTTGCCCAGTCTCTGATCTTAACGCGAAGAGTAGGGGTGGATGGTGAAGAAAGGTGCGGCATTTACTTGGTATCCGCAAGGGCATGGTCTGAAGTTTCTATCGCTGATATCGAACTCCTCGACGCACAACGGGCTAGTGAAAGTGTCAGCGTATGATTTGACAGATATTCCAAGGCCATTCCCAGGTTGAGCGTACCAGCAGTCGTCCGACTCGTCCATAAACGTATCTTGCTGGATGCGGGACGCCATCTTGATGGGGCTTGAAGGGATCGAAAGGCGCAAAAGCCTGAAGCACGAACAAGGAACCGAGGATAATGAGGTGCTGGGCTCAGCATGGGGAGCCTATTGACATATGCAGAGGATGCTGAATTAGCAGAATAAGGGGTATCGTTTGGTAAAGTGAGTTGAAGAAAAGGGAATGAAATGACGGGAGGATTCCAAAACTCCCTGTCACTTTCGAGGCGGGCGCGCTAAGCGGAAGTCGGCTAGCGCGGCTCTTCTTTGGTGGAGCCGAGGATCTTGGACATAAAGATGGGTGACCTCAAGGACTACAACACCGATACGACTGTGACATTTGGCATGATGGCGATGAGAACTGAAAGATTATTAGGACGAATCGGAGTTACAAGGGTAGTTGCGAAACCCACAAGTCTCTCAGCAACACGCAAATTCACCTGCACAGCTCTCCGCCCCAAGGATGTAGCATCGCAAGACGATACTCCCAATCTACGACATGCGCCTCGACCCCGTATGTCAACTCACCTTGAACCACACCATGTTCACTGCTAATCGAGAACCATAGCGGGAGGCAAGCTTCATGCTCCCGTCGTTAATCCCACCGACAGGTACGAAGAAAAAGCCGCCAGCTTGCACAAATACGGACAGTACCTGCTGTCTTGCCTTCCAAAATATATCCAGCAATTTTCTGTCTGGAAAGATGAGCTCACCATCTATATCCCGCCGTCCGGCGTCATTCCCGTCATGACTTTTCTGAAATACCACACTGCGGCAGAGTACACCATGATTGCAGATATCACAGCGGTAGATTACCCCACGCGAGATGCGCGCTTCGAAGTCGTCTACAACCTCCTCAGCGTAAGGCACAATTCACGAATAAGGGTAAAGACGTATGCGGATGAAGCGACACCGGTACCTAGCGTCACCGGCTTATACGATGGGGCGAATTGGTATGAGCGCGAAGTGTACGACCTCTTCGGTGTCTTCTTCGTCGGACATCCAGATCTGCGACGGATAATGACCGATTATGGTTTTGATGGGCATCCACTGCGCAAAGACTTTCCATTGACGGGCTACACGGAGATCAGATATGACGAGGAGAAGAAGCGGATTGTCGTTGAGCCGCTGGAGCTGACGCAGGCGTTCAGGAACTTTGAAGGCGGGACCGCAGGTAAAGCTTGTATCCTAGATTTTGCTCGATTCGTGACGCTGACTCCACTCAAGCATGGGAACAAGTGGGACCGGGCAAGGATAGAAAACCGGAGCAGTATAAGCTTCCTACACCCAAGCCGGAAGAGAAGAAGGAAGAGCCAAAGAAATAGATGGATTGTCACTTATGTACATATTTCAAAAAGCTTCGTCATTGATAGCGCATATTTCGTGGGCGAGTGCGAAGACCCATGAGGTTCCCTTTGTTCTGACCCGCTGATATGAGAAGAACGGTTATGTAAGTACGATGTGCAAGCTCAATACTGTGATTGAATCATTTAGATTTCTTATCAGCACTCCCCTTCTCCTCAAAGACCAGCTCATCCCGTGCCCAAGTCAATGCGACTGCGCAGCCAGAGAGTCCAAAGAGGGTAACAAGTACCGCAGAAGACGCAATCAGCCTGACTACAGTCCAAAGATAGATCGGTCGAGTCTCTGCATATTCATTCGCAAGAAGGGCCGCAGACCAGACCAACAAGGCGGTAGAGCCGCACATCTCGTCGTACTGGAGTAGCTGGAACGCACCTTCCCCAACGAAGCTCATCTTCCTCGAGGGTAGAAGAGAGGCTGGCTTTAAGACATTCGAGGGGTTGAACACCCCTCGAAATTGAGGTGCAAATATCCACGGGAATGCTTTTGAAGTGAGGGAAAGCGAGAGAGTCGCGATCCTGGTGACCCCTGCCACGATCAGGACGGAGGTGTACACTGTTCTAAGCGCCTATCGATGATATAAAGTCAGCATGTCTATCATCGGATGATATTAAACCATGTGGGGGACAGTATTGCGGACTGGCTTACTTTGATGGTTTGTTTGTCACGGCTCTGCCTGTTTCGGGATGATTTTGGAACCGAGTCGCGAAGTGTGGCGATCAAAAATGCTATGATTTCCTGCGAAATTTCTACCCAGAGTGGGAAAACCTGCCAAGCCGCAATCCAATTCTGTTTTTGATCGTACGTCAAGATGGATGGAGCAGGAAGAGCTAGCATGACTGCAGGAATGAAAAAGCCAAGCGCGAGCGAGAAAGGGATGCTGAGCAGCCTGGAAGTCTTGACGGCGAAGTCCTCAGATCTGCGGGATGAGACGCTTGGCGAGGTCGAGAGATGGATCGCCAGATGTAGGGGCATGAATACGGCAAAACTTCCTGCCTGGATGGCGAGACCCCAGCATGTGGCACTAAGGTACATCAACGTCTGTGGCTTGCATTGTGCAGTCTAGGAATAAACTTACAAGGAGATGATCCTCCATCTGTTGCTTAGCCTTCGGCCCTCTATGTATAGGAGACTCCATGCTGCGACTGCTTGACCGGCAAACATAAAGCAGAACAATGACCCATTTGGCATTGATCCGTCCACTATGCGTAGGTGCGGAGTCAGCACTACCAGTAACTAATAAACAAAAACTGAAGCTACAAAGCAGGGAAAGAGGCAGGCGTTCTACACATTAGGCTGCTTGTGTGAAATGAAAACCAATAGATATATCTCAATAAATACAAGAGAATCTACCCTGCTCCCAGAAAAACAAGACCAAGACGGTCAACTGGTAATCCACCCGTGCAATCCCTGTATACTTTCGCTTCAACGGAGCCTCGGTGCCAGGAAGTATATGCGGTCCATAATCGCGAATTTGCTCCATGAGGTGAGTCGTTCCATTATTGTAGATCAGATACCATGTGCTATAAAAGCCAAAAACCGCAAGAAGCAGAAGAACTATTTGGGCGAATCGAATGAGAGATGCCATTTTGACGAGAGTTGGAACCAGGCAGGCAAAAGATTGACCTATCGGAAGAAAGAAAAGGCGGCTCGGCGGCGATGTCTACATTTGCTCAAGTCGAGTAGTCTATCTTATTGTTCATAGATATCAGAGGATTAATATAGCAGTCTGAAGTGAGGATTCGAAGAGATCAAATGGAAGATATGGTGACTGATGAGGTCAAGGACAATGATAAGTGATCAGATATACACCACCGCGTTGAAGTTGTCAGCACTAGGAGGACAACTTATCTACATTAGCATCAGGCCACTGGCAATCAAACAGACGTCGAGAATACACAACATCATCCGTGGGATTCGGGCAATCGTCCTTCTGTATGTTCTTTGTGCAAGAGACTTCCTACGTTGAACAGCTCTTCCATGGCCACTCAGCTTGTGATCAACGACTCAGTGGTGCAGAGCGCATTCCTCAACCACGTATCAAGTTACACCGTACTGAAGGACGACACTGTTATGCTCTGCTGCCCAAATACGGGCTCTTCTATTGCTCGATCAATACTACATGGCTCACGAACTCGATTGTACAGATCTGCTCACGCAATCGATCTCAAGCAATGTTAACCCAGTACAAGAATGATTTTCTAGCGTGAGGAGCACGGCCTGCGGATAAACCTTATTCCGGAACAGTCTATTCCGTATTCAGTCTAAGGATCCTGAGATACGACGAAAATCTTGAAAGGGTCTCCAAATCAACTGCCTGATTATCATACAATTTACCATACAAATTGAGCAGCTGAATCAGAGATTGCTCAAAATTTGATAACGCTGTCACGTTGATCTCGTAACACGCTGTCCCGTTGAATCAAGCCTCGTAATTGACCTCGTAACACGCTGTCCCGTTGAATTGCAAGTCTCGTAGTATATACGCTGTCCCGTTGAATTGCAAGCTTCGTAGTTGATCTCGTAACACGCTGTCTCATTGAATTGCAAGCCTCGTAGTATCTGTTCCGTTGAATCAAGCCTCGTAATTGATCTCGTGACACGCTGTCCCGTTGAATTGCAAGTCTCGTAGTATATACGCTGTTCCGTTGAATTGCAAGCTTCGTAGTTGATCTCGTAACACGCTGTTCCATTGAATTGCAAGCCTCGTAGTATATACGCTGTCCCGTTGAGTTGCAAGTCTCGAAGCAGTAATGCAATCAACGATATGCGACATGCGACATCCGACGAGCTAAAAACGACGCTAAAAGGGGAAGCGCTAAAAAGAATTCTTGTAGAAGATATACAGTATATTGTATACCATATTGTATGATATGCCATGCCATGCCATGCCATGCCATGGTATGGTATGGTATGGTCTAGAGAGTGAGAATGCTGATCTCATTAAGAGTCAATTGGGAATTGCTTGAACGAAACGCTCGATTTTTGCGATTTGAACGTAATTGTGTGTATATTCGAACGCAAAATCATCAATGCTTCAACGTATAATCGTGTATTGTCAATAATGTGGTGTTTCGTACAACAGGGCGGTGGTGATGGTGACAGGGCGGCCAGGTGGTGGTGGCGAAAGTGGTGATATTTGACAGCCCTAACCCTACGATAAAGCGCTGTTGCAGTTTGCAGGCGTTTACCTTGTTGTCCTAAACAGATTTGCTTCAAACGACGCCTCTCTTAATCTGGTCAGTACTCAATGTTATACTAATCTACTGAGATTTTAGTTGCCAGCCTCATAGTGAGGACGGTGGGTTCCAGCAGCATACAGGATGTAATTGTACCTCGTTGCCGTCCAATAGCATGATGTGGGAAACCGACAAGCTCGTTTTCTACTCCTTCTAGTCTCTTACAGGTTGTTCAGTGGTCTTCCGATGTCATGCGAACCAGTTATTCTCATACGGAGCCGTTGCCATTGGGAACTTATCCCCATCGATTCCCTCTATTAAGACTCTTAAATCCAATGGGTGGGAACGCGAGAGGCTGAAGCCTAGCAGACTTAGTTACACCTCTGTGTTGTCAAATGTTTTGTTCACTTGGTATTGAAGCAATCATGTTATTTGGTCGAAAGATGTCACCGCATGCTTCGCGATGTTTCCAACGTTACAGACAACCGAGAGTGCAGTCACACTATGGTCCCTCTTCTCAGGCATCTACAGCCACCTTACGGGGATATCGCTGTGCCGCAAGGGCCTAGACCACTTGTACAGACTATGTAAGAACCTAGACACCTCTCATTCGCACCTTTAAGCCACTATATGCACCAGGACCTCTTCATCTCATACATCGTACCGAAGGAGCACCATGCCACCATGGACGCCTTGATTGCCACTTTGATTTGAGAGACAGTCGCACGGCATTATTTCGCCAGCAAGAGCTACTGATAGTGTCCACACCTTTCGCTAGCGAACATGTGGACACTGTCAAAGCAACCAATGGGAAAGTCTGAGCGCGATGGGTGACAGGTTTTAGTGCGGGTCTGATAGGAGATTACTTTAGACTCAACGCCTCGTCGACTTATCTGAGCAACTCCACCCCTTCCTAAGTCGTCGATCGCTCGATCGCCAAACCACAGCCTTGTCAACCTCGCGGGAAACGACGGAAACACATGGGACAAGAGAAGCATGAGGCCAGAACGACGTAGCCGTATAAAGCTGCCGCCATGAAGTCTCCAAACTCCGAGATCACAGATAATTGGATCGAGGATGGTTTGTTCATTAATGTTAATAATATTGATGGTTGTTTCACATCAAGATCCGTTACCACGTATGAAATCCCCACGTCCTACGATTCCTTGCTCGAAGACCCTCGACTTCGTGCTCACCGGACACCATGGGAGCTTCTCTTGAGCTGGCCCGCACATTCTTTCAATCAGGCTGAAGCTGCAGCTCAAGCTAAACAGCGACAGACACACGCCGGCACTTCATCCGGCCACACCTCAACTAATCAGGCTAAAATCAATGGGTGTGGTCAGTTGCTAGCCTCGCATTCTTATCTTCAGTGTCTCTCTGTCGCCTTCTAAAATTTTCGTCCTGAATCTCTCTACTTCCTCGCTTGCTTCATACATACTCTTGAGCCTATTTCCTTGATTGCTCTATCCAGAGTCTTGAAGATCTTTGTTTGTCTAAATCAAATGGAAAGAAATCATTACGAACCATATCCTATGCCCGTCAAGCGCGAGGCTGCGGTGGCCAACTATCACGAGATAGTCGGCCGCGAGGATGACGACGATCTCGGCACACGATATATCCCAGCAGATTATGCAGAGAAACCAAAGACTGTTCTTCGGAAGGGTCTCCGCTTTTCGAAATTTATTATCCACATCGTAGCCCTCGCTACCACCGCAGCCGTTGTGGGAGTGAACTTCGCAAACGTATACGGCTGGGATGAAGCGAGCCTGGGTATCGGAATGGGAACTTCAATAAACATACACATTCACGATAATCAGGTCACCACAATTCTGCAATTCGCAGCCAAGATACACGAAATTCTCATTGTGGGGTCTTTATCCTCAATCGTGATGCACCGTATCCGCAAACGGCTTGTCGGCAGCAGTGGCCTTCCATTTGGGCTGTTGAGCAGTGGGTACCGGGTGGACTCGCTGGGATCGCTCTTCAGCGGAGGCATTCGGAGCGCTGTCTCTACAGATGGTTGGCTCATCGTGACTTTGGCTGCT
The DNA here is from genome assembly GCA_018902385.1 of Physcia stellaris. NCBI lineage: Eukaryota > Fungi > Ascomycota > Lecanoromycetes > Caliciales > Physciaceae > Physcia > Physcia stellaris. Next base: position 188,823 of record JABSSW010000049.1, on the reverse strand, counting down.
ACTATCATTCTTGCTAACATCGTGGGCCCTTCGTCTGCTATCGTGCAGATACCAAGGCTAGCATGGTGGAATATACGAGGAGGAGCTTTCCACAAACCAATGCAATTGTATATGGATGGCTCGGTCGATGAGCTCTACCCAATAAGCCTGGATCCCCCAAATATGACGGTCTATGCAGGTTGTGATACCGTTCAATATACCAGTGGTTGTCCTGGAGCGGCCTTTGAAAACTTGAAGAATTGGGCGGGGTCTTGGTATAATAACGGTGTGCAGCCCAATGTCAGCATGACGGAGGAGTCGACAAACACCCAACGTGCTGTAGTGAGAACAACTGCCCATATGCCTTTCGCGAATTTGATGAATTTAACCGAGCCCAACACTAATTTTAATATCTCGATAACAACGAGCCTGACTCAGCCTATCCTTGAATTGGCTGGTCTCTATTGGAATTACATCCAGGAAAATTCGAAGGGGAAGACGGATACTATCAAAAAGCCAATGCTCGTTTCCACAGATACGTCACCCATATATGCGCCTGTGGTTCAAGTCGAATGCGCATACTTCAATTACAGTGAGGTCCGTAAAAGCCCCGGCCCAGACAACCCGGTTGTGAGCTTTCCTTTGGACGTGCTTGACAACTATACCAGCATCTCAGACACAATTGCATGGCCTGTCGATCAGTCGCTATGGAATTTCACCCGAACAATGAATGCGACCAATTTCACGTGGGTCGATGTGTCCTCGTATTCGGACGGCAATGGTCCAGGGGCTTCTCTTGGTGCTTTGGTCACTCTACCTACCCTTGCGTTTGACGATACACAGGGTAGGAATGATACCTTCTGGGCTATGTCGCAACAAAGTCTTGTGGTCCCTGCCTCATCAATGCCAGATGGGCGGCAGCAAAGATCCAGTATGAGCCGAAAAGTAGCAACCAGATCGTGCAGAACCTCACAACCCCGATTTTTGAAGATGTGGGAACTGGTCGGAACGCCACTGAGGCTACTAGGCGGCCGTGGGGCCTCAGCGACACGATTCACATATCTCCGGAGTGGGCGAATCTGCTCAATGTGGCAGGTATCGCAAGCACGTCTGCTTCGGGGAACAAGTTGAAGGCTACGATGATGGAAGCCTTGCTCAGTCAATTCCTTTTCACCGACGGAAACCCAATTTACTTGCCTGACGTGGCGGTGGGCACAAAATTCGAAAATTTGCTCCGCCAGGACTTGATACTGCAGTGCCAGCGACTATCGCTGCTGCTATCTCTGAGAGTCTATCCCGTCATGCCTACAACTTGACGAAGCCCTATATCGTGATCGAGCAAGGGCCAAACAACACAACGCTCACCGGCCTAAAGCAAAGGGACAATTATAACGCCTCTCAATCCTTTGTAGCGGACATAAGCCTGGCAGCCTTTAAAGAAAAGTTCGGTGCAGTTGGTACGCCCATCGACTTCACATTCAAAAGATATGGATATGGTTACGGTTATCAGGGCAAATCCGCTGTAGCGTTTGGGCTTGCGGTTCTGCTCCTGTACGCTACCGTAGCTACTAGCTTCATTTTCTATTCCATCTTTGACCGAGTACTTGGAATTGGGTTCACGAGCAGTGCCTGGGATCAGATGGGGGAGATGCTGGCTTTGGCCTTGCACTCCAAACGTGCCAGCACGCTGGAGAATGTTGGTGGGGGCGTCAGTGCCAAAGAGACTTGGAGGATGAGAGTACGGGTCCGCGAGCGTGGAGGAAATCGGCTGGAGCTTGTGGTCGGAACTGATGATCTCGAAGATGCGAGACCACAGTTTGATAAGAAGTATCAATGATTCGAAGTCATAAGTGAACAGGTTCAAATCTAACGACTGGCGCTGGATTGTGCCGGAGAGCTGGCAAGTGAACGGGAAAGGGACGAGCGGGCTTTAATGATCCAAACAGGTTATAATCCCATTTCGATCAACAAAACCGAGAAAAATTGTGTTGCCTCGTGAAAGCTCCAGGTGGTGAGGGTAAAATCCCCAGAGGTTGAGGTCTGGCTGCCTATGACCACTGAACCGTCCTGCGGCACCTGCAGACTCTGACTAGCTGCGTTAAGAATGAAAAGAACTTTTAGGGCTGTCGGGTAGATGCAGACCTGTGAGCTCGGGGTTTCTCAGCCTCTTCGAACTATAGACTTCCTCTTCGCACAATCTTATCCCCAACTTCAGCTTGCTGCCAAGGTTGAAACCCCACATCTTTACTTATAGGCTCGTTGCTAAGCCTCCAAATGTAGCAATGACTTCTCCATTTGGAATCAGTATCGGGGACTTCATTGCTGTCGCAAATCTGGCGCAGGGTATAATCCAGTCCTTGAGTGAAGCAAGAGGCGCCGCTGCTCAGTACACTTCTCTCATTGAACTCCTACGATCCATTTCAACTTCTCTATCGACGATCACGTCCTTCTTGGCGAGCTCAACAAATTCTATGCTTCTCAGAATAGATGACGCATTCAGGAATGGGATTTGTTTTCAAGTGGAGTGTTGCCGCCGTCTGATGAAACATTTTCTGGCAAGGAGATTCTTCGAATTTATAGTCTAGGATGTTCGCTAACGTTCCCTTTGCTAGCTGGAATCGAAGAGGTACACAGAGAGTTTGTTCAACGGTCAGGGTAGTAAGGCCAAGATTGCCTTTAGAAAACTAAAATGGTCCATGTATCGAGCGGAAGACGCACTTAAATTAGAACAACGGCTCCAGTCCCACCTAGACGCCCTCCACCGTTACTTGACAGCCGTCAATATCCAAACCCAAGTCCACTCCGCGGAAAAGGCCGACAATAAGCTGGAAAGACTGCACCGCACTCTAGATGAAGTTCACACATTTGTTAAGATCTCGCAGGAAAATCGGCCCAAAATGATTGGATACCCCTGGGAGGCTGATATAGCATCACATATAAAATTTGAGGATGCTCTTGGCCGCAATCTTATCTTACCAGACGTCCTATGTCAAAGCGCTCAATCTTTTCAAGATACTTTACGAATAATGTTCGCAAACCACCCAGGTTTTCAGACGATCATTGAAGGAAATTACGAGATCATAGATGCTAGGACTAATTCGGCTATATTGCGTCCATATTCAAGTTTTTCAGGGAGTGATTTAAATAACATAGCATTTCAGACTCGCTGGAGGGCGCATGTTCTTCCGGGTACAGCTTTGGCAATGAATGTCATCAATAGGCGCCGGCTGAGAGGATCTCCAGAGTGTCTAGTACCTGCAGTACCAACTGAAGTTCCATGCCCTAATTGTGGTTGGAAATGTTTCGGCCATGGTCTGAGGAAATGGTAGGCTACATAGATTGATTTTCCAGCAGGTTACGGGTTGAAGACTAATATGCAATTTTAACAGCCTGAACTGCGACAAGATTTTCAAGTATAGCATCATCGAAGACTCCACTGCACAGGCCAGGTTTCCCGATGATGACCAGTGGCCGGAGATGTCTTTTTCGCCAACATCCGTTGTGGTTGATGTTCTCCAATTCCCAACACCCCTCTCAGAAAGCCCACCGGAACCAATGAAAAGGCAATCCAGTGACAAAGGGAACCCCAATAGTTACCAAAACACTGACCAAGCTCAGAACCTTGATACAGCGCCTAAAGAGAATGCCCCAATCAAAACCACGAACCCGCTACAACACGACGAAGAGCGTGTTTTCCGCCGGGTACACTATCAGCTAGAGCACTTGGTTCCCAAACAAAGTGGAGAAAACTGGTTTGAGAACTCAAGATTACCTCTCATCCAAGCTGCCGCTCAAGGGGATGCTAAATGGGTGCAGGAGCTGCTCCGATCATCTGATATTGACCCAAACGTTCGCAGCTTTCAAGGATGGACAGCTCTCCAACAAGTTTGTGCAGCAGAGAGCGGCCAGGTCGAAGCTGTTGTCAAACAGTTGATTGGACATGGAGCCGATATAAACGCCGCTCCCGGTCACGGCTATTCGATGACTGCACTGCAAGCCGCCTGCCGAGTTGGACGTAAACCCTTGATTGAGCTGCTATTAAATCACGGAGCAGATATAAATGCTCCCCCAGGAGGAAGCGGCTACACAGCGCTTGGCCAAGCTTGCTTTTACGGTCATATAGAGATTGTGCATTTTTTATTGGAGGAGGGCGCAGATGTCAATCAAAATATACAGCAACTACAGGGAAGCTCGGCGCTGACCGCAGCTGTGCAATGTGGTCGTTGGGCAATCATCGAGCTCCTGCTTAAATACGGAGCAGATCCCAAAGATGCGTCAGCTTTGCAAAGAGCTGTAGATTGGAGACAGGACGAGGTCGCAAAACGCTTAGTTGAACTTGGCGCGGCAGTCAACGCCGCTCCTTACGTTCAATCTAGAGGTCATGGGGGTTGTTATACGGCAATTGCTTCAGCATCGTCACTAAGTATGATTGAATATTTGGTGGCCCATGGAGCAGATGTCAACGGTGCTGTATGCGACGAAGGAGGTGCCACTGCTGTACAGAAAGCGGCTGCTGATTGCTCTACTGAAGTTCTAGAAGAGTTCATTCGCCTTGGTGGTGACGTGAATGCACCAGCGGCTGCTGTTTATGGTCGAACGGCATTAGAGGCTGCTGCGTATGCGGGTCGAGGATCCCATGTCAAGCTTTTGGTTGACAGATACAGCGCTGTGATCAATACTCCTAGGAGCACGAAGGTACCATGCTTCTCAGCACTTGAGGCTGCGGCACACTACACAGCAAGAATGCGTCGTGGAGTGAGCAAGCTAAGTCTGAATCACTAGAAACAGTGGAGTTCTTGTTGGATCGGGGGGCTGAGCTTACGGCACTTCCGCTTCACACGGCTGCTGCTTGGGGAGATGAAAAGCTAGGAGGTTTACTATTGAGTAGAGGAGCTAATCCCAATTTGCCACCGAACTTTTCGGTCTCCCTCCGGACCGTGGGTTGGGGCGAGAACCGAGATATGGGATCAACTGTTTTCGAAACTGCGCGAATAAACGGGAGAATGCAATTCCTGAATTTCTTAGAGGGTTGGTGCAAGATACAATAGGATGTCATCGTATAGAAACCGACCACACTTTATGAGAAAATTCACCTTCTTACCGTATGACCGAAAACATGAAGTTTTCTTACGAAGAAAACGATGAAAGCTGTGCAAATTGTCCTTGTTCTTGCGGCACTCTATGTGATCCCAGAGATGTCAAAGAGAATCTCTACTAGCGCTTTCGACAAGGTATTGTCGCAGTTTATACAGAGATCAAGTTTCGCTCCTCCTCGTTATGTACGAACCCATATGGCTAATCGGCGCCCCTACTCGTATCGGGCTGATACTACATGGTATATTGATAGTCCCGACCCAGTTCTCTGACATTCAATTGCTACGTTTTCGACTGACTGAATACGCATTTTCGAGAACAATTTATTATCATAGCTGCTTCGTCGACAGTAAACGAGAACAACTCAAAGATTTCCAAGCCATGCTGCCGCAACAAAATCCAGTGCTTGTTGGACGATCTTTCACACCGCGATGAAATTGATTGTACGAAGGACTCGAAACAACCTTCAAGACCTTGCACGTGCTTGAGTCCGGAGCCTCAGCGACTGCCATGATTATCTCTACCAATGGTCAAGCTTGACGAAGAGGGATCATGTAGATAGGTTCCTCCGCAATTGGACAGACGGTCGTTTACCACTACTGGGTACTTTAGAGATTGAGAATCGAGCAGGCGCCACAAGTGGCTGAGTCGTGGCGGTGGTTTAAAGGATCTTGATCCGGGGCCCAGAATCCTTCCACTGCAATATTTCAGGGGCTTTACTCCAACTCTCTCAAAACGGAGGCCCTTGCAAGCTTGCAACCATGAACGCTAGCATACTCTCTCTAAACAATGTATGTTTTTCAGCTGATAGAAAAGGGTATCGATTGACTCGGATGCCGACCTCATATCTCACTTCCACAGCTTCTGTCATGATACCCTGCTCCTAGTTTTCTCGCTCCACTGCAACATCTTCGACCTTGCCCCTACGCTGTGCGCCTAGATCATCTACTCATTGACGATGGCTTCAGTGACGACTCAGATCCCAACTGGTCCCATCCGCAACGCTGAATGGTGCTACCAGTCCCTTTACGACATCTTCAGCGATAACTACAGCATGCCCGACTTCAATACCTGCGCAAACTCAACTCGCGGCACGGTCGAATCTGATTTCCAAACCTTTTGCTGCGATGGCGACATTATTGGATGGGCTGGCGACTGGCCGAAAGCGCGCCACGACTTCGCTTTCGAAGACCTTTCATGCTGCCTCATTCAAAAACCCCAACAAGGCGGCATTGGCCCCATCCCAGACAACAATGGCAAAACATGCACGGCGACCGCGAAACCAACTCCGCTGGCCAGTCTAGCCGCAACGAACACGGCAAATGCACAGCCATACTTGATCACATACCTTGACGCGAGCGCCATTGGGACGACGTGGACAGACTGGACGACCAGGGCCACACCAACGTGTTTTTGGGTCGATACGGCGCATGGAGTGGCTATGACGAAGATTACAGTACGGGCGGCTGCGATTACGACCCTGCGGCCGAATACGGCAGATCCTTTCTATAATGCCGCCGCATACAGCACACAGGGAAATTCTGGATTAGGCTCAAGTGCGGTGGAAAGCTCGGTCGACACAAGGAGTACTGCGATATCTTTCACTAGGTCGACGTCAACATACGCGGCTGAGGCTGGTTCCTCGTCACCTATAGTAGCCGCTGCTGCCACTGCAAGACCTACATCTGCTTCGACAGCGATAAATGTATCAGCAGCGATATTTTTGGGATTATTGCTCAGTTCGTGTTTGATGTCAGTGTGGTGACAAGCTTAATGTTGAACGACACTTATGTAGCGAGGCGTAACAGGGTTGCAGATCGAAACAACAAAGTACCAAAACACATGAGTCTATTTTCTCAAATGCATCGGAAGAAAGTGCTAAATGATCGAACACCAGACTAAACCTCTTTTCATCTGATTTTCGTGACTTCTAATTTATGCTTAGCCTCCATAACCCTAAAGATTTCTGATCATCTAGGGTTGGCGAAATATTTGATAAGGTGGTCGAGGTCGATTACTTATCCTGAAGCCACTCTGCATGCAAGGTACTATATGTAGGACCATATCAAAGCCATCATCTCTCGTCAACGAAGGATGTCGAAACGCCCTGCTAGGGACACCAGAAGTCATGCAGATATCGAACCTCCTCAACCAAAACGCCGGAAGACCTCGCGATCGGACGGGCTGGAGGGCGCACTCGAGAATGGCAAAAAGACACTCTATCGTGCGTTACGAGTTAGCAGAGGGTTCGAGCGTCAAAAGCTGGGTAGACGGCAGAAGACGGCGAAAGAGCAGGATCAGTCTACAGAATCAGCACGTTTGACAAACGAGGTCACAGCTCTGAAGGTCAGCACCATGGACATGAAAAACTATCAAGTGCGACTCAACTGAAGCTAGACCTCAGAAACTGGACCTTGTGGCTCTAGCAGAGATCCAGCTCTACAAAGCATTGCTCAAATCGAAGCCAATCTCTACCGCCCCGACATTTCCGCCCTGGATCGCAAAGAAGATTCAAAAATCATCTATAACTGCAGACACTGCTTGCGCAAATGTAACAGCTCGACTGTTCAATTCGAATCCGGTTAAGGCAGCGCTTGAAATCGTCATTGGAAGTGTGCATAATGTGCTCAATCTACCAATCGACGATGTGCCCCGCAGAAAGAAACGGCTGCGAGCTGCAGATTATGCGGCAAAGACAAAAGACACTGGGCCAGAAACGCCAAATCAGACAAAAGCTATCGAACAACAGGATCAGTCGGAAACTTTAGACGCACAACAGCTGTCGCCAGAAGTGACAGGGGTACGCGTCGGTCTCCAGAGCGTCAACGTGAGCGCAAGTGAGAGTGAAGACTACGGCATTTATAACGCAAGGCTTGCTGAATCTTCTGGTGATGAGAATGAGGTTTCTTCAGCGATGCTCTCTGACGATGGGGATGGAGATGAAGTGCAAGGAGTCAGCATCAAGAGGTCGACGCTGACCCGGCACGATCGAATACCTTCGCCGTCTCCCTCCGCGTCTCCGTCACTGTCCCTATCGTCCTATCTTTCCCCCTCCCCTCCTCCTACATCTCGCAATAGTGCCCCTTCAAAGCAACCCAAAGCGACCATCTTCCTCCCAACCCTTAGTGGCGGCTACTGGTCTGGCTCTGAGCCTTCCGATGGGAAAGGAGATCAAGACGAAGTCCTCCCAGCAGTGGCACCGCGTAAGAACAGACGTGGCCAACAGGAGCGAAGAGCTATTTGGGAGAAGAAATTCGGTGCCAAAGCAAAACATATGGAGAAGCAAGGCGTCGGCACTGTAAATTCTACGAGGGATGAAGGGTGGGATCCAAAGCGAGGTGCCAGCGGCGGCAATGTGGATCGTGGACGAGGCAGAGGGAGAGGTATTAGAGCCGGAAGAGGTGGTGGCAGAGGGACAATTCGTAGTGGCGCCAATAGTGACCCTGTCAATAGCTCAAGGCTTCGTGGGCAAGGGGTCAAACCAGTTTCACAAGGTAAATCAGACGAAGGGCCTCTTCACCCCAGCTGGGAAGCGAAGAAGAAGGCAAAGGAGAAGGCAGGGAGCACATCAATGGCTTTCCAAGGGAAGAAGGTTATCTTTGATTGAAACTACGTATTTATCTATTTGCATCTCACGACGCTGAATATGGTAGAACCATCACTCTCTTCTGGGTCACAAAAATTCAAGGGGGTGCTCCCCAGCTCGATCGAACATTCGGCGAAATTCCCCATTAAGCCTAGCGGTTAGGGCTTCATCTTGAGCTCTTGCAAGCATGTGATTCTTTTCACTTCATTCCTCTTGATAATTTTGCATCACCTTGCCATTCAATTAGGCTGTGGATTGAAACTCTCATTCGGAGATGTTGTGAATGAGATTGGTCACTGTGCAAACTCCACGCCTTCATAAAAGGCATCTTTCTCACTTCCTCCGTTGATTAAACCCTCGACTTCGCTCTTTCACTATGGCTCAGCTTCCTGACTCTTACACTGGTACCGTCTTCCCAATCACATAGTCGCCAGAGAGATTGCTAACACCATATAGATCCTGTCCCAATAGCCATCATTGGTGGTACGGGTCTTTCATCCCTCCCCTCCCCACCGTTCACCCCTCTCGCCCTTATCCCACCACCCAAAACACCCTGGGGCCTCCCATCCTCCCCAATATCGATCCTATCCTACACGCCTCCGTCCTCCACTTCAACACCAAACCCAAAAGCCACAACCATCGCTTTCCTTGCCCGCCATGGCTTACACCACCAGTACGCGCCGCACGAGATACCGACTCGTGCAAATGTCGCAGCATTAAGGAGACTCGGTGTGACGTGCGCAATCGGCTTTAGCGCTGTAGGCAGCTTGAAGGAGGAAGTCAAGCCCCGGGATTTTGTAGTCGTGGACCAAGTGCTGGACTGGACGAAGGGGGTAAGCTGAGCACACCCACCCCCTTGTTTTCTTACGAACAAAACCCAATATCTACACCTCATTCAAGGCAAAAGCTAGAGCGTGTTCCCCACCAATTACCAAAATCTCAACAACCGCCCCCACAAAAAGCTAAACCACATTCAGGTCCGCCCCTGGACATTCTTCGAATCCGGCACCGTCGGCCACGTCTCGATGGCCGACCCCTTCGACCGCCCCCTCTCCACCCTCCTCACCACCGCCCTCTCAACCCCCAACCTCCTCGAAGGCCCCAACCTCACCGTGCACCCCTCCGGAACGGTAATCTGCATCGAAGGCCCGCAATTCAGCACGCGCGCCGAATCGATCCTCTACCGCTCCTTCGGCGTCAGCTGCATCAACATGTCCGCGATGCCGGAAGCGAAGCTCTTCCGCGAGGCCGAGATCGCGTTTTCTTTGATCTGCATGAGCACCGACTATGATAGCTGGCACAGCACGGTTGAGGGCGTTAGTGTCGAGATGGTGTTGGGGCATATGGTTGCCAATGGGGCGAATGCGAAACGGGTGGTTGCGAAGGTGGTGGAGGAGTTGAGTCGGGGGGAGAATAGGGAGGTTGTGGAGGCGGGGAGGTGGAGGGGGCAGTCGAGGGCTGCGGCGGGGATTACGAAGGTTGAGGGGAGGGGGAGGGAGAGTGTGGAGAGGTTGAAGTGGTTGTTTGAGGGTACGGGGGTTTGAGGGTGCGGGATAGGAGGGGGAGTGAGAACGGCGTTGGGGTTGTGGTGCAGGATAGACGAGGTTATGAGATTGATGGATTGCAATGAGCTTATGAGATGGTATGAGGCCGAGGTCTAGACACACAGAGTTCAACGATTTAGAAGATTAGACCCGTCGATCAAACCAACAGAAGAGAAGAAGCAGGGACACATAGCAGGAAGACGAGAGTTCGGATTTATTACCCGTACGTGCTACGGAGTATATACAATCCGCCCTCCCCCATTTGCGAAAATCCCAGCTCACTTCCCACTCCCCTCCCTCCCCCTCCCCTCCTCACTCCCCCTCTCCCCTTCCCTCTGATACCCCCGCACCCCCATCTTGCTAGTATCAAACCCCCTACTCTCAAGATACGCTCTAAACTTCCCATCCTCGCTCTCAATCGTATCCTGCCCAATACTCGGCAACAAAAAGAACGCCAGAAACGCACTCAATACACAAAGACTACTACTAACAAAAAACGGATCCTGCCCCCCTCTCGTGCCGCTCTCTCCCCCCGGCGCATTGCGCTGAATGATCGGAAACACATACGTCCCGACAAAAGCGCCGATCTTCCCGCACGCGGCCGCGACGGCGTAGTACTGCCCCCTGATGGCGGTGGCGGAGGTCTTGGACGCGACGAGGCCGATGTTATCCCCGGCCCGGCCTCGCCGAGGGAGAGGAAGACGCCGTAAACGACCACGAAGCCCGCGACGTGGGAGGGCTGGTTGAGTTTGCTGTACGCGGCCGCCATGACGAAGCCCACTACCCCTTGCGCGAGGACGCCGATGCCGAGACAGAGGCGCGGGCCGATGAGGTCCGAGAGGAACGCGCCGGCGATGGCGCCGGGGAGGTAGAAGATGTTGACGAGGGTGTTCCAGGCGAAGGTCTTCCAGAGGGGCGCCGAGGCGCCGAGGATCAGGGACAGCCAGGCGGAGCTGTAGATGCTGAAGCTGTAGGCTGAGAAGTCGTAGATGAACCAGATCAGCGAGACGACCGTGAGCCGGAACCAGTAGTATTTCATCACCAGCAGCCAGGGCGTTTTGGTGTTCTTTAGTGTTTCGCGGTTGAATTGCTCTGGTTCGCGCAGCTTGAGGCGCAGGTAGAAGAGCGAGAGGGGCGGGATCACGCCTAGGCCGAGGGAGAGGCGCCAGGCGGCGCGCAGGTGCGATTCGCTGCAGATGAGCACCAGGATCATGGGGATTAGGTTCGAGAGCACGAAGCCCAGGTCGATTTGCACGTTCGTGAACATGATGAACCAGCGGTTGCGGTGGCCGGCTTTGAGCTCGCCTGTGCTTTCCGCGCAGGCGACGCTGCCCGCTGGGTATTCGCCTCTGTGGCCTTGTCAGCGGTCATATCATCTAGTATTGAGCGTTTGAGGGAGGAAGCGCGACGCACCCTATCCCGATGCCGATCAGGAATCTGTATGCCGCGAGCGCAGCCAGCATTCCCTCCAGACTTCCGCCCGCTCCGTATGATCCGGCCGAGAGAGCAGCGAACAGGATCAGGATGATGGTACTAGCCATGAGTGCCCATTTCCGCGAATAGTGATCGCTGACCCAGCCGAAGAACAATTGGCCGACGACGGTACCAGCGAATGCCAGCGAGGCGACGTTGGATTGGGCGGGGGAGGATTTGTATCTGCTGCCGTAGATCTGACCGAGCATGGTGTTGACTTGGCCAATGACCCTGCGCCGTTGCGTTGTCAGCGAACCGTGTCTGGATGTCAAGTGAGTCGGCCATACCCGTTGAGATAGCCATCGGAGAACAAGCCGGCACCGCAGGCAATGGTCGGCCAACTGCGCTCCCAGCGGCCCTTCTGGATGTTTTCGAGGGGCACATCGGTGGTGGTGGAGACGGCGCGCTCGGGGGAGTCGGCGGCAGGACTGACAGTTTTCTCAGTGCTACCTGCGCCGAACTTCATGATTGCGGCGATTGCGGTTGAGGATGTTCTTGTAAGGTGCGACAGCGACAGCGGTTGTGCTGGTAAGACACAGAGGGAACACCCCCGCTTTAAGCAGGTGTTGGGCTGACATAGCGAGCGAGGCGGGCTCGTCGAAAGCCTCGGCTAGTCTGGAACTCCAACAGTTCGCCTTGGATAGCGTCCGTCGTGCAACCGCATTTTCGGCCTCGACTTTTGGTAATTGTTGGAGGCCAAAAGGTTGATTTTATCTTCCAGCGTCTGCCCCCATTCCTCTGAACTCTCAAGGGATCTTCCTCTTGGCCTTTCCCCAGACTTTCCGGGCAGAAAAGCTTGACCGTGAGATCTTAGGTTTCCGGTCGTCATTCGGCTTTCTGATTGATGGAGATTTCCAGGGTCGCGTGACCGATGCTTCCACGCTTCTGCGAGATGCCGTGATGGGTTAAAGGCTTGACCTTGCGTCCACCAATCGTAGCTTTGCCGAGCTTGGCAGGGCTCATCATTTCCACACCTCCCATGTTTATTCAAACTTCTCGCTTCGTTCCATCTGGTTCCTGAAAGACACATGTTTACTTGATTGGGTGCCAGACGGTTCCGAAGCTTTTTTCTTGCTTTCGAGCAAATTATAGGGGACTTGTATTCTTTCCGCATTTATTGTGGCGGATAGAGCATCACAAGGAGTGAAAAGCTGGACATGAGTAGCAAGCTAGCTCGGTTTTGTGCATTAGGGGCGGTCACAGCGTGTTGTTTTTGCTCGCTACACCCTCGAAACGTTTCGAGATCGAAACGTTTCGACGTTTCGTCTGAAGAGGAGCTTTACACATATGTAGCGAGCGAAACGTTTCGAGATCAAGCTCTACTACTTTTGAATTGATATAGTGAAAAATTCTTGATGTTGCATTGATTTTCGTTGTTGTTGTTGATCGTCTGCTAATTCATTTTTTTTTTTGCACAACATGATTAAAACTGACCTGAAATTGAGCGTTCAAATTTTGTTGATTACGAGTTTTTTCGTCGATTTGATCAACAAACTTGTGAAAAATTTGAATTTGTCAAATTTTTCGTCGTTCGAGAACTCGACGAATGATGAATACACGAAAAAAATGCTGAACGTCATGAAACATATCGATCAATTGCGAAATTTCATGATTTCACGATCGATACTCAAAACTTCTGTGAATTTTGATATGATTTTCGAATTTTTCAAACATCGTTCGAAATTATTTCGACAGAAAATTCGTATCAATTTTTTCACATTCGATCGTTTGATGAAACGATTGCAACATCAATTCGTTTTTCAAAACGATAATCATCAACAGCAAATATTCGTGAAACGTCAAATTCTTATTATTTTTAAGCGATTTGAAATTTACGACAATAACAATAATTTGCAAACGATCGCTCATTGAATTGAAATTGACAAAAATATTGTACATAAAGTCATCAAACGAATTATCGTTGAAGTTCTCGAATCGAATATGCAGAAAAATTACATCAAATGATCAGACGAAAACAATGAAATTTGCGAAATTACAAAGCAATGAATTGAAAATATCGAAACATCGTCTGAATGACATGATGATTGATGTATGATTGATGAAACAATTATATTTTTGTTCGAAAAATCTCATTATTACGATGACGTTTTTTTCGATAAAAAAAACAAATATTTTATCAACGTGCAAATTATCAATACGTTTCATAATAGACAAATCATCGATTACGTCAATGAGTTCAATGACAATCGTCACGATTCTCATTGTTTTCTAAAAATCAATCTGTACAAACATCGTTTTTTTCTATTTATTGTCGACGAATGAATATGAACGAATGTTGAATATTTTTTGCATGAATGACTGATGATTTTTTACAAAAAATCTCACAACAAATCGATTTTCAATAAAAATTTCAATTACAATTTGAATCGCATTAGAATTCGAAACGAACACGCGATAAAATATTTCAAAAATCGTTTTCAATTTTTAAAAGAATTTCGTATCGCGATACATAACGAACAAAATATCGTTTATGTCGCATGTTGAATCAACGCGTGTATCGTTTTTCATGTTTTCGTTATTGACGAGAAAGAATTTTTCAGAAATTTTGAAAAAAACGAATATTTGTTTGAACACGTTTACAACGAATCAAATCGAATACTTGAAAAATTCATACAAAAAAAACTGTTCAAAACAATACGAAAATTAAAAATCAGATTTTGATCGTTGATAAAACTGCTCGATTGTTGAAAAGTACGATGACAAGAAACTGAAATATTTAACACGAATAAAATCAAAACTTTTGATTGATCGATTAAACGAAACGTGTCAAAATCGATTATTACTAAAAACATTTGCGCAATCAAATTGTATTTATTTTTGTACGTAATTTCGATAATATTGCATGCAATGCAATAACAATCATTCACATTCGTTCAATAAATTATGAAATTCGAATTAACATAAATTTTTTGTGATTGTTAACGTCAATCGCTCGATCACGAAATCACGAAAATCAAACAGCAATGAAAATGTTTTATCGATTCGATCGCGTCAAAACTGTAAAAATGTTTTATATATTCGAATTCGATCATCAATTCAACGAATGAATGAACGATTGTGAAAATGTTTCACGAAATACAACAAATAAAAAGAATTTACATATTTACATATTATATCACGCATCATGAACGATTTCGAATTCAATAAATTTAATGCGCGTCGAGTTTGCGATATTTTCATTAATCAAAATTGCGAAAAATGATTCAAATTAATGAAACAATGATTTATCGACGAAAAAATTTGAATAATCGTCGATTCAAATTATGTGTCAAAATTGTTGTCGAATGATTTTCGAAAATCAAAATAAAATGTCGATTTGAATTTTGATAAAAAAAAAATTGAAAAAAAATTCGACGCAAAAACACAATATCAATTTATCGAATGTATCGATATGTAATGATCAGATTGTTTGACAAAAGATTTTTCGACAATCGAAACGATATATTCGTTTAGAATTCAGAATCTAATTTTGATTTTGAATTTTGTCAAAATCAATTATGCGTTTCTTGCGATTAGTTTATTATATAAAGTCAAACGATCTTTCACATTAATTTTATTAATTTTGAATTTTTACATTGATAGCATCATTTTTTTTACATTTACAGTGTATTTGATTGTGTTCATTGCTTTTTGTCAATTCAAATTGCTTTCGTTGCACTTGATATTCATTTGAAAATTCAAAATTTTTAAAATTTTCTATTCATCAATTATCATGTTTATTCAAAGTGATAATTTAGAACGTCGTCGTGATCGTTCAAATGATTTTTCACAACGTACGACTGTTTTCGATTTTTCAAATTTTGCGAACATTGCAACAAAATTCGACAATCAATTCGATGAAATCGTTGACGAAATCGTCGAAAATTCGAACGAAAAAAACGTCGATTTGATCGAAAATGATGTCGTCGTTCAACTAAATGATCAATTTCGTCGCGATCGTGAACGTATTTCACGAATCAATTTATTCATAAATCACAATCAATTTTCTACGAGCATCGTTGATTTTAACGACGACGATCATTTGTTTAATTTTATTCTTTTTGACACGCAAATTGAAACGCAAATCATTTTCGATAATCAAATTATCGATCGTCGTTTTTCAATTTTTCAAAAACGTGAACGTAATCATGTTGAAATCAAAAACTTTCTATTCAAACACGAAAAAGTTCATGTGTTCAATTCACATTTAATCAACAAAATTAACGTTTTTATCGTCATCGAACAATATTTCGAAAACAAAATTGTCGAATGATTTATTTTTTTGTTTGTTCATTTGCAAAAATCTGATGACAAATGATTCGAATTCAAGAAATATTTTTTCATTTGTTGAGACAAGCACGATTGACAACAGAAATTTTTCAAAATATACAACGAAATCATTCAATCTGACGCATACAACAAAATCGTCGATTACAATAACAAATTCACGTCGATGTACGAAAACATTCGCGAACACGTTATTGAGTTCGCGATCAAAAAAAAATATCGTGATAAATTCAAAATCGATATTCGAAATTACATTTTCAATCAAAATCAAATGTATTCGAATATGAATTTGCACAACATGATAACGAATGTTTCGAAACACGAAAATGTCAACGCAAAAAAATATGTTTTTCGTGTTTTTCGAGCAATTTCAGCGACGAATCAATCAACACAAATTTTTGTCGCTCAAGACAATAAACAACAAAAAAATTTAAACGTTATGAATGTTTTCGCGAAAAAATGCTACAATTGTGATCAAACGAATTATTTGTTTTCAATTTGTTCGAATTTCATCGTGTTTGAAAATGATTCGTCAAATTGACGATTTCGTCGAGACGATAAAAATCGTGACAAAGACAAAAATTCGAAAAACGTTTGAAATCGTCGTCGCATGAATTGCACAATGATCGCGATGAATCGCTCAAAATCGACAAAAAAAACGATTCGATAATTGAAAATAAACAAATTTCGTTTATCACAATCACGATTTCGAAAATGTCAAATATAAAAACGTCGAAATCTTGAAACTTTGAAATTCGTGAAAAAAGTTCGTACATTTCAAAAATACAATCGAAAAACGAATTGATGTTTTTAATCAATCTGAATGTTAATAAACGTATGTCGAAAACGTGATTACGTTTCGATGTAAACGCAAAAAAAAAACGTCGCGTCGTTGTATTTGCAAATTCGAATGTTTTTCATTGTTTCATTATTCAACGCATTGTCGATTTGCTGAAATTGAAATTACAACATTTCTTTGACAGAATGCAATTGAAAAATGATAAAATTGTTGACGTCGTTGATTTCATTAAGTTTAATTGAAACAAAGATGAATTTCATACAATCATTGATTGTTTGATTTTTAATATGAATAACGATCTGATTTTAGACGAAAATTTCTGACAAAAATATCGTTTAATTTTTGATTACAATACGCTCGATATGCGTGTAACAAACGAAAATCAAGAATTTCTGTTTGCGAACATGAAAAATCACAATTCTCGTTTGCAAATTCTCGAAAATCAATCATTTGAAATTCAAGTTGTAACGAAACGTGTTTTCGAGCGATTGATACGAAAAAACGTTCAAGTTTATTTGTACGTTGTTCGTATTACTGATCAAGAAGTCGTCAAGTCGTCTGAAAAACTTGTTTTTATTCAGCACATTATCGACAACGCGAAACTGAACAGAATTTTGAGTTTCGATGTGTTGAGAAAAATTTTTAAAAACGATTTTTCGAATCAATCATTTCCGAAAAGATCGCAAAATCATCGCATTGATATTGAAAACGTTAAATCAATAAACAAGTTTTCGTACGAACTTTTTAAGAAACAATTGAACGAACAAGCTATTCAAATCGATTATTTAACAAAAAGAAATTTAATACGATCAAACACGTCGTCATGAAAAACGTCAATTCTTTTTGTCGAAAAGAAAAATGACTTCTGACGTATGTGTATAAATTATAGAATTTTCAACGCGATGACGCAAAAAAACAATTATTCATTGTCGAAAATTCAAGATTGTTTAGACATGATCGAAACAACGAGAAATTTTAACAAAATTGATTTGATTAGTGATTATTGACAAATCAATGTGATCGAAAAAAATCGTCACAAAACAACATTCAATATCAAACGAAACAAATATAAATTTTGCGTCATGTTTTTCGAATTGATTAATGTCTTTGCGATTTTTCAAACAATCATGAATGATATGTTGAAATCGTATTTGAACAAATTTGTGATCGTTTATTTGAACGACATATTGATTTATTTCAAAAACGACGAAAAACATTTCGAGCATGTGAAATTCGTGATTGAAATTTTTTACAAACATGATTATTATGCGAAATCGTCGAAATGTTCTTTTTTTCAACAACAAATTGAATTTTGTGAACATATCGTAAACAATGATGAAATGCGCATGAACGAAATCAAATTGAAAATCATTCAAAATTGATCGTCGTTTCAAACGATACACGATGTTCGTTTTTTTTTGAGTTTTTGTGTTTATTATCGAAAATTCATAAAGAATTTTGTCATTATTATTGAGTCACTTTATGAACTTATTCAGAAAGTTGAAAGTCGCAAATACAAATCGATATTTATAACATTTTCGATCAAAAACGTTTTTACGATCATCAAAAACGTCATGTGTAATGATCGTGTATTGACGCAATTTGATACGTTTTTGTCATTCATCATTGATATCGATGTTTCGAATTTCGAATGAGAAACGATGCTTTATCAAATAGATTTCGATGACAAAAAACATTTTATTGTTTTCGAAAACAAAACATTTTTTTTCGTCGAACGTAATTATGCGATTCACGAACGTGAATTTTTGATCATCAAAAAAAATTTGCGAAAATGAAAATGTTACGTGAAAAATGAAACGACAATTTTGATGCGTACGAATCACGTCGAATTGTAATATTTGAAAAATACAATAAAATCATCGAATCGTTTGACTCGTTGATTCGTTGAATTCGAAAAATATCGTTTGAACATCAAATATAAATCAAAATTTGAAATGATTGTGCTCGATATTTTGAATCGAAAAAGCGATTATCGTTTGCGATTTTTGCAAATAAATTTGCGTATCATCATTTTCGACGAAACGATGATAATTTATGCGCGCGATAAAATTTTGTTAAATGAAACAAAATGAAATGCGAAATTGAAAAAATATAAAAATCAATTCAAATTGAACGACGATAATGTTTCGCATTATCGAGATTTTTTTGTTGACAATTGAATTTTTTACATCGAATTTTGAATTTGTGCAAATTACTTGAATCATGTTCACAAAATCTATGATTATTGCTCGAATACGATTTTGTTTGACATCATTAAAATCAAACAATGATGATTCGACATGCGCAAAAACATCAAACATTTTGTGCGAACGTGTTCAAAGTGTCAATTGATCGTCAAATTCAAAAACGTCAAAAAAAATGTAATGCATTTTTCAAAAATTTGATTTGATAAAAATCAATCATTTGAACGTTGAAATTTCGATTTGATCGAATCACTATTTATTATTGTCAATGATAACAAATGAATCGTGATTGTTATTGATTATGCGATCAAATGATTTGTTACACGCGTTATTTTTGAAACAATTTTCGAAATTTTTGCGAATTTCGTGATCAACGATATTTATCGTGATTACGAGATTTTCAAGAAAATCATCATTGATAAAAATGTCAATTTGTGAACATTTGTTATGATCAAAACATTTGCGTTGCTTGAAATCAAACATAAAAATATTATTTTTTATCATTCAAGAACGAACGAAACAATGAAACGTTTCAATGACGTTTTGAATCATATGTTGATCAAATATTGCATTGAAAATTTCATCAAAAATTGAAACATTTATTTGAATCAAATTTTGTTCGTCACGCGAATTCGAACGCATACGACGATTGACTTTTCATTTTTTTATTTTTTTTATGAAATCAATTCGATTTTGTTTGACGATGTCGATGAATCAACTTCAGATTTGTATAACGAAAAAATAAATTCGATTTCATTTTTGAATCGTGAACGCGCAAAAACATTCAAAAAAATCATGCAACGTGTTAAAAAGAACAAAACAATTTGAAATGCGAAAATCAAAAAAGAAACTTTTCACGAAAACGACAAGATATTGATACGAACGAAAAAATCAAAAAAATTCGAAATCGATTGATATAATTTTTACGAAATCGTACGCAATGAAATTTTGAATATTTATGTGTTTAAATCGTTTGAAAAGTCGTCAAATAAATATTTTATCAATGATGATCGAATGAAATTGATCAATGTGAATGAAAAAGTGAACAAGAATTGACGTATGTTTAAAAATCGCGAACGTTCGTTCAAAACAAAAAAACAATTTGAAATTATTGACGTCGTTGCGAAAAAAGTCGTAACATCGAAAAAAAAACGTGACAAATCGCGCAAAATTCGAAATGCTGAAAAAAAAAATTCGAATGAAAACTATATGTCATTTTCGAATGATGAACTTTTTGAAAACGATGACATAATATGAATCATTTAAAAAAAAAATGTTTGTCGAATTTTGTACGATTCATACAGAATGATTTCACGCGAAAAATCGAATTCTTTGTTGCTTTTTTTCTATGTTATTGTTGTTATTATTGTCGTTTTTTCCTCTTGAGATTTCCGAAAAGTGAAAAAAAATCGTATTTATTATTCAAATTTACGCATCTTTGTTTCGTTTTGTGAAATTTGATTTGAAATACGAATAAATCATGAATCAATGCAATCAAGAAATAATCGATTGATTTTTTCGTATCGTCGCATGTAACGCAAACACGATGAAATCGTTTCTCATAACATTGATTTTTCGTAACATGATTCATAAAAACAAATAACGTTCAACGTCGAACTTTTAATTTTCAACAAAGAAAATTCATCGTTTTTTTCAATTTTCATTTCGAAAATCATGTTTTACGAAATTTTTAATTTTCATCGTTATCGATATCACGACATCGAACGATCGAACGTTTTTTTTTGACGTCGTAACGCAACGATCGATTCTTTAAATTTGACGACGAAAATATGAACACGCTCGAAACGTGCATCATTTTTTTCATTTTAACGACGTTGTTTCAAACGCTTTAATCAATCAATCAAAATCAAAAAAAAATGATTTTGATCGTGAAAAATCAAAAAACGACATCGTTTTGAAATTTTGAACAATCGATGATTGTGTTACAATCGATGATTGTGCAACAATCGTTGATTGTGTTGATTGATTCGATTCGAATGTTTCGTTTTCGTTCGTCGATAAAAACGATGAATTTGACGACGCAAACATCGAATCGTTTTCATCGTTCATGAAAAATTTTCATTTTCATTTGATGATTGATCGAATTGTGTTTGAATCGTCGTCGCAATCGATGTTATTGCAAACACTGATTGCGATAATGACGAAAACAAAATCGTTAAAATTGACAATATTTCAAATTTTCGTCGATTGATTCGCACAAAAAAATACGACGATGAATTGTCAATCACATCGTCGTGAACACGCGTATCAACTCGATTATCGAACGTAATTGAAATATTGTGTTGTTCAATTATCGAATCAAAATTTGCAACGAAAACGTATTTGCTAAAAAAACATTCGAAAACACGATGCATGTAAATGCAATTGTCGCATGTTTTTTGATTGACGTTTGTGAAAATTATACAAACAATGAACGAGCGATTGCTCGAACATTGATCGCATGAAAATTCAATTTCTCGATCGTTGCATTAAATCAATTGTCAACATGAACGATTTTCGTACGCGATCACTGAAAAAATATTGAAAATTTGAAAAACTTTTTATTTGAATTAAAATAATTGTCAAATTTTGAAAATGCGTAATTTGAAAATTATTTTCATTTTCGAAATATTCGATGTTCATTTTTATTGTCGTTCGACGCAAACTCGAATGTTTTTCACGAAATTGCGTCGTCAAACGATTTAGAAATTGTTCATTATTAATCACGATCATCATTGAATTGAATTTTCATTCATCGTCGTTTGATTGACAATTCGAACGCGATCGATGTCATAAATTATCGTTGATTCAGTCAATTGCGCATACAAATTGACTGAAAACGAAACTATTTTACAAATGATTCAAAATTTTTCGATCATGTTGTTTCAATCGAAAAATAAAAAAAAATATGTTTTGTTGACATTCAAATGATTTTAACACTTTTATTTCAAATATTTATTTCGTACACGAATTGAAATCAATTTACGATGTTTGCGAAAATTTTCTTGATGATGCGCAATATGATTGTTTATCTATTTGTTGTTTAAAAAGAAAAAAATGTAATGATCAAATTGCTTGACAAAAGATTTTTCGACAATCGAAACGATATATTCGTCTAAAATTCAAAATTTAATTTTGATTTTGAATTTTGTCAAAATCAATTATGCGCTTCTTGCGATTAATTTATTATATAAAGTCAAACGATTTTTCACATTAATTCTATTAATTTTGAATTTCTACAGATAACGATAATCAAAAATTGATAACGAAATTGAAAATTGTCAAAAAAATTTGAAAAATTTTTGTCAACAAATACAAACAAAAGTTTGTTACAATTGAACGACAATTGTTGCAAAAATTCATGAATTACAAAAAATTTTCAAACGTGATTATTGAAATCGTTTATATCGATATCATTAAAAAAAATCGCAAAATTGCAAGCATGCAATCAAACATAATAAATTTGTTCAAATCAAAACGTCGTTTTCAAACATTTTTAACATTTTTATTTGTCGAATACGATGTCATTCGTGATGCAATCGACGCACAAAACAATTTCGATATCGATAAATTTATTCAAAAATTGCAAAAAAAAAAAACACAATTCATTGCGAACAAAATCGTCGAATCGACGTTAATGATCAAAAACAATCGTCGTCAATCGTATCGTATATTTCAACGACGATTTTTTAATTTTGATGAAAATTTTCGTCGTCGTTTCAAAATCATGACGAAAAAAACTAAAAATTGTTTTTTTTGTGACGATTCACACAGAATCGTCAAATGCAATTTTCTGAAAACATTAAAAAAATGAGCAAAAAAACAACAAATCAAAAAATTGTTCACAATCAAAAAAAAAAAAAAAAAAAAAGTATAAAACGTACAACGTCGCAAATTTTTTTTCGTTTAATAACAATTTCAATTTCGACATCGACATCGATTCAAACAATGAAAACGATATAAAAAAAATCGTCGTTTTGTCAAAAAAATTTATTAATAAATTTTTCAAATTCGTATGAATCGCAAATATCGACGTTTCGTCACACATGATTAACGATTTTCGATTTTTTAATGAATTTTTCAAATCGATTAAAAAACGCACGATCAAAATCGAAAAAAAAAATTGTATTTAAATCAATGTGATTCAATGACGATACGCGTCAAAAATGATAAAAACACGTTAACGAAAATGTTTTATGTATTTGATTTTGACGTTAATTTTTTATTCGACAAACATTTTATCAAGAAAAATTTGATAAAAAATTTCAATGACGATAATTTGTTCATGCGCAATAAACAAAACGTTGAAATATTTCGAACATTCGTTCAAAAAAATGTTTACATAATAAACAAAATCACATCAGAATTTAAAAAATACGCATTGTTAACGAACAACACGATGTTTGCAATTGAATTTTTTAAAATTTTGTTTGTTTCATTTGCAATGTCAACAATCGTAAATTCGAACGAAATTTTGCTCGATGCAAATATTGATTTTCGAAATGATATCGAAATCGATTTTCAATTATCGAATATTGATTCAAATATTGATTCAAATGTTGATTCAAATATTGATTCAAATGTTAATCAAAAAAAACGTAATTTATACGAATTATGACATCGACGTTTTGATCATATGAAATTTGCAAAATTTCGAAATTTGTACAAAATCACAATTTTACGCAAATCGATTTTCATCGTCGAAAATCGCAACGATTCATGTAAAATATGTGCGATTACGAAAATGATTAATGCATATAATCGTCGTTTAATCGAACGCAAAACTCATATATTGAAATTGATATTTATTGATATTTGCGAATTTTTATTTGTTTCAAGATTCGATTACGAATATTTTTTAAAAATCGTGAATAATCATTTTCGACGAACGTGAATTTTATTTTTTCGCAAACGAGTCGATGTTTTTGAAATTTTCAACAAATAAAAGTTAAAAATGAAATTAAAAACTCAACGAAAATTACAGACAATACGTTGTGACAACGTCAAAGAATTGAAATTTATATTCGATTTTTGATGCGAATTTATCGACATTGTTTCACAATACATCGTTTCGTATAATTTCATTCAGAACGATGTAATAAAACGTGTCATAAAAACATTCGAAAATCAAATTCGAACAATAATTCAAAATGCAAAACTGTTTATAAAATTCTGACTTGAAACAAAAAAAACAAATATATATATTCGCAATCGTATAAACACGAAATCAATAATCGACGACAATTCAACAAATTTTATTGAAATTTGAACAAATATTAAATCGTCGATAAATCACATACGAATTTGAAAATACAAATGTTATTCGCTCGTTGATATCAAATCATTGTTTGAAAAAATAAAAAAACAAATTCGTCAATACAAAAAAATCGAACGTGTTCATGAATTATGACGAAAACATCACAATTCAATACAAGATATGAATTTTCGATCGTCGTGATGTCATCAAGCATCACAAAATAATGTTTTTTGAACATGAAAAATGAAAAAATGAATCGTTGAATTTGTTCACGATTACGATGAACGAATTATTTGAAAAACGATTTGTCGAAAAATTACGCAAAATAATTATTGTATTTGCAATCGTTTCGATGACATCGACGTTTGTATCAATTTTTGTTGCATCAATTTTTGTGAAAATTTCGATTTTTGTTGCGTTCATGATTTCGAAAAACAAAAAAAAAATTCAATTAATGCATACAAAAAAAAACGATAATGAATTCATCGATACATCGAATGAAAAAAACGAAATTAACGAGTTTACGACAAAATCGACAATTCAAACGCGCGTTAAATTAACATTTTTTATCAAATTTTCACGCATGATATAGCAATTTTTTCACGTGACAATTTTCAAACGCAAACGAAATATCACGAATGAAAAAAAAACGAAATAAATATCGCAACAAAATTGCACACGTTATAATGATTTTTTTGATCGAAAATTTCGATACGTGCGAACATGATAAATAAATTTTGTTTGCAACAACAAAAAAAACAAATCGACAATTCGTTGAAAAATTAATCATATTTGTATTCGAAAATTATCAAAAAATAATTAATGATTTTACTTGAAACAAATTTTGATTTGAAATCATTCAAATCGAATTGACAACGTTAATAATTAATGAAATTTGAAACGTCGTCATTTTATCGAAAAACGTCAATATCGTTATCAATAAATAAATATTCAAAATCAAAATGCATGTGAATGATACATTGAACAAATTGAAAATCAAATTCGTTGCAAAAAATTTTTCGCAAATGTATGAAATCGACTATACAAATATTTTTGTTTTAATTGTTAAATTCGATATTTTTCGTCTGTTTTTTGTCATCGTTGCGTTGAAAAATTTCGAATGTCATCAAATGAACGTCAACAATGTTTTTACGAAATCATTTTTAAAAAAAGTAATTTACATGAAATCGTCATTCGACGTGAATTTATTTTCAAAACAAACATTTTTGATTTGTCGAAATTTTTATGAATTGAAACAAACAATTAAAAATTGACACGAACGTTGCGTGAAAAAATTGCATAAATTGAATTTCGAACAGATTTCGATTGATTTTTGTATGTTTCGTCATAAAAAACGAAAAATCATATTGTTTTTTTACGTGAACAACATTTTTGTTGTCGTCAAATTCAACGAACAAATCAATTGATTCAAAAATGAATTCAAAAAAATATTCAAAGTCAAAAATTTGAAAAAAAATGAAAAAAAATTTTGACATTAAAATCACTCGCGATCGTAAAAAACGAATTATTCGATTGAATCAAATTCATTATTTGAACGAAATATTGAATGAATTGCATATGAATATCGATAAACACGAACGCACGAAATTATTCATGAACGATTACGATTTATTCAAATCAATTGAATCGAACGACGAACGAATTGATTCAAAAAATTATCAACACAAAATTGAAAAATTTATGTATGTTGTCATACACATTCGTTCAAATATCGTTTTCGCATTAAAACGATTAAATCAATATTTCAATGATTTTGCGAAACATCACGATAAAACAATGAAAATTTTGTTTCGTTATATTCGATCGATCATCGATTTAAATTTTATATACGATTTGAAATTGAACAACAATGAAAATTTCAAAATCAAAATTTATTCGAATTCTAATTACGCAATCGATAAATTAAACAAAAAATCGATTTTCGAATACGTTTACATGTTCGTTGAAAAATCAATATCGTGAATGAGTCGTAAACAAAAATCGATCGCTTTTTCAATCATTGAAATCGAATATATGATTTTATCGACATGCGTTAAAAAAAATTATGAATAATACAATTTTTTCGTGATTTGAATTTTATCAAATATTTTGAAATCGAATTGAATCAAATAACAATCATTCAAAACGATAAACATGAAATTTGCTCATCAATGCAATTTTTGAAAAATAATCAAATCGTTAATTTGTTGATCAAAAACGCACATATTCATGAACGATTAAAACATATTGATGTGATTTATCACAACATCAAAAATTTGCATCAGAAAAATTTGATTCAATTGAATTACGTTTCAAATGCAAATATGATAATCGATGATTTGATTAAATCATTGTCAAAAAATAAATTCAAAAAATTCGTGAAACAATTGAAATTGAAAAAATCGAAAATCAATTAAATTTTTTCAATAATCAAAATTGTTTTTTTCATGTTGACGTGTTGATGATTCAATCGTACACATTTGACGAATCATGATCGAAAACGAAAATTCGTTGATCGTGTTCGAATTCGAATTGCATGATGATTCAAAATGATTTTTTTTGAAATCGTTCGAATCTAATTTTCTGATCAAAGAAAATCAATGTTTCTCTCGTCAATATTAAAAAAATTCGAGTTTAATGAAAATTACGTCATTTTTTTCATTTTGAAACGATGATGATTCGATTGTACGAATTTGACAAATTATAATTGAAAACAAAAATTCGTTGATCGTGCTCAAATTCGAATTGCATGATGATTCAAAATGATTTTTCTCGAAATCAATTTTCTGATCAAGAAAATTCAATGTTTTTTTCATCAATGAACGTAAAAATTGAAACTCAGTGAAAATTACGTCGTTACACGAATTAACATTCAATGAAAATCACAATCAATGCAAAAATTGAAATTCAATGAAAATCGTATTCACGAATGCAATGAACATGATTGTCATCGAATGAAAATGTTGAAAAATACGATGACAAAAAATTGAAATATGAACACGAATAAAATCAAAATTTCTGATTGATCGATTAAACGAAACGTGTAAAAATGTAAGCATTGCGTGATTAGAATATGCGAATAATAATATGAATTGCTATGATAAATGCTAAACACATAATAGAATTAATTGCTAAAAAAACAAAAAAAATTTCGTGAAATTTCGAATATATAAACACGAAATGCGACAATTAAATTCACAACGTTTTAACGTTCGCTTGATCGACTTCGTCTTATTACAATTGTTTTTTTTTTGAATCATCGATTTTTCGCGTCAACTATCAATGTCTTTATAACATATCAGAAATGTATCGCAACAACGTTGTTTTGTAAATAACTTTGTGTTTTCGACGTGTAATCTTGAAACATTGAACTCAATAAATAAAAATAACAATAACAATGTAATGCAATTTCAAATATCGCGTTCGTGTTGTGAAATCGAGTCGAAATAAATCGCGTCGTGTGTTGATAAATGTTTATTTCAATTTTTCAATTCACTTTTTGAATTTTTTCTTTTTAACATTTTTATTTCATAACATAATAAATATTTCATTTGATTTTTTTTTTTTGCGATAACAACAATTATTGCGACAATAATGTCAACATGATATATCGTTGTTTGTACAATTATCACATCGTTTTTACAAATTTTGATATTGTCGCAATGATGTTTCAATAACGACGAAATTGATTTTCGAACGTCGACAATGCAATGCGTGTGTTAACGATTTTAAATCATAATTTCATTTTTTTTTTCGTCGTTGTTTGTTACGTTTCGCAAAAACACGCAATTTGCTGTTTCTGCTGTAAATGTATTGTAAATAACGATGACGTTGTTGACGCGTTTTAAATTGATAAATTTTTACGTTCGAATTGTTAAATACAATCAATACGACAAACATGTATTCGAATTGCGATGTTCGCGATCGCATTGTAAATCAAATTTAATAAACAAACACACACAATTGTTTCATATTAATTTGACGCGTAACAAAGTCAATTCATATGTAATGTCAACGTTGCGTTCGAAAATTTCGTTTTGATTCAAAACACGTTTGCGTTTTTTTTGACGAAAACAAACAAAACAAATGCGAACTTTGCAACAAAAATTTTCATTATTGTGAAAAAAACAATGTTTTTACAAATTGCAAAACAACGTTCGCATTTTCGTTGTCAAAAATAACGACAATTTGAAATTGATTTTTCAATATTGAAAAAATAATAACATACGATTTTTTGATGATAACGCGATTAACATGAAAAAA
The DNA here is from genome assembly GCA_018902385.1 of Physcia stellaris. Taxonomy (NCBI): domain Eukaryota; kingdom Fungi; phylum Ascomycota; class Lecanoromycetes; order Caliciales; family Physciaceae; genus Physcia; species Physcia stellaris. The sequence goes on along the minus strand of JABSSW010000049.1, from coordinate 160,337 downwards.
ATGATGATAAATAAAAAAATTCGTTGTTTTTATCAAAATTTTTTTCGCAAAATTGCGTTGATTGTCAAATCGTCAAAATTCGTTGAAAAAAATTTTTCTGTTTGTCATTTTTTTTTTTTTCGTTTGTTTCTGTTTTTGTTCGAAAAAAACGAATTTTTTCTGTTTCGTTTTTCGACTTTCGCGTCGTTTTTTTTTTTGATTTTTTTCGTTTTCGTTTCGTTTGCGTTTGTTTCGTTTGTTGATTTTGTTGCGTTTGTATCGCAAACAAATTCGTTTGTTGTCGCGTTTGTTTTTGCGTCGATTTCGATTCAACAAAATCGCGTAATCAATAATAAACAAAATTTCATTAAACGCGACAACAATTAACATGACGCAATCGAAATCGATTTGATTGTTGTAATGTGAATTTTGATTGATGAATTTACTGACGCGTTGATTTACATTTTCGTGTTTTTTCGATTTAATGATCGCATGATTCTGTTTGTCAATATGTTTTTTTCGTTGAATATTGAGTTTTGTTTTTGAAATGACGTGTTGTTTTGTTGTTTGTTTGCTGTATGCAAATTAACGTTTGATTTAATCAAAAACAATTCACAATATCATTTTATTGTTTGTGTTTTTGCGTCGCAATTATTGTTATTTTTGTTTTTGAATCGTTCACGTTTTTTCAATTTTAAAACTGACGTGTTTGTTTTTTTGTTGAAAATTTTTCGCTCGATTTCGTTTTGAATTTGTTTGTTTTTCGACGTTTCGCAATTTTTTCAGATTTGCGTAATTCGCGCGTATTTTCGAATTTGACAATTGCGTTTTTCGCATTTTCGAAATGTTTCATTGATTTTACGAGTTTTCATATGACGATAAATTTATTCATGCAATAAAATATTCAAATTGATTTTTTAATGCGTTTGTTTAACATTTGCGATATTTTTTCATTTTTTCGTTTTTCATTAATATTGATTCGTGATTTTGAATTTGCGTCGTCAAAACTATATCAGAATTCGAATAAAAAATATTAAACACAAAATGTATAATTTATATTGTTTAAACAAATCAAATTCGTAAATTTGCGTATTTAGTTTTTTGACAATTTCGAAAAATTCAATTGTTTATGATCAATTTTTTTTTTGAAACGCAATTCGATGAAATATTTATAAAAAGTCATTATTCGCACGTGCGATTCGTATTTGCACGTGTCAAATTTCGACGAATCGCGTTTTCGATAAGACGAAATTCTGAACATTTTTAAAATTCGATATGTTCGATTCAATGTATGAAAATTAAATGTTCGTTTTTCGATCACTTTGCAAACAAATATTAATGTTCTATTTTTCACATACAAATGATCGTGACGTCATCGAATTTTCGTATAAAAATTTCGTTTATTTGATTTAATCTCGCTCGATCAATCAAATTTTCTTCGTCGCAAAACGACGATTTGCACATTTTTTTTTCTTTGTCGATTTTTCGTTTTTCATATCAGTTTTCTAGTTTTTTTTTTGTTCGCTTGATATTATTCATAATGTTGTTATTATTTGCTCGCTTGTAATTAAAAAACAGTAAATGCAAATGAAAAAAATAAAAATTCGAAATTCAAAGATAAAATGTTCAGAATTTCGTCTTATCGAAAACGCGATTCGTCGAGATTGATGTCGTACAAATACGAATCGCACGTGAATAATGACTTTTATTTATATCACGCAACAACATTTTTTTTCAAATTCAAAATTTTTCATTATATGATTTTCATTATAATATTTGATTTGTTGTTCGAAAATCGTTTTTCACAAATTCATTAAATGCGTTCGATTGTTTCGAAACGTTTTTGTTTTGTTTGTTGCAAATGTTGTTTTTTTTAAAATTGTTCACAAAATCGTTATTTAAATCGCAACGTATTCAGACAAAAACTTTTGAAAAATTTGATTAATGTTTGAATGTTTGTTATTATTGTAAACAAATTGTGTCATAAATAGCAATTCTGATCAATTATTTTGCATTGAAATTGCAATATACACGCAAATAATGTTCGAACACAACATTTTGTTTTTTTTTGTTTGTTCATTTGTTTATGAATAAAAACAATGTTAAATTTACGTTTCGTTTTCAAATTTTGATAAACGACAAAGTAAATCAAAAATTGTTTGTAAAAAAATTTTCGATTCGAAATAATGTTACGCATCATTTCATAACGACATACGAATTTTTCGTTATAACAAATTCGCAAAATTTATCGCGTTTAACGTTTTTGCGATTGTTATGATTGCGTATTTCGTCAATTTGTTTATCAATATTAATATCGAGTCGTTAATCTTTTCAATGTAAAAATTTCTAACAAA
>JABSSW010000049.1:0-148404 GCA_018902385.1 Physcia stellaris | reverse complement strand
TTTGTATTTATAATTTTTTTTTTTTTTTAAACAAAAACGACACGTTTTTTTTGCGTGAAATAATCGAAAACGTTGACAAAATTTTCATTATACTCTGTCTTTAACACGATCGATATTTTAATATCGATTTTTTTTGTACGTTGCGATCTTTTTTGCGATGTCGATTTGATTCATAAATTTTGTTTTTCGTGTTTTGAAAATCAAAATTTTGATGATGAATTCAAAATTTTCGTTGAAATTATATCGATTTCGTAATTGCACGATTTGTTGCATTTCCATCAATCAACATTAAAAACAAAACAAACATTTATATGATTTACTTTCAAATACGATATTGTTTTTTCATAGTTTTTCAAATCTGCGATTGTTGTTTTTTTTCAAACAATTTGTTTCAATATTTCAAAAAAACGATCACGTTTTTGACGAAAATCACGATTGCGACGAGATTATTTTATTCGTCGAACAATCGATTGAAATTTTTCGAGTACGTTTTGACGAGAAATGTCGATACATCGAATTGAACATATTGAATCGCTTTATGAAACATCGTGAACAATAACGATTTTTTCGCGTTCGCATTTTTTCTGTTTCTTTTCGAAAAATGTTTGTATTGTTTTGTTTCAATCGATCTCGTTTGAATGATGTGATTTGTAAATATATCATTTGTTCATACATGTCATTTCGCGCGTTTGTAACGGTTTTTCGTGCAATTTGTTTCAAAACGTCTACGATCGAAACATTTGCATGAATGTGATAATGATGAATAAAATGAATATCGATGCTCGATTTCGAAATCGATGAAATTATGATTTTTCGCATCAACGAAATCGTCGAAATCATTTGATTTGTAACAACGAAAAATATCGAAAATCGAATTCGCAAATAACGAAAAATTCGAACAATGCACATCGCGATTATCGATGACAAATTCAAATTCAACATCAACGAAAACGTCGAATTGTTGCAATTTGTATGTAAATAAATATTGATCAATCAAAAAAATAAATACGTATCGAATCAAATCGCGAAACGCTCGTTCATTTTTTTCTTTTCATAAAATTGTAAAGTATGCTAATTCAATTTTTCATTTTGATGATTTGATTTGAATTGGTGCAAATCTCGTTCAAATTTGCAATCAATTTTTTCTTTTTTTCGATAAAATCGCAAATTTTAAAATTCACGATATCGTTTGTTTGAGCGTCTCTTTTAACATAATGGAATACGATTGACGAATTCGAATATCGATATGAACGTAGAAAAATTTGATGAAATCAAATGAACGATATGTAAATAACAAAATGCAAAAATCAACGACACGAGACGAAAATTTTCGCGTTACAAACATTCAATGTTTTTTTGACACATCATTCAGTTTTTGTGACATCTATATTTAGAATTCGTATAATCGTCTGTTTTGTTTTTGACGTCGTTTTTATTATCGTACGAGTAATGTTACAAAACAACAAAATGTTCAATCAACGTTTCATCGACGAACAAATTGTTGAAATTGATCAAATCAAAAAATATTTCGTTTTTTTTCAAACGTGTTGCGTTAAACTCATTCGCTCGTGAAACATTGTTTACATACATATTTTGACAGATTTTTTTCAAAACTCAAACAACAAATCATTATTTTGATCGCAATTTTTTGATTTTTCAAAAATTTCGTCATTTTTCAATACAGTACAAATTTCATTTGTGCGTTTATTTTTTGCTCGCGTCAAATGCATCTCGTCAAAAATCAACGCGTCGTCGTTCGATTTTGTGTTTTTTGAAAATTACAAATTGATTTACGACAAAAGACGATTGTTCAATTCAATTCATCGTTTTTCAATCAAAACTCAATATGAAATCGATTATTTTCGCTCAATTGCGAGTCATCAGCGAAGAAAAATTACAAAGATTCGATCATTGCACAGAAAGCAAAATTCGATTTGATCGAATCAATCGAAAAAATAAAAATCGAAATAATCGAAAAAAACGAAAACGAAAAAAAAATGGAAAAAAAAAAATGAAAAACAAAACAGCGAATCAAAACATCAATTTTCAACGTTTAAAAAAAAGCACAATGTGTTCAAAAATATTACAAAAAATTTTTGGAAAAAGTTCACGTCTCTTTTACATTGAAAAATTACAAAATTTGTTTAATTTGTTCATTAAATCAACGTTACAATTAAAAATCATATAGTCAAAAAAAATTCGAAACGTTCGTCAAAAACAATTTCTTTTCGAATTATTTGAAATGTTTCAAACAGTTCGACGAAAAAACGCTCGAGTTGATCATGATGATTTGAATATACGTTTTTGCGATAATTCGAACATGATTTCTATGATACAAACAACGTTGAGAAAAAAAAAATTTTTCGATTTGATTTTACAAATCGAACATACAATTACGCGTTGAAAATGCGTTTCGCGTGCAATTGACATTACGTATCGACAAAAAGAAATATCGATACGTTTCGTCACGAGAGAAATGATTTTTGAAATGACAATTCGTCGTTGTTTTTAAACGTGTTCATTTACATGAAAAATCTACAAAAAAAAAAAAAATATCGTCGTTGAATTGTTAAAATATTTTTTTTTGATAATGTATATTATTTACAAATTGCAATATCGAGTCGACAAAATCGTTATCAACGCGCGCGCTTTAAACGAAAAAATTTACAAAAATGTAAAATACAATCGACAACATTGTTCGATCGATGATTTACAACGACTCGATACAAATCATAATGAAAATCGATTTTGAATCGAAATTAAACAACGAATTATGTTGCAATTGATTTACGTCATGATTTTTTGTGTTTATTGCGAATTGACGAAATTTTGCGCATTGAATTTCATTATATTGAAATCATAAACGAGAATTTCAATCATTTTTGCATCAAATTTTGATGTTGAAATTTCGAAAAAAATTCATCAAAATTCGAAAATAAACAAAACATTGATAACGAGTTCGTCAACAATACAAAATTAACAATGCTTTAAACATCAAATTTTTCTATTTCTATGACAATAAAAACGAATTTTGATTGAATATGTTTCATTTACTCGCAAAATGGTTGTTTGTTCGAATTCGAATCTAACGACAAAATTTTTCGACGATTTGATGTTATTTTCGCGTTGTCACAATCAATGTTTTTTATGATATTGAATTTGATATTTCAAATTGAATGAATTCGTTAACGTTTCTATTACAGATATTTCAAATCTTTTTGAATAATTTTCGCAATAATTTTGTTGATATCGATGTGAATTCGAATTTTTCGAAACGCACTCTTTTCGCAAAGACGATGTTCAATATTTTTTGATTCAAAACGTTGAAATATTCGCAAATTATGTGATTGAAACGATTGAAATATGAAATATGACAATGTGACAATTATTAAATACATTATCAATTGAAATGATAAATCTATCAAAATGCGAAAAGATTTTTTTAATTTTGATGATCAAAAAATACATATTGCAACGACGCATGCGACAGAGAATGCGATTGCGCATAATTGATGACAATATCGAGCAAAACAGATTTCGAAATGTCAAACAATAGTGTTTTGAATAGCGAAATTTTTTTGATCGCGATTTGTCGACGAATGCAATTTGATCAACGATTTTGATTCGTTTCATCGACATATGTATATATTTTCTAGAACATCAATTTCTCGTTAATCGTTCGATGTTCTTTCATGATCGTTTTGACTCGAAAATTTTCAAAATAAATCGTACGTTATTGCATATTAAATATCGCAATTCGATTGAAACAATAAATATTATGAAAAATTTTGTTTTGTCGTTGATATTGTCAATCGAGAAATGTTTAATCAATATTGAAATTCAAATGATTCATTGATTGAAATCGTTTTCGTGTAGTGTACGTTGTTGAAAATGTATTTCAATTAATTGTCGAAATTTCTATTATTTTTTCAACATATATACTCGTACGATAGTTTCAATTTATTTGTAAAAAGTCGATCAATCGAATTTAAAATGAAAATTTTCTAACGTTCAAAAAAGATTGAAATTGAAGACGTGTTTACGAAAATTGTCGATTGAATCATTTTTTATTTTTCACATCATTTGAATATCGTTTTTCATATGAATCATATTTCGCATAGCAAACAGCTCGTTCAATGATTATGATTTGAACAACATAAAGCTATTATTTTAATGCAATACACAGCAGCAAAATTGTTTTGTTCAAAATTTTGAGTCAAAATTCTGACATTTGTTTGATATATGATCTCTAAAACAAAAACGAAAATCGTTGTTTTATTGATTTCTATTTTAATTTTTACTATTTTTTTTTCACAATGACATGAAGTATGTCAATGCAATTTTAATGAGTATTTTTTAGTCTGCTAATATGTATTGATGCAAAGCGAATTTGTTTTGAATGTTCAACGTTATGTGTTTTAAAATTATAATCATTTTCGCGAATTTTTGATCGACTCACTAATGCAAAATTGAACGAAAAAACAATTATTACGATATCGAAAAAGAACAAAATCAAAAATTGAACGTGACGAACACAAAAACGACTATAAATAATTGATTATTGAATATAAATGATGAAGTATTTTTAAAAAACGTGAAGAGTTGACTGAAACAAAACGTGAAAAGCTAAAACAAAACGTGAACGTGAAACAAAACGTGAAGAATTGATTGAAACAAAACGTGAAAAATTGATTGTAAATATATTTTGATTGATGAAAATGTAGAAAATATTTGATAGTCGTCGCATAATGTTTATATATGCAAATAAAAAATCAAAATTTTAATGAAAACGAATTTGATTGAATGATTTAACGATTAAAACTGTAAATAAGCATTTTTTATTCAGAAAATCGCGAATTCGAATCGTATGATGAGCAACGTGTTGAACAATCGAATGAATTATTTCATGATTATAATTAAAAACGCAAATTTTGACGCGAGTGAAAATTTTCAAAATAGTCGAATTGATAATTTGAAATCATTGCTAACATGTGAAATATAACAACAACAAACATAATTTTTTTTGTTGTTGTGACAAATTTCGATGAAAAGTCGATATTGAAATACGAAAAAAAAAAAAAATGATTGAAATGTTGACAAAACAACGACGATTGCAAACAAAAAAATGACAAAACAAAATCGAATCAAAATGATGTAAATCGAAAAAAAAAAATGATAAAAACGTCGTTCGAAAGAATAAAAACGATTTAATTGTATTTGACGAAGAAAGTGATTGAAAAAAATGAAAAAAAAAAAAAAAAAAAGAAAAAAAAATCGAACAAATGTTTCGACAAACTTTTTGATTTGAATTGCAAAAAGAAAAAAAAGCGCAACAAATCGTAAAATTGCTAATGACTAAAAAGAAAAAACAAAAACGAAGAAAAAAAAACGAATCGAACAAATGTTTCGACAAATTTCTTGATTTGAATTGTAAAAAAAAAAAGACGCAACAAATCGTAAAATTGTTAATGATTAAAAAAATCAATTTCATGTATTGATATGAAAAATGATTTATTTCGTCGTCATCGAAAACATGATCGCACGATCACAATTGAACGTATATAAAATTTACGACGTGATGAAAATTCAAAAACGCGTTGAATCGTGTCAAAATACGTTTTTGAAATTCAAAACTTCGAATTACAACTCATCGTCATGATGAAAAAAAATTGCAACAATGTGATGTAATGATTGCAAATTGAAAAAAATAAATAAAAACGAAAAAAATTGCGAAAACGAATAATAAATAAACGAATTTGCGAAATCAAATTTTGTCGATTTCGTATCAACATCACGAAATCATGATCATGAATTTATATGAAATGAAAATCATCAAAACAGTTTTATCACGACTAATGCACAGTCGATATGACATATAACATTTATTTTTGAAAAAATTTATATTAATGTTTTCGCACGAATTGAAAATTGAACATCGAAATTTAAAAAACAAAATTACACTAAATTAACATGAATAGAAATCAAACATAACAAAATCATTTTAACATCATTGTTTTTATGAATACAACATGCAAAAACATCGATTTGACAACGATAAATATATTTTTTTTATAAATTGTTATAATGATTACACGTTGTCAATTTTTTGAACTCGAAACGATGTTTTTTCAACAATACTATTTTCATGTGCTATTGTTTTTTTGTAATTCATAATGTAAATTGTGCTTTGACTTTTTTACATTATCGTGATTTTTAGAAATAAATGTTTCGATCAAAAAGCAATGAAAATGTGAACATTTTCTCGATGTTTAAATTATTTTTAATATATTATACTTCGTACGTTGACGAAAAATGATAACTAAAATTAAATAATCGTTGATTTTTTTGTTTGATATTATGCAATTACGATGATATTGTTCATTTCATTGACAACGATACTTTTAATCAATTGTTGTTGTTTCAACATGCGAATATTTTCGCGTCAACACATATTCAATCATTAACGTCGTTTGTAAAATCATTTCTGTTTATGAATTTCAATTTTCTTTTTTTTTTTTGTTTAAACATCACGATCATCATCATCATGTCTCGTAACGCGAATCAATTGATCATTTGTAAATGTATTATTGAATCGAAAATGTGTATGATTTTTGATATATGTTCAAACGTATTCGATTTAAATTGTTATCAACGTCAATATTTTCGTCGTAAATGAAAATGCGAAAAATGCGCACACGTTGATTAATGTATTGCGAAATTTCGTCAACGTTTATCAAAAACGAATTTTTTCAATTTATTGAAATTTACGACGATCATACGATTTTTTTAACGAGCGTCAATCGTTTCGTCTCGTTTCAAATCATTCATTCGAAACAATTGAAAGTTTTGATTATTCAAATAAATTTCGAATTTTAATGTTCATAAATTGTTGACGCAATTTCAAATCATCGATCGAAATGCTTTCGTTCGTTTTACATTCATTGCGTCGTCACGAACAATCGTGTTTTCGCGTTTGTCGTCAAATCAAAAAATCGTAATTTGAAACATGCGACGAATGTTAATGAAAACATAAAACGTCGAAATGTTCGTTGAATATGTTTTTTTTTTCGTTTCATTCGAAACGAATGAAACGATTGTTAATTTATAATGTAAATTCGATGCGCGTAAAATTTGCGATCGCAAAAATAATGTTTTCGATTTTTTCAAAATTAAAAATTTTTTGTGCATGACAAAACACGCGAACTCGTATCAATGTTGTAAAAACAACATTGTCGAATTTCGAAACGTGTTTTCGCAACGACAATCAAATCGTCAAAAATTGTTTATCAATTAATTTACGACAAATCGCGAGCGATTGCAAAAAATCGATTTCAATATCGACAAAAATGAATCATTATTTTTGTCTCAAAATGAAAACGAACTTAAAAATATAAACACAAAAACTCATTTTGAACACGACGACAATTTCGACGATTTCGAATTTGACGATTTCGAAATCGAACGATTCGATTTATCGAATTTCAAATCGTTGTTTTCGCATCAATTGAAAAACAAAATTTCGAATTTTCGTTTTACAAAAACATTTACAATTTGAATTTCAAAATCGCGTCGTTTTCGCGTCGCAAAAAATTGTAAATATGTTTTTTAAAAAATTTGAAAAAACTCATTTTTTGATTTATAAAAGAAAGTATCAAACGATGTTGAATGAAAACGAAAAAAATATTGAAAATTGTGTTGACGAAAAATCAAACAAAAAAATGTATTAAACGTTGACGAAATATCGTTTTCGAACATTCAAATAAAAAATGTCGAATCAAACGACGAAAACGAAAAACGTAATGAAAATGAAATTGTGATTTGAAATGAAATTGAACACAATTGAATTTTTGTTTCGAGAATAATCATGTTGTGTGTCGATTTCATTGCATTTTTTCGTTATATACGAAATTGCAAAAAAAAATTTTTGCATTGTTGTTTGATTATGAATTTTTTTGAATTTTTTTTGAAACAGTCATGTTTTTTTCGCGATTGTAAAACATCATTTTGTAATTTATATCAAATTTTTCAACAATCAAACGATGCGAATGAAACGCGAAATTTGAAAAATAAAATCGAACGTGTTGCGACGTATAAAGAAAAAAATTTGACGTCGAACGTTGAATATTTAAACATTATTTCAATGATCATGTATTGAAAATTTTGTTATAAAAAACGATTTCATTGCAAACATCATCATACACGATATTGTGAAAAATTGACATTATTCGCATCAAAAAATTTGCATTGTATTTATTTTTCATTTATAAATTTCGTTGATTCGTTTTTTTTTTATTTTGTTGTTTTTACATCATTCGTACGAAAATGTTTTTTAATAAATGCGAATTGATTAATGAACAATCTTTTTGTATTTAATAAATTTGATGTTGTCAAACAATTATTTTCTATAAATTGTGATTTGATTTGATTTTGTTGATATTGAAATGTTTTGATATGTTTAATTTTTGTTTTGAATAAAAAAAAAATGAATTTTTTTTTTATTATTTTGATATTTGCAATTTGAAATGATACGAAAACAACAATTTATAAATATTTAAAACGAAATATTTGATAATTATAACAGTTGATCAATAAATATGATGAAAACAAATGTTTTCATTCTTTATATTGTTTTTTCATTTCATATGTTGATTCATGATCATCAACTCGTGAAATTGTTATTGCGAAATCGATGAAATTTAATTTCGCATTCTCGTTTAATTTTTCGTTTTTTTTTTGTTTATTTTTACACGACGTTTGATTTTTCATTTTCACGACGATGAGTTGTAATACGAAATTTTGAATTCTTAAATGTGTTTTGACACGATTCAACGCGTTTCTATAATTTTCATCACGTCGTAAATCTCACGCACGTCAGAAATTAAAAAAATTTTTCATCGCGATGAAATGAATTCGTTCAACAAAACGAAATCAATGACATCGAATTTCATCATCGACGACGTAACTAATAATTAAATCAAATTGTTTTTTCAATGAATTTTTTTTTGCAATTTTTTTTTTTATCATTTTTTTCGTTCGTGCGTTCGTTTCGTTTTTATTTTGTCACGATTTTTTTCTTTTTTTTTTTCAATTTCGTTTAGACGATTACAACTCAAACGATCATTTCGTTTTTATTATGTCACGATTTTTCTGTTTTTTTTTTTTCAATTTCGTTTAGACGATTACAATTCGAACGATCATTTCGCTTTTATTTTGTCACGATTTTTCTTTTTTTTTTTTTTTCAATTTCGATTTTTCTTTTTTTTTTTTTCAATTTCGCGCAAACGATCACAACTCAAACGATCATTTCATTTTTATTCAATCATGATTTTTTTTTTCTTTTCTCACGATACTATCACGTCGTTTTTATTTTGTCATGATTTATTTTTTTGTCATTTTCAATCGTTGTTTCATCGCGTTCATCGTTTTTCAATCAAATCAATCGACAATTTCTTTTTCAGTTTCGTATTTTGCGCAAAATATTCACGAGTTTTCAACATCGTCATTACAACAACAAAAAATGATGTTTGTTGTCTGTTATATTTCACATTTTAGCATTGATTTCAAATTAGTCAATTAGATGTCGAAACGCGAATTCGATAATCAAACATTGTTATAACGTTTTCATTGAATTCAAAGTTGTTATTGTTCGATTTTTTCAATTGTAGCATCAAATGCTCATCACACGAATCGAATTCGAACATTTTTTGAATGAAAATTTATCATTTACAATTTAAATCGCAATTCTAATCACTAAATTAACAAATCGATTTCATTTCGTTAAATCATTGATCATTTATTTGCATATATAAACACGATGCGTCATTCAAAAAATTCTACATGTCTTTTTTCTTTTTTCAACTTTTTTTTTCTTTTTTTTTTTCGAAATTTTTGCATTTGTGTCAGTCATCGTTTCACGAAAATCAACATTCAGCATTGAACATATTCATTAATTCTTATTTAGTCGTTCTACTTTATCGTCACATTTTCGCAAAGATAATGTTTATTTTTCAAATTTTTTTTTTCAGTTTGTCGATCGAAATCATTTGAAATTTGCTCATTATAAAACATCAAAAATTTTATCATAATTGTCATGCATGATTTGACTTTTGAAAAATTGTTTTTCGAATTGATCGAATTATAAATGAACAAAATGATTGTTTCAAACGAAAAAAATGAAATGAAATACATTTGTTTTGTATTGTTAATACTAAAATTCTAAATTAACATATTTGAATTTAGCATTGAAATGTAAATATCATATAATACAACAAACATATTTTCAATAATAGTTTTTGCATTCAATATTAAATTTTCTGTATTTTACAAAACAATACATTCATTTTCATACAAAATGTTTATATCACAAATAATAATATCAAAGTTCAAATCATCAATGACAAAATCATTGTGATCAATATTTTCATTCATGTTTCAAATATTTGAATTTCTGATTTTATTTTTTTCATTCAAAATTTCGATAATCACATTCATGCAATTTTAATTTTCTCAATTTTTTCATTTTTTCGTGAAAAAAAACAATTTGAATCACATGCGAAAATCATGTGCATCGTTTTCAATAACAATTTCTTGAAATGTAAAAATGTTTGATGTCGTATCTTGTTGAATTTTCAAAGAATAATGACGTATTAATGATAACGTTATGCGAATATAAAATGTATGATGTTTGATTTTCGAAATAACGAATTTCAACGAAAAAGAAAATTCGTTCTCAAACATCAAATAACACGAAAAATAAATATCATGATGTGAATTTGTTTCACGCATTTTGCATTTTCATGTGAAATCAATGATAATTCATGAAATTCGCATACATGTATGATTTTAATCGTACGTTTCAACATTTTCAAAGAATAATAGCATCGAACGTCGAAAAAATAATTGTATTGATGATTCTAATTGTTGAAAAAATATTTCTCGATTGAAATCTATTTATGAATACATGTTATAATATTATCAACGTCGACGTGATTGTTTTTGAACATTTTGCTTTTTATTAAATTTCTAGTCAAACAATCATATTTTTCAATTTTTTGAAAAAGTTGAACTATTTAATGTTCAAATTCGAATCATGATTCTCGTCATTCGCGTTTTCATAATCATCATCGTTGAACAAATGATCGAAATCGTTGTTTTTTCGAAAACATTGTCAAAAAATCGAAATTGTCGTTGAACATTTTCATTGATTTTTCAATCATCACTTTATTGCGTGTGACATTTTTATTTCGATTATCGCGATTTCGATCATCGCGATCTCGATCACGTTCTAATGTATTCTGAATTTCAATCGATTGCGTCATTTTGACAATCTTCTTTCGTGTAATCTTGATTTCGATCAATTTCGTTTTTTTGTTTCGAATCGTCATATCTGAAAATTTCGACTCATGATCAAAAAGATTTCGATCGATGAATTTTGATTTTCGTTTTTTGATTCGAGTTGTTGTGTCGTTTTTGCTTTGTGATTTTCGATGTTTGTCTTTCAATTCGATGATTGCAAATTTTTTGTTTGTCATTTCAATAACGTCGACGTCGTCAACATCGAAAATATGATCAACATTCATGACATTGTCAATATCATCGACGTGATCAAAGTTAAAAACATTGTTTTCGTCGTGAACAAAATTGAAAACATCATCATTATCGAAAACACGAGCAAAGTTCGAAAAAACATCGTCATTCGAATGATCAACAATTGAGTTTTCGTCATCATCGTCAACATCGAAAACATCGTCATCATTGACAACAAAATCGTCATTTCGATCAATATCGACGACATCATTATTTTCGAAAACACGATCAGAATTGAAAACATCGTTTTTATCGTCAATCGATAAAACGAAAAAAACGAAACGTGATTGAAATCGATCGCGACTATTTCATAACACGTAATTTACGTCAAAAAAACGTTTCATGATGTCAAAAATATTTCAATTCGAATTCGAGTTCGAGTCGACGTGCGTGATCAATGAGTTTCAAAACGAAATGATATCAAATTTCGATGTGATGAAAGAGAATTTAGATTTTAATATTTTGAAATGAAATGAAACAATTCAAACGAAAACAACGATGCATTTTCAGATTAATCGATTTCGAATTGTTTCAAAATGTCTCGTATATTGTGAGCACACGAAATATTTGTTGTAATATTGTGAATGTCAATACACGATTCAAAAGAATGTGTATTCGATTTTTTTTTGATTTTGATGAATCGTTTGTATTGTTTTTCGATTTTGTGCAAAACGTGAAATGTAATTCGAATAAACAAATTGCGATAAAATTGTCGATTAAATTTCGTGATTGTTGATTTCGTTCGAATTTGTTTAACGACTTCGAAATAATTTTCATATTGTTTAAAAAAATTAATAGAATTTTCAAACGTTTGACTACAAATTTCATATTGTCAATGAAACATTTGAGCATTTGTTTCAAAATGCGATGATCGTTTTCAATTCGAAAAGATTTATGAGCGTTGAAATGCAACATGTCGTTGATGTTATAATTGCAAAAACAACGTCGTCATGAAACATCAAATCAGATTTTGCGCAAATACACGATTTCGTCGCGATAAAAACGTTCGTATTTATTTTTCAAATTTTTTAAATTAGTTTGTAGCTCTCACGAGTGAAAACGTGAACAATTTCGAATCAATGTTTCATGAATTGTTGTCATTCTTGTTCGATTTTGTCATCGTTGAAAGAATGTTTGCAATGTTTTCGAATTTTTTTGTTCATGTGATAAATGAAAAGAAGAATTTTTGTTGCTGAATATCGAGATTCGAAAATTTCGAACAATACTCAATTCGAAATGAAAACGACTACGAGAAAAAAATTGAAAATCTAATTGTCGATACAGTTGATCGATATTTTCATCATTCATGTCAAATTCGTTTTATTTTTCGTATTAATAAAAATCAAATCTTGTGAAATGTCATGCATTGATTGAACTAATACATAACTACACGAGAATTTCTAAATGAAAAGCAAATACATGAAAAATCTGTAAAAACATATGTAGAAAATTAAATCGTTTGAATGCGTCAAAACGAATCTCGATTTTAACATTCGATGTAATAAAATAAAAATGTTAAATTTAGTGATTGATCAAATGTTGATTTCAAATGTTGAATTCGATGCACGCTCGTCACATTATTTCTCGTTCTTTTTCAATTTCGTCTCGAAACGACTAATTGATTTTTCTTTTTGAACGTCTTGCGCGATGTAGATATGTCGTTAAATGACGTTGAATTGATTTGTCGTCGAGACAAAAAAATAAACGCGAAACATCGCGAAATAAATCTCGTCAACGAAATAGATTCGTCGAAATCTTGAAAACATTCACATGATCATATTTTGAGATAAACAGTTCGAGCATGTTAATAAAATCGTCGTTACAATCTTTAATGCATTGAAATTTTCGAGTGTGCGAAAATCGATGTGTACATTGCATGCGTCAAAGCGTGAAAACAATGAATGTTTTGAAAAATGATCAGTTCATACAATTCGTAAAAGACAATTTCGACGAACATTAGTAATTGATGATTCGGCTTCGCGTATCGACAAACATGAAAATTCTTGCAACATCAGATTGATATCACGAAACGAACAGTTTGATCAAATTGATGAAATTTCTGTCATCACAGTTAACACGTCGACGTTACCGCATATAGAACAGCTGATTCGTACAATGCATTCAGCGAAATATGCATGTAATAAATCTTTTGAAAAGCGAATATTTTGTACGAATTTTACAGATAATTTCGCGTGTCATTAGTAAGCAATTGAGAATTTTGTTGACGAATTTGCAAATGTTCGAACTTTTTGTTGTTTATTCATATCATTGCATGACATCTTACATTATCATTTATTGTTCATACAAATTTGACGACAATTTCTGAAAATGTTTTTGACACGATTCAATTCTTCATGCGACGTAAATTCTGACTGTAAATAACGCAAAATGACAATGAAACGAATGAGAGCGAAAAAAAAAATTATTGACGTCAATCTAAAAATGAATTGTAACGAATTCAGTGACAATTTTTTGATCGATCATAGACAATAAAGTTCACGATTTAATCATTTCGCAGAACAGATTTTGCTGTTTTTGAATTAATTTCGTGAAAGACATCGACGATATTTTGAGCATTTTGAAATTCATCGTCGTCGACATAGTATCAAATGCGATCGTGAAAATTTCAACTCGATCATTTGCAACGATATTGAAAACGATAATAATGATATCGAAATTGCAATATGTCGTCGAATTTTCATTCGAGCGTTTCATTTGCGATAACGAATTTCGAAAAATCGTTGTGTTGCTTTTTCAACGAGTCGTTGAAATCTTTTCTTAGCAATCAGAAATGAAAAACTGAATGAATGTGCATGTCATCGAGTAGTTTCAGCTCGTAAACAATGTCTCGTCTTTTGACAACGAGATATGAACTCAATTTTTGTCATTCAATTTGTCAGATGAACGAACTGTTTTGATGTGACGACGATTCAATCATACAAAATTCTTTATTTCAAAACTGATCGAGTAGCGAAATTTGTTGATTCGAATCGTCATTCTTTGTTTAACGTTAACAGCATTGATTTTGATTCACTCGATGATGCGATTCATTTTTTCGACGATAAATTCGTTCTGTTTGATCAATAAACGCTTTTTAATGATTTCGTAATCATCTAAATTCGAGCCAAAGATCATTCGAGAATGATAATCTTTATTGATGAAAAACGGAATGAAATCTGTGATTGCGAAAACGTCATTGTTGTCAGCGAATTTCATGATGTCGATTCATTCAACTCAATCGTTTTGACGATAATTGCAATATAAACGTAGACGAATTTCAATGTCTTGATTAGTTCGTTCGATTTGATCATTCGTTTGAAACTGAAATGTCGTGAACAGTTTACATTTGATTTTTAGACGTTTGCAGAAAGTTTTTCAAACGCGACTCACAAATTGATCATCTCGATTCGAAACGATAAAAAAAATAAATCATGTGTGCGAAATACGTAATGAAGCAATATTTTGACGCAGATCTCGACTGTCAAATCGTCATTCTCGATCACACAGAAAACATAATGTCGTTTTTTGATTAATCGATCGATAATAATGCAAATAACGTTGTTCTCTCTGAACTCAAATAATTCGATTATGAAGTTTATCGAAATATTCACTCATCGCTGACTAAAAATTGACAATGATGTTAGTAATTCATGACGATCATCGTGAAAAATTTTAAAACGTTGACATTTGTGACAATTACGAATGTAACGTTTGATAGATAATCGTATATTAAATCAATAATAATAACGTTTAATGAATTCTTCAATGCGATTCATGTTCGAATGAGCACAGAAAAATTGATCGTGAACATCGCGAATTATTTCAATCATGAAATTCAAACGATTTGATATTCATAGATTTTCGTTTTTGAAAAAAACGTCGTCTCGATTTGAACATTCTTGTAAATTTACTTTCTCGTTGATGATTTGTTCATCGATCAGAATTTGACGATGACTAATACAATTTTCATTTTCTCGATTGATTTTCATTATTCGTTCGTACAAATCGTTTTGAGCGTCAATCGAACACAATTGCAATCGAAAGAACGACAACAGAATTTGTTTTTTATAGAATTTTCGTTCGTCGTCATCGACAAAGCGAAATTTAAACATTCGAATCAAAACGTTCGCTTTAACATTCTTGATTTCGAATTGATATTGAATTTTGATGTTGTAGTCGATCAAAATTTCTGTTCAGCGTATTTGACGAGAAGTAAATTTTTTGTTTGTCATGAAAATTTTCAGATTTTTGTGATCGATGTAAATTTCGACGAACTCGTCGATGTCTTCGAGTTCGAATTTTCAATGTTTCAGACATCGAATAATGATTAGAAATTTTTTGTCGTATATCTCGTAATTGCATTCGACAGAAATCATCTTTTTGCTGAAGAAAATCATCGAATGAAAAATTTTTTCGTCATCGTATTGCGACAGAATTTCACTCAAACATCAATTTGATGAGTCAATTTTTAATATAATTTTACGATTACGATCGTAATGTCGAAATATGAAAATTTCGATAATTTATTTCTTCAATGCTTCGAACGTTTCATTGACGAAATCGATTCATTCGAAATCAATTTTCTTTTTGATCATTCGAATCAAAAATTTGACGAATTTGAAAAATGTTTTGATGAAACGACGATAAAAATTGCAAAAATTCACAAACGTTTGTATTTTCTTAATGCAAATTAAACGAGTTCAATTGACGATATTTTGAATTTTTTTGAAATTCATACGTAAACTCTTTGTCGTTAATATGACGTTCAAAAATGAGATTTTCGTTTGAAAGAATTCGCATTTCTTGATATCAATTTGAAGCTCGATTTTTTTCAACTTTTAAAACATTTGTGTGAAATGTCGTTCATGTTTTCTTCGAATTTTGCTGTAAATAAAAATATCGTTCAAATAAACTTGACAGAAATGATTAATGTATTCGAACAACAAATCGTTCATGTAATATTGTCAACTCGTCGAATTATTTGTTAGTTCGAAAAATAATACATGATATTTGTAAATGCTCAACGAGCATATAAAAATAGTCAGTTTTTCGTTTTGTGAGTTCATTCGAAATTTATTGAAAGTCGATATGATGTTCAGTTTGAACAAAAATTTGCAATCTATAACTCGAGCAAGAATTTTTTCAATCAATGATATAGAATATTCATTGCGCTTGATTATGACGTTCAACTTTCGATAATTCACACAGAAACGAAGTTGTTCGTTCGATTTGACGACGAATAAAATGAACGATACGTACGATGTTTTGTTTGAATTGATAAATTTTTTTGAAAATTCTCGTGAAAATATTTCTGAAAAATCTCGAATTTCTTTGACGATAAAGAATAAACTCGACTTCGAAACAATTGTTTCGATTTTTCGATCAACTCGATTTTGTGATCGTAAAATTTATGAAAAAATAATTTATCGACTTTTTTGAAATTGAAAGACGCTTTCGAATCGTTTAAAGAAATCAAAAATTTTTCGTTTCAATTTCTCGACGATTGCTTTCATGATTTTAAAAATTTTTTTTGAAATCGATATCGAAATCGAATTCTATTTTGATTAGATTTTTTTTTTGAACGTCGTCAATGATTTCGTTCAATTTCTTCATGATCAATGAGAACGTTTTGATTTTCTTTTTTCTTTCTTTCGATTTTGTCAAAAATTGATAAACAACGACGTCGATAAAAACGACATTCAAAAACGCTTCATAGTCGAAATTTTGTTCATTGTTTTCATTGTCGAAAGTCGAAATTTTGAATCGTCTACTAAATCGTCGAGCAGATTTCTTGACTAAATTCGATCTTCGAACAGAAATTTTCACGAAAATAAATCGTTGAGAATCTCGTATGATTTTAATTCGTCTTTTCTTTCTCGAGAGTTTGACAGAAAAATATTTTTTATCAATCTTCTCGATAGCATATCGGAATTAAAATTCAATATGTTTTTGAAAAAGAATTTCTCGTCGTTCTCGAAGTTCTCGACGATAAAAAAAAAAAATTTAATTTTGAACGAAAATGAGAATGATCGTTTTTGAATAATTCGATATTTTTAAAAATTTATCGATATCGATTGCTTGATCGATGATGTTGACGATGAGAAATAAATCTTTTAAAAGAATTGATCGCTCGCTTTTAATTCTCAGAATTTTGAATGTTTCGAAGTGAGAACAACGATCGAGCTTGAAGATAATCTTATCGTTCTTCATATTCAAGATGACTTCGTGAGCGTTCATCCAGAGCTTACCCAGTATCAGCGAATGAGCTTCAATTCTGATGATGAACATGAAAGTCGTGATTTCTGAATGATCCTGCACGGTAAATGTAAAGTAAATGACATGAATAATGAGCTTAGCCTCTCGACCATCGAATTCATTGACGAGTTTCGATCGTGATAGAATCACAAAAATTATCTGAAGTGTTTCACAAACTAGCTGCGCAATCTTTTCATCAATGAAAGCGTATTCAGTGACATCTGTATTCACTAATGCTTGCAAATTATGTTCGTATTTATCGGAAACTAATGTACATTTAATTACTAAAAAATTGCTTTGAAATTTATTGAACGTGTTGAATGTTTTTGACATTGTTGAAATAAACAGCATTTTCGTCGCGACTCTGAGAAGATTTAGACGTTTTTCGATTCATGAATTGAAAAAATCTCGCTGCTAGTATCACTAGAATAATCATCAGAAAAAATTGAGTCGATTTCGATTTGAAAATTCATTAAAAACTCACTCATTTCGTTGATTGTCAAGATGTTTTTTTCTTGCTTAATTTTCTTGAACAATCAAATATCGATGATTTTAAAAAGAAAACAATTTCGTATCAAATGATTGAAATCTTCACAGCGATAACAATCTTTATCGATGTCATCTTTATCATAAAAAGCCTTCATGATCACCTGATCGGCGGCGAACATGATTTTCTTGACGTTGGACATGCTATCACGAACTACGGCTTTGACAATTGATGTTTTGAAAATAATTCGTGAAATATCTCTAGATGTCGAATTTCCGAAACGTGTGATTTCAAAAAAATGTAATTCTTGATTCATTTCTTCAATCAGCTCCTTTAAGCTCTCGACTGTTTCAAATCGGTCGTTACTAACAATGACTCGTTGAAATTGAGAAGTGAATTTCTCGCGAAATTCGTCTGTCAGATTCTGTTTCGAGTAATGAGACAATTGACTAAACAACATCAAAAATTCGAAAAAAAAAACTTCGAAAAACGTTGATTGATACGCATGATAAAAGTTTTGAATTTATTGCGTACGTTTCGTTCTTTGTTCTTTTCAGCATAGATCAAAGTCAGAACATCAAAAACCATTTGAGAAGTTTTGAAATAAACAATGTCGATTTTACGTCGAGCGAAAAAATGCTCGCGAGTTTTGTTTTCGATTCAGTTGATAAATGTCGTTGCTTTGATATACTCGTCGACGAAATGATCGACGTTAACAATGAACTTGTTTTTGATCAGTTGCTTTCAGATCTCGTAAAAAAAATCTGAAATGTTTTCATTGAACTTGAAAGGATTCGACATTTTGACATTTCTATTCTTTTTATCGATGAGCAGTGTGAGATTGAAAATTGACGTTGTTGTGATTTTTAGAGAGTTTATTTCGTCTTGAAGTTTTACATTGCGATTGATCAATTTAGCATTCTCGATTTTGAATTTGATGTCATTCTGAAAGATGAACGTTGTTGTAAAATTCATTCGAAAAATATTCATCTCGTCACGCAACGTCTGATTATTCTTTTTGAGTTTTTCATTTTCGATGTTGAGTTTGAATTTATCGACATTGAGTTGATTTATATTTTTACCTTTTCGTCGAAGTAAGCTGGCGATCTCTCGATTGTGTTTCTTGTCCTTCTCGACCCTCTCGAGATTTTTGATCAACGAATTATAGTCTTCTACGTGAACGTTCCAATCCCAAACAGTCTGAATTCCCGCGTCACGATCGATCTTAAGTTGATCTAGCATTTGCAATATCGTGAAAAAATTTTTGCGAATTCACTGTTGAAGCTGTTCGACGATACAAATGTCTATCGCATGCTTCGCATCGTCCGAATTGTAATCTGCGTTTTTCGAAAAAACGTAATTTAAAAAAGATGTTTTCTATCAATTTGAATGAATCGACGATAATTCGATCATCTTTCGAAAAAATTGCTAATTGTTGAATTTGACTAAAAATCTTGCGCTTAAACTTAAAGAAAATGATCACAGAAAAAATGTTGATAAAAATAGACATGACTGAGACTTTGATGCAGAAGAAGAATTTCGTTTCAATCGATTCGACAATAAATATTCAGAAATAGTCGTGCTTTAGAAATTTGATCGTGAAAAACAACGAAAGCAATTTTGAGCTAATGTTATTTTTGTAAGAGGCATGGCACCAGAGATGCAGGAGACAATAGTATGACTAGACTAATAACTGCAGAACTAATTGCCTTGCAGGCCTCGCAGTATATACTCGTTCTGCCTGTTGAATTGTACGAACCCCTGAGTCCCTGCGCATGAATATCTAGCCGATATGCGATATGCGTGTTGGGTGGCTAGTATGGTGAAACTGGCCGTCTCATGGGTTGGTGTTTCGAACCATGGCGGGATCCGGCCCGCACTTCCTGCAGGCCTTGGACCCTGAGTTCCTTACACGCGCCCCCTCCTAAGCACCGAAGTCCCTTGAGGTGACAATGCTCGATTCGGCCAACTGTTAGGCCAACTGTTAGAGTCGTATGGGTCGATGTCCATATGCTGTATCCATATGCTGTATCCATGGGCTGTATCCATGGGCTGTATCCGTGGGGCTGGCTTGGAGGACCGCTATGATCGCGACCTCCGCACCGAATATCCTATGGGGCTTGGAGGACCACTGTGGCCGTGACCTCCGCACCGAATATCCTATCATCCTCCTCGACCCCTAGCCAGCCTGCGTTAAAAACCTGAAAACCACCTTCGTGGGTGACTCAGGAAAAGCATGATCTGGTGACTCGACTGCCTGCTGCTTCCAAGATCGAGAGCCTGGCTTCGTACAACTCACAGCCCCCGTTTGGTGACTGACAGCTAACTAATGACAATGAGACCTGGATCTGAGTCAATATCTTCCTCCCTATCTCCCTGCTCCCTATACCGAAGTCGATGAGTTGACGGGGATGATTTGAATGCGAAAGACAACGTATGATCTTCTATTGATGGAATAATCGCGACCGCATTGGGTACACCAGGCTTCGAAAACCTCCCCGGTTTCCTACCCCTACCTTATCACGATACTCAGCGCTCAGTCAGACCGGGCAGTAACCTCTGAAAATGTTTCTGGCACGGTTCAGCCCTCCATGCGCCGTAAGCCCTAGACAGTAAGCAGCACAAAATTAGTGGCATGAGGCCGTGCACGACTATTCGAGTCAGTTGTATCATCAGAAGATCGCACGTATGGACGCTGCGATATCGGCTATCAGATACGTTTCGCTGTATGATCTGACCATAACCTGATCACTTATTCGAGACTATAGAACGTCTATCGTGCCGCGATACTGGCATGACTATTCAAATCAGTTGATCTGTCAAATGAATTATACCTGCGAGAGGCGCTCGGCATCGAACGCGCCATGATGCTGAACTGCTCTCGAGTCGATTGTATCACCAGGAAAACTGTACTGCCGTGCTGTTGGCCTTCAGATACTTTCCCGCTATATGGCTTGACCTGAATCTGTTGCACGGCTTGTCCGCGGCTTGGCTATATGAATCTGTTGCACGACTTGTCCGCGACTTGGCTATATCTATGATTGTTCTTTTATCAATGCCGATGTCTTGTAGCTGATGCAAAGGTTTTAGCGAAGCTCTCTCCCCCTTTTAGCTATAACTCCCTCAGAGAGCAAGACGGCTTCCTTGATGTCTTTGCATCCGTTTGACTATTCTTGAGTTTCTATGCATATTCAGCAATCGGGCGGGCTTGCAAGCTTGACTTATCTTGAAGCTTAAAGAATTGCGACAGAGCCCCGAGCGACGATACTCTCGATGAATTATGCATGCTCTGAAGACGACTCTGCAGGAGCAATTGATTGCCCTATTCATTGTGCTTTACATGATGAAGAAAGTCATGAAATTCTGCTGTGTGCGAGATCTTCTATGATCGCCGCCTTTTGAATGTATGATTCATGCTCTACTCTCCGGTAGTATGCTATGAAATTCACGTAAAGTTAGCCCATGCCAATGCTCGTTGGATTGGGACGATAGCTTATCGTATGACTTATCATGAGATGCTTGCTCGCAGTTCTCTGATTCATTATCCGAATCTTTGATCCATGCTTGCATGCCTAGATTATGTCAAGATGCCTACAGCGACCTATATCTTGCAGTCCTGCGCACATGCTAGGATATGACTTCTATTCGTATGCTTCAGTCCGGACGAGATGCCTTGACAATTGGCCTATATCTCGCTTCCGGCTTCTTGTCGCATTACATGTAAGAGTATACCTGACGAGATGCCTTGACAAACGGCCCATACCTCGCAGTTCTTGACTTTGTAGCGTTCTTCGACTCTTATGAACATGCTCAGGTCCTGCCGAGATGCCTGCAATGACTTGTATCTCGCAGTTTGCGACCGTGCTTGCATGCTCGAATCGTGCTCGATGTCCAATGGACCACCTCGCTCGCTTGCTTTATTAGGCCAACATATGCTCTGAGGTGCCTCTCACCAAAGCGCTCGACCAGGTGCGTTCCACACCGAGACCCGGCCAAGAGTTGTCTTTATTGGCGACGTCCCCTTTTATAACTTCTGTTCGACCTACAATACTTCCGTATTGCTCCAAGATGCCTTCATCGAGATGCTCGACCAGAGATTGTCTATATTGTCGACGCCCCTCTTATTAAGACTTGATGACACGTAAAGCAATTGCATGCTAAACTCCCAACTTCGTCTACTATCGCCAATGCGAGCGTGACCATACCAGGAATAGCTAGTTCCTGCCTCACAACTGCACATGGGACTTACGGCAATGAGCGGACCAAGTCATCTATCTATGTATGAGCTTGAGAGCCGCCGTCAATGCCTTCTTTTACTTCAGATTCGTGAATATGCTCCTGCTCAACCACCCATTGGTCAGACTCGAGGATTCGCGCATTACCAAACCATACTCATCGGCGACCACGTCTGGTGCACAACCGAGAGCAGCAAGAAGATCACCCGAAGAACTGTCCTCTCCGCTTGCTCTAACGAGATCACCCGAAGGACTAGTTTCTCGTTGTCAGAAATCTTCCGAAAAATCTATAACTCCCCTTGAAGATCACCCGCAAAATACATAATCTTCCTATTGATTTGACTTGAAGCTCACTCGAACACGAAATACTTGCTTCAGTTGTCAGAAGCCTCCCGAAGGATCTATGACTCCACTTTACTTTCTGTAGTTGATAGAAACCTCCTGAAGGATCTATAACTCCTCTTTGATGAAGATGACTAATCTTTCCTTATGGCTAGGCTTTTGCATTACTGCTTGAGCCACACCGAAAGACTTGGAGAATCACTCTGATCGTGACCTCCGCATCTGGCAGATTCGAATTGATCGAGACGTCTGCAGAGACCGTCGCAAAACGCCAGACTGACGATTGCTCCTGAACTCTCTCTTCCTCAGTGACCTCGCTATCAGATCGCCTGTCGTGCTTGTTGAGGTTTCGATGATGCTATGACCAGAATAGAATGCTATGATCTTTGCTATTCGTCTGTTGTTTGCTTCGAGACGTTGATCTCCACACGGACGACCTAATCGAATTGAACTGTTACAGAATAGATGCTTTCAAGAGTACGCTTCGCCGGCGTTTGAAAGCTTGATTGTTCCGACAGTTGCTCTATTCTTCGTATGGAGCTCTGCCAATCCTTTAACATTGAGGTCAAGGGGTCAGACCTACTGAAGCCCCTTGTGCTTGCAACTTGTGCGATTTCATGGATTTCGAACGCATTGCTCGTTGTCGGTCACTACCTGTATAGCGATTCATTTCGCTGCATCTGCACACCCATTGAGGAGACGACGAAGCTACTTCTGCTCCCGTGTCCGCACACCCATCGAAGAGACGAACTATGTGACCGTATTGTCTGGATTCACTATAACGTATAGATCTAGGCATTCCGCCAGGGACCTATTTTACAGGCGAATCAGCGAGACAAAAGCAGAACGATGTACTCAACAGCTTGGTCTACCGCCGTTTCGCTCTTATACTTTGCTCCATGCGAAGCCTGTTGCGTGCGGCATCCATATGGCCTATACAGATTGTAGCCTTCGCCGAGCTATAATGGCCAAATAACCCCTATGGGCGAAGCGATAGAATTGACGCCTTCGCCGGGCGAGTGGCAGGACTGAAAGGCCTGATAAGACTGTTTTCAATGCTTGTACAGCATACTTTCCTGCTCAGCTGCAGACCCGATAGGGCTGTTTCTTCTATTATTCAGGTAAACCCTCAAGACTATTAGCCATCTTCCGATAAAGGAGTAGATAGAACTAAGGGGTGACTTCTTGCTCGGCTTCGAGCCTTGCCTGCCCTCGAGCCCTAATACTCGCCCTCATATCTATCGCATGCTGTGACCTATTGTGAGCTCGTCAGACATATCGTATGCCCGTCAGGCCTGTTGCGTGCCCATTGAGCAGCTTCCTTGCTGATGTTTCTGTATATGTCTTTGATCTCCGATAGAGACAAAAGGTCTGTGCTTATCGTATAGTCTGCGTCTTGTTTGAAGTCGTTCCCTCGCTATAGAGCATTTGTACGAATATAACGAAGGCTCCCTCCGTGTTATGAGAAATAAAAACGACTGGTTCTTCCGGCTCGATGTGCTCGAAACGATTTATGATGAAGAGATTTGCATTGAAGAATGCCAAGGCCGAGCAAATATTCACTCTGACCAGATTGCATCCAGAGCAGTTCCACGAAATCGACCGATTCGAACCACTTCTAAAAGCTCTCGTTCAGAAAGTGTCTGCGGCCGTTCTTGTTCAAAGCTGATACTCGTACGAAGCAGACGCCAATGACCTGAATTGCCTGCTGTTTAAGACCGCAGCCTCGTGGCTAGGGACTGAGAGCGAAACTGTTCAAATTCAATAAGGGCATCGCTTTCGGACTGACCTCTGCTCTCGAATTTCGATGATCTCTTCGTCAACGACCTTGTTTCTATTGCTCCTAGCCATGCAGAGCTTCTTGCGACAATGCTTGACGATACTGCCAGCATGGCTCGTCGCAAAAGGCTCGTCGCTGCTATTGCTTGTTGCTTATAGCTTATGACTTATGACTTATGGCTTATGAAAACATTCACTATGCGGACTTGACTGGAGGTGAGCCAATCAATCGCGATTCATGCTTGTTACATCCGCAGCTTCTTGTGCTATGTAGCATCGACGATGTAGCCGTCTTGACTGACTTCTTATTAGCCTTATCAGACGTGAGTTTCTTACCGCCTTGGTCTTGAACTATATTGCAAAGAACGGCTTCGCATCTGCGCCACTTCTAGATCGTCTAAGAAGCTCCCTATTGAGATCATCATGCAATTCTGCAGTTACGGGCTCCTGTAAATGCCGCCATGTGATTTCCTGAGCAGAATATCCTGCTATGCTTCTTGTTGAGGCCATCGTTTGACCAGCTCTTGAGAATGTCTTGATACCCTGGCTCTTGATGCCCTGCAGGAGGAGCAGGACGGTGGAAGCCGTTGTTCTCACATTGTTTCTCAATGGCTTGGGTGTAGAAGATCCACTCTGCATGGGTGCTCCGGCAAGGTGCGCAGGCTCTTCCAATTGCCTTGACGTTCTTGGCCTGCCGTTACTGCTATGGGCATCCGAGAGCTTGGAATGATTGGCGCTTGTCGCTGGAGACAACAACGAGGCCGAATGATTGAAGTCAATTGCTGTATGTTGTAGACTCCTTATCGCGTTGGAGTAGCTTGCTCTCGCAGTTCTGCCTGGAGGCTTCCTGCTTCTTCAAGCTCTGGCTTGCTCCCTATGCTGAACAATACGTGACAGTGTGATAGTACATTCAGTCTGGATTGCGATACTTAACTGTATGCTGTAGAGTCTTCATTCTCGATCTGATGTTCGTCCCAGCTTTCGAAGAACGTATTCCTCGCTCCGACTCTTATAGAAGGAGTTCCTCGTTCAAATCGAACTCTGAAAGCAAGACACGTCCAGCCGTTGAACTGGATGCTATACACGAGTGGTGCTAACCGGTAGGTTATTGTAGTTATTAGAATGTAAGAGGCATGGCACCAGAGATGTATAGCAGAGACAATAGTATGACTAGACTAATAACTGCAGAACTAATTGCCTTGCAGGCCACGCAGTATATACTCGTTCTGTCTGTTCAATTGTACGAACCCCTGAGCCCCTGCGCATGAATATCTAGCCGATATGCGATATGGGTGCCGAGTGACTAGTATGGTGAAACTGGCCGTCTCATGGGTTGGTCTTTCGAACCTTGGCGGGATCCGGCCCGCACTGCCTGCAGGTCTGGACCCTGAGTTCCTTACAATTTTCGATGAAATAACTCGTGTTGATTTATGATGAATAGTTTCTGATGAAACGATGAATGTTGAATTTCGATTTGTCGTATAAATGTTTGTTGATTGATAATTTGACGATTATCTTTGCAATTCGTTTTTCGATATATTCGATTTGATATATCGATTTTCGCGATAGACATTTTTTTGAAAATTCTGTACAGCATTAAAACGAGCTATGTTTTTTATCTTTCTTTGCTGACCCGCTGAATAGAGTCGAGTCTCGTTGTTCAATCTGACTTTGAGAATGACGTCTTAAATCTTCGTGATTGATTTGAAATTTTGTTTATTGAGTAGACTGTCGTACTTCGAACAGCCTGAAGAAAATGAATGATTTAGAAATAATGTGAAATGTCATGCATTGATTGAACTAATACATAACTACACGAGAATTTCTAAGTGAAAAGCAAATACATGAAAATTTGTAAAAACATATGTAAAAAATTAGATCGCTTGAATGCGTCAAAACGATTCTCGATTTTAACATTCGATGTGATAAGATAAAAATGTTAAATTTAATGACTGATCAAATGTTGATTTCAGATGTTGAATTCGATGCACGCTCGTCACAAATCTCAATAAAAATTAATGTCTAATGAAATTTGTTTCAGAAAAACAAACATCGACAATTCGTATTGTTTGATTTTGCAAATGCTATTCAACACGAGAATTTCGAAATTCTTAAATAAAAGTTGAGCGACATATTTGTTGACAAAGAAAAATTTTTCAAACGATCGTGATATTTCGCATCGCGACAACAACAAAATTAATTGATAAAATCGAAATTGAAAGCGTCGTACAAAGTTTTTATAGAAATGTCAATGTTCATTTTCGCGTTTTGATTTTCTTCTTCGCATTGTAAATGTTTTGAAAAATGAAAAAATGATTGAAATGATTCGTGATCAAATCATTCAAAATCTCGATCGAAATCACGTCTATGTTTGTTAAATTGAAAATTGAATTTGTCGATCAAAAAATTGATTTTTGTCGTTTGTAATTGCGATTTTTTTCAAAATTTCGTTTGTCATTTGATGTTTGTGATGTACAAAAAAATTTTCGTTGAAACGAACGAATGATTATGAAATTTCGTTTTGATCGTGAATTTTCATAGCGTCGCACGAACGTTTTTGTAGCATGTGATTTTTCATGAACAATTTTGATCGCATTTAAACGTAATTTTAAAACGTTTCGTGATGATTGAATCATTTTTCAAAATTGAACGATTTTTTGATCGTTTGATTTTGATGTTGTAATCATGATTTTCGACGTAAATTATGAAAACGTTATGTTTTGTTTCAAAAATGTGATGTCATACAACAAATTCAATTGATTCGTTCGAAAAAAATGTTTCGACGATTGTGAAAAATGCGAAAAATTGATTGTTCGTCATTTTGATGTGATTAAATTATTATGAGCAGAAGCAACGAATTGTCAACGATTAATTAATCGAAATTTGTAAAGACGAATTCAATCGTACATCGTTGATAATTTTACAATAACAAAATCGAGCTGTCGAAACTTCGAGCAACGATAATAGAAAAAAAATGATAATGATATTTTGCGTTTGTTGTCTGTTTCTGCTTGAGATAATGTTTTCAAAGAAAATCGTATGTCGTTGACTTCAAAATCTAAAAACGATGATTGAATCGATTTGATTTCAAACATTTTTCATCGTACGTCAAAAATGATTTTTGAACGAAAACAAAAAAACGTTATATGCGAAATTGATTGTAATGCAATAAAATCGAGAATATTTGTTACAGAAAATGTTTTCGTTTGATGTATGTTTCTTTTGAAAATGATTTTTTCAAATATAATCGTATCGCGTTGATTTCAAAATCGATAAATTGTGATCAAATCGATTTAATTTCAAACATTTTGCATCGTACGTCAATTATACAATGTTGACGAAATCAACAAAACATTGATTGTTGAACAAATGATGTTGCGATAGAAACGAGAATGTTTGTTACAAAAAATGAAACGACGACATCATCATAATATAATTTGTTTACGCGATTTCATTTTCGCGATTACACGTGTCAAAATTAATCAATAGAAGTCGAGTTTCTATTGATTATACGATAGCGTCACGCTAAAAACGCCACGCGCGATTTGCACTTTCAGACTTCGAAACTGTCAATCTGCAGGTAGAATTTCTCGGATAATTCGATTCAAGCCAACACAGCATTATCACCATGTTCGGGAAAGACCAAGTGAATGAAATAAACACGGATCTCACAGCCGATCTGTATCCACCTGTCCAAATATCTCCAACATTGAGGATGCCAGAATGCTGTGGAATTGACATCTTTAGTCTTGAAGTTCAGTCACGATAATTGAAACAGGCGATAGACTCAGCTGGAATTCGTCAATGCAAGAAACAGTCTCACTATGTCAACCATCAGAGACAAGAGCTCTCTATCTGTGTCACCATTAATTACTATTCAAGGGCATCTTTTGGTCTATTTTGAATCTCTATATACCTTGTCCTCATCTCAACGAGAATTGGCTTGTGTTTTATACTTATCATTCCATGCGCCCATAGGTTTGATGAAGTTTTGACATAGGTACATTTACATCACTACTCACATCCACTCAAAACCCTATCGAAAAAAGAATTGACAAACGGAAGCCTGACTTGGGAAGGAACTCGAGTCCAAAGCTCCACTCAAATCAGCACACTGCATTGACTCCGAAGACGTCTTACCTTGTCCCCGCGAGTGGTCTATATCCTTTATCGGTACTTAATTTGTCCAGAACGAGTGAACGTCAGACATTAAACCGCTAATCTTCATTTTAGGATATCACAAATGAATTCATCCAAAGGATCAAAGAGGCTTCATCTGGATAGCCACCTCGGCCACAAACGCCTTCGATTTCTGTTGACGAGGTAACCATAGCCCCACGGGGTTAATAAGATTCAATTTGTCAGTGGAAGCTAAAGTAAGTTCCCCAGATGCTTCCTGTTGATGGAATGTTTTTGCATAACCACATGACTATCCCGTTCGAATCACATGCTGAACCGACTGGCAAACCACGTATGAAAGCCGAAGCTGACAATATGAATTCTGATTTCTACGGAGCTGTGACCACTGGGGTGAACGCCCCTGGTCATGGACTTCTAAATCGGTTGCAACTCTTGGAGAGGAAATTCGCTCATCTTGACGGAGTTCTACCAGAGATCGCCAGCTTGAATGCTAGATTCGAAGACCAGAAGGCTAAAGGCATTTACCTGAGCCAATTGTCGGATGGGTATTTAGCGTTTCGAAGACGGTTTGTGATTCTTTATCGAAGGAACGTAAAGGGTAAATCTTGTTAGAAGACTTTAAGACCTGGCGGAGACCGACGACGCTTAATCAACCTACGGGTACCTTATGGCCGAGCCCGAGGGTTTAGCTGCCATTCGCCAGGACAACAGTTCAGCTCACGAGGGTGACGCACTCGGAGATGCCGTACTATTCAGCAAGGATCCTAGTCTATCGCCGAGGACTTACCCGAGTTGCACGGCTTGACTCACGAGCAAGTCCTGAAATTTAGTAGTAGGCCTTACCTACAAGTGGTGAACGACGCAGAGGCTGACTGGATTGATGAACATACATCGACTGACGATGGAGGGACTCTATGGTGTGCTCAACGACATGCTACAGCTCTTGCTCAAATAAAAATCATTTCCAATGGATTCAAAACCGCTATTCACAGATTCTTGGCCCAAATCGAGCAGAATTGGTTGCAATTGCCGGACAAAGACCACAGTACCCTACTTGGGACGGCATATTTCCATTGCTGGCGATCAGTATGATTCGGCCATGCAGATCTGCGGTTACCTGACTTGAGACGAAATCAGAAAATGGCATTTTCTTCATGTCATTCCTCAACTCATCTCCCTGCCATCTTCAGGTGCTTTGTGTCAGGTGAGACGACTTTCATCTGCGACCGGCATGTACCAAATGTCAAAATTTTGGGAGGAGCGTGACCGAAGGGCCACCTTTTCGCGGGTGATTTGTACCACAGGCCAGGCGACTTGGGCCATACGTGCCGTTGGGTCACGACAAACACAGGGGCTCCAGTAGCCGAATAGTCGGGTCCGTGTGAAAGAATGCTGGTATGCCAGCAGCTAAACTCTTATTAATTTGCAATCAAAATCAACGAAATCGAGGTTTATTTCTATTCGAGTTTATTCGATTCAACGATATCATTAACAATTTTGCAAAAACATTTGATTCAAATTCAATTAAGAAATGAGACTATAACGATACATCACTCTGGCATCCAAATCCTGGACCTAGACCCTAGATCTCTTGCCCTCCCTGAACCATTCCGGGCTGCTAGTCTGCAATCTCCCATCAAACGGCAACCCTCCTTCCTCCGCATCTCCTTCACTCGTCTTCTCGCTTCCTCTGGACTGCCTAGTGAACAGGCTCCAAAATGAGCTCTGATCCGGGCGCTTCCACAGTCCATCTCCTTGCAACCCCTTCTTGAAGATCGGGCGCATCAAAGGGAGGCACGCTCCCACGATCCCAAGAGAGGCTTCCACCATCGGCCAATACATTGTTGGCGTCAAGAGGTCTAAAACACGTATAAGGTTGGCCTATTATCCTACAGAGAGCACAGGAACGTTTTATCGGAGCACTCACAAGATATGTCGGCATCGCCGGCATTGATTTCTGTTGTCAGAAGTTAGATGAATTGGCGATATGTATTATGGGATGGGGATCCGGTACTCCGATTGACATCGTAGAAGACTACTAGCCTTGCGATTCCTGCGAGAACGACACTGCATCATGTTAATAGTGCGACTAGATGATACATGGTTGACTTAAAGTGATCCAAGGAGCAGCAAGCAGCTCACGGCTATCTTTCTAGACGATGGCATGCGGAGAGCCCAAATCTGATAACAAGTTAGCGTCAGATCTACAACGAGGCTTTGGGATTTATACCGAGGGTATCGGCAACGACAAGATCAACACTATAATATTAGTATCAGTACGAGGATCACTCTCAAGAGTCTATTGAACTAAACATATACCATCCGTGAAGATATCAGACCAAGCCTGAGCGATATACATCATATTAGTGTCGATGCAGTAATCTTGACTCGCACCCAACCCAATCCAATTCCTCGAGACGGGCGCACATTGCAAAAGGTTGGCGAAGAAGAAGCCGATGATCCAGCTGCTCGTTACTGCTACCATTGTCCACATGAAGGCAGTAAAGATCGGGCCAGAGAGGAGTCTACAAGAGACAGAGACGTCAATGCTATATATCGAGGATACATGGACGGCGCTTCTCACCTTCTGTAAAAGAAAAGGACGCCCAGCTTCGTGAATCCGAACGCCAGCGTCTGGGTCAATTGCGATGCGAAAATACCCTTTTATTGTACCGTCAGCCGAATGTGATCATAAACCCGGGCGGCTGCGGACCTGCAACAAGACCCTTGTACGATGCGTGACTATCGGATTGCCACGGACACTGATTTGGGTATGTCGACCCAGGTTTCCGGAAGCCGTTGCTGAAGACCAGAAAAGTAATTAAACTTCGAACTCGGTGGATAAACCGATAGTCGATGTAACCTACCAACTAGCATACAGATGCCTGTACCGATGGTGAAGAGCTTCATCAGATGTCAGTAGTGCAGATTTGCAGCTATTGAAAGCTGAGCTGC
The DNA here is from genome assembly GCA_018902385.1 of Physcia stellaris. NCBI lineage: Eukaryota > Fungi > Ascomycota > Lecanoromycetes > Caliciales > Physciaceae > Physcia > Physcia stellaris. The sequence goes on along the minus strand of JABSSW010000049.1, from coordinate 116,625 downwards.
TGGATACTCACGTATGCGAGCACGATGAGGAAGTCGTCCCACCCTAAACTACATTTCATGAGACGCCTTGCGAGAAACGCAAGCCTATGGCGAAGGTTCCCAGTGCCATCAAAACGGCAGCCAGCGCATACATCTTTCCTGGGGATTCTTCGACGCTCGTGAGCGAAGACATCGTGGCTGAAAAATCGAATGTAGTGTCGTATGCCAGCACAAAGTCCTTAGCGTGAAAGTGTGGTTTGTTAAAGTTCAGATACAACGATTTTTCAGATCCATGGACTGAATAATATTGTTGGGCCTGCGAGCCTCAAATCACGTTGTAAGCACTTTCTGAAAAGAGCTTTGACTCTAGATCCAACTATCAGCAGCCCCCAACGGTACCACTGTCTCTACGCTCAGCTCTGAAACAGAGGCGTCATGATGCAACTGTACTCTCTATAGTAAGAGACACAGCTACGCATTATAACATCCACTCGACTGCGCGGGGGATCATCGTTGATCATTGCTGACGATTTGGGGGCCGCGATGACATTTGGTGCGACACCAAGTAGCACAACGGCATAGCCCGATCTGACATGCATATTCTGCGACACGATAATGTTCACAGATCCATAAGCCGCTGACGTTGTTTTAGATGGCTATAAGCCTCGTATTCCTGCTCTGTGATTCACATCTTCCAGCAATGACGACCTTGCCGCAATTATCGCCCTCAGTTTGCGTCAGAATTCAGGCATCGAGGTCCGCAAACGGGTGATTGTTGCTCAAGCCATCCAATCGGCTCTCTGAGGATTACATGGTAGGAATACCGTAGCCTCCTTTGGATGCTCGTGCTGCAACAGGGTTCCCCAGGCTGTGTATATTCCCCGAACCATATGCTCTGTACAACTCCAACTGATCCGTTTCTGAGAAAGATCATCTTTAACGATAAGTCACATGCTCATATCCGAACACCAAGCCAATACGAGGTGGATCTGGTTTCGAGATTCCTAATCAGTCCTCGAGGGTATTAAAGCGCCTGATAACAAGACGATTTATCCCATATCTCCCACGCTTTCAAGGTCAATCTGGTCCTTTACCAAAAATAGAAAGTCTTGGTTTTCCCTCCCACAGTCCAAAGACCTTTTGTCCCAGTGTTTCGATGCCTTCCCCGAGGATATTGTATCTCTCTATCCTAGCTCTTTCCACACTGACAGCTCATGCGTTACCTGTCGACCAAGGTAAGCTGCATCTTGATACCTCACATTGTCGCGATCCTGACTTTGATACTGTGTAGCTATCAGAGCACGTGAGGATGCCGATATTACTGATATAAAAAAAGACCCGCTGGGAGACCAAAATCTAGAATTAGGCTGGATTATGGATAACAATATTGTTTGTAAGCAGCTAGTACCATCCATACTTTTGGAGTATTATCTGATAACAATAACAAATAGGCGAGGGCGAGGGATGTTCTTCTGAGTCAGCTATTAAAGCTCGTGAGGATACCGATACTAGTGATGTTGATGATGAGACTCTTGAGACTCTAGGCCAAGCCGGTGGAGTGGCCTGGTCGATTGATCCAGAGATTTTTTGTAAGTAGCTATCCATCCTTTGATGTTCCGTGGCCTTGTCTAATATCATCTCAATAGGCGAAGGCGCAGGATGTCCTTTTAACCCAGCTGTCAAAGCACGTGATAATGACAACAGTGATGGTGTCAAGGCCGTCGACAAGGATCAGATCGGTGGAGTGTTCTGGGAGATGGATCGAGACATTATTTGTAAGCAATTACCTACCGTTTGGTATTTAGTGGCCTTGTCTAATACCATATCAACAGGCGAAGGCGAAGGATGTCCCTTATAAAGGGTTCACTACCGTTCAAGGTGCGACAAATGGCGCTTGGTGCTTGACATCTTCAGGTGTGACTAGGCTTTATATACTACCAGGTTAGCATAATTGGGGGACTCTTGCTTATCTCAACTTCAAGTCCCAGGGCCCCACTCTCCAGCTACATCTTCTCAAGTCCCCTGTTCTTTTTTGAACGTTCACTGTCGATTTCTGAGGCCTGTTGAGGCCTTCCTGGGTGTCAAGTAAACCCTTATGTTATACTAGATCTAGGCTTTCAAGTGGAGGGCAAGTGTCTATGTCATTGACGCCGCCATTGTCTGTTTTCCTCTTCCACTTAGTCGACTTGTCCCTGCGCCCAATTCTCTGTTACTCAACAAAGCTGTTGAGACGTAGGACGACCACGTCGAAGTGGATTGTCATTGCTAGAAAACCAGAAAGATTCAGGCCAGATGGTACCTAGCACGAAGAGACAAGCGCACCAGGCTATGCCTCAGTAGCATCAGTTGACATGAGCCATGAACTCGGTATGTCCTATTCAGATCAACAGTAAGGTATATGATACTACCCTCCAACTCCCCTCAAGAACAATACTAAGCTCCTCATTGTTTCAAAACAAGTTGTCTTTGTCAGCGATGCCCAACATAATTTTGAACCCACAATCGAAGCCAAGCAGCCCCAGCCTAATCTCAAAGAGATCGATCCGAACAAAGAGATGGATATATATCGGACAGATAGCCATAGCCCCAAAGTCCACGATCTACACGAACTTCACGAATAACTTCAATTATTGTACCTTTTAAAGACGAACGATCCCTATAACGATCCACTGCAGGCCAGTCTACATTTCACGAACCCACTGCAGGTCAGTCAATCCACAACAAAAAACCAACGAGACAAAAACAGCAGAATAACAAGATGCTCATCCCAACCACACTCCTCCTCTCCCTCTCCCTCCCCCTCCTCACCACCGCCCTCCCGCTCGACGCCCCCACCAACACCACCGAGCCCCTCTTCACCAACTTCCCCTCCACCCTCGAAGAGCGCGGCCACTACGGCTGGCTCTCCTCCTACGCGCCAACCGACCGCACCTGCAAAGGCGGGTGGGGCGGTTCCCGCCCCAAGATAATGGGCGATTGCATCCCATTCACGCCCGTGAGCGACAACGTGGGCATCAATTGGGGCACGGCGCCGTACAAGATCGCCGGGCTGGATGCCTTCTCCGATGATAAATGTGGGCATCAGGTGGGCGTGACGATTGAGGCGCCGAAGAAGGGGAGGAGTTGTGTCAGTGTTATGGGTGAGTCGAAGGGGAAGGGGTGGAAGAGTGTGAGGTATCATGAGAGTGTTTGAGTTGGGGGTTTAAGGAGGAATTTTTTTGGAGGGTTTTTTGGGATGGGAGTTTGGGGTTTGGGATTGGGTAGTGCGGTGATTGGGATGCTTTTTTTTTTTGTGTTTTTTGGGATTGTGTATGCGATTTTTTTTCGAATTCTTTCACCAACAATAGAGTTTTACCTGCGATGATACACAAAGGAAAGGATACTATAATAAGGATCTGATTAAGAGATCTTCAATTTTACATACGATGAAGCTTGAGCAGTCAAGTCAAGGTCCCGGGTGAAAAAGAAAGGGCGTTTTGCTAACTGTTATTCCCCTACATCTGTGCAAAGTCTGCGATGTAATGCATTCTTCGTTCTTACTGTCCTTCATCGCAATACGGACGAAGGTGTAAAGGATGATGGGCACGAGGTTGGTTTTGCTTTCGGGCGAGGATACCTAGACCCCTGTCCTGGTCACGGGATTTCCCTAGCGTGGGGTTGGCATCGACGTCTTTTTCGACTTCATCCCCTTCTCTACCATTGTACAGCTACAACAACCCTCAAAAACACTGTCACCGATTGGGGGAAAAAATGACCCGAGCCACTTGGCTCCTAAGGTTCAATTAATGCCAAGTAAGTAGCAGTAGTTGGCAGCAATCGCGTCGACCGCGGCGCTCCGAACTTCCGAAGCCCGAGTGAGTCTATGCTCAGGAGGTGGCTCCATGTAATATGCTCAAGGAACTCTTATCGTCCCTTCCAAGATCTGTAAAAGGCTAGAGTGATGAATAAGGTGAGTTCTCGTATTAACATGACATCGGTACGCTTTCGGGTGACTTCTAGTTGACTTTTCGGTTGACTATCCATGATGAGCCGGTAAGCCAAATAGACTTTTTTTCTCTTCTGTCTATGTCTTTTCTATTTTCGAGAACGGGAGGCTGCTCTGTTCACTCTTTAATTCGTGATTCAGTAGAGCTGTCTGATTTCACAAGAGGGAAAGCGATGCCCTCTTGCTTTCGTCGTGAAAGAAAGTCCTTTCAATCAATCGTAGCATGCGCATTTTTAAGTTGAGAAGGTTCGGTTGCTCTGTCCTGTCAAACTGCGCTTAAGGTTAGATTTCCATGGTTCTCACTATCTTATTCGTAGCTTAGCCCGTAGGTAGCTTTTCTCAACAAAAGCTCCCTCGACGTTCCGGTCTCTTAGACTGTACCGAAAAGGGAGAACAGACATCGTTGGCAATGCAGACCCATATTAGGGGATTGTTGTAATGCTGCTTACAGCATGAGCGTCTTGCTTTCTAACAAGCAACATTATGACCATCTCTCATGAACTATGTACGCCTGAGGCTCACCTCAGAAGTTCAGGGTAATATCCGAGATGTTTCCTTACTGTCTTGGTTCACATCTCTTCTGAAGTCAATGTGGTTCTTGTGTGGGGCCTCCAGGCGTACTAAGGTTGCAACTTTCGGTCCCCGTACTTCTCTTGTAGCTATGCTCGGATGTTCCTCGCCCAATGTCCAAGCCGTTGAGGCCCGAATGGAGTATTGGGGATGGAGGCTAAGATGGACCAATCAGAATAGTCCCATTCTCAGCAATGTTGAACCATAGCTCAACAGCAGTTGTGCATAAATACATTCTCTACACCTCCTCTCTCTGCCTTTCTTCTGCAACTTTTTCCACTCATACAGAATTGCTGCCAGATCGTTCTATCACAACGACACGTGACATTGCTTGTAAACCCTTGTATAAGCCTCTACATATCCACCTGCTGTGAGCCATCACCCATCCCAAAGGTAGCACAACAATCCGGCCCTCCTATCTACAGTTCACCAGCAAGCCAAACATAAATCAGAGAAAATGTTTGCTCCTCAGAGAATCGACAACTGGGGCATCATGTCTGTCAATATCGATGCCAACAGCCGAGCGCCTCCCCTTTCCACCTCCTCCTCTGCCTCGCAGCACAGATCCAACAACAGCAGCTACCAAGCCAACACAGCGAGTTACAGTCGAGAGAGCCTCTCCCAAAGCCACATCTCCTTCCGCAGCGGAGTAGAAAGCGAGCGTCACCTCCTCCGCCACAGCCCGCGCAGCAATGCCTATCACCGCGACATCGACAACGAGCGCCGAATCTGGAAGGACGCCCAACGCACAAAGGTCGAAAAAATCAGCGACGAGCTCCACCGCAAACTAAGCAAAGTGCGCCAAACCATCCTCCGCGAAAGCCCCGAAGCCCTCGAGACGCGCCGCCTGCTCCAAACCTGCCGCACCTCCCCCCTCGCCACCAAAGTGCAGAAAGCGCGCAAAACCTGCGCCGAGAAACAGCGCAGCGCGTTCGAGGCCTCCTCTTCCGCAAAGGAGAACGAGAAAGCAAAGGAGCAGGACCCCAGCACGAACCCAACCCCCGGCTCTTGCACCCCAGGGTCTTCACTGCCCTCCCCCCCAGGCCTCTCAACCGGCTCCACCACGCTCGCCTCCACGCCGCTAGACTCGCGCAAAGGCAGCATCGCAAGCATGCTCTCCTTACTCTCCCCCCACCGATCAAGCACCACAACCCTCGCCCTCCCCCAGCCCCAACGAAACCACGCCTCTGCGCCAGCGCCAGATCTCCGCCCCGCTGGAATACAACCCGCGCTTCCACCCGCGCCAACTAAGCCAATCCCTCGACCACCGCAACGGCAGCATCGCCTCCGAGTCCTCGCCGCTGTTCCGCATGCCGCAGTGGACGCCCCCAGCCCAGACGATTGCACCGCGTGCGAGATCATCCGCATCGTGCCGCATAATGCAGAGGGCGGGACGAAGGTGCTCCGGAGACTGAGTGATGGGGAGGGGAATTTGTTCATTGAGACGGTTCGGGAGAGGGATGAGAGGGGGCGGAAGAGGGTGTTGTTGTCTTGGGGGGTGGATGTTGATGTTGTTATCCCTGAGCCGAGGGGTGGGGGCGGGGTGGATTGTGGGAGGCTGAGGAGGAAGTTGGGGAGGGGGTATCGGCGGTTTTGCGAGATGGTCAGGAAGGTGTTTGCGGAGGAGAAGGGGGCGTGGGGGGAGGCGGATGCTTTGTGGGAGATTTATCCGTGACTTGGGGTTGGGGGTGGGATTTGAATGCGCGTTTGCTTGCTTAGATTTTGTTTTCTTTTTTCCATTTCAGCTTTTTTCTGGTTCTGCTACCTAGGTATCCATGATACTTTGATTCACTTCGGATAAATCTGACTTCTAGCTAATCGTATTACCCTCTCCCACCTCTGCTGGACCGGACTTCGGGCCTTATCTCAGGGTAGGTACCAAGGAATCCGTAGTAAGTAGGAGATGCGTAGGTTCCGGATACTTCCATGATCCGAGATTTTCCATCATGTTCCGGGATCCTAAGGAGTTATGTTTTGCGCTCTTAGCGGTGTTTCTCAGGTCATTGAAGGATCTGAGCGAGAAGGGGATTCGATTGAATCGCTGCTGATTTAGACATGCTGAGGATATGTACAATAGAAGAAGCATGCTAATCGTCTCATCATAGGTGCTATGCGTATCGGGACCTTCTCCTTGCATACTAGGTACTCCGTGCGCATTCTCCAACCCTGTCCATTTCTCTTTTTCTCTTTCTTACTCTCACAGCTTGCTCTTCACCGCCCCCGTCAGCAATTTCTGCCCGCTGCCCAAACACTGCACCGCCTCCCCAACCATCTCATCCACAATCTCCTTCGCGCTCTTCCGCTCATTCACCACCGCTGCCGCCTTGCCCATCAGGAATGGCCTCGCATTATCCATGGTGTCATCATCAATGTCATCCCCCAGCGTCTCGAAATCATGTTCCACGGGTATCGTCCCCTTGGCCGTGAGTTCCTTGATCTCCTGCGCGCGATTGTTCTCCCAGTTCTCAATATACGGGTTCTTCCGCACCCGCAACGGCCGTCCGGTGAAGATAATAGTCCGCACATTATCGTCAAACCCCGCCGTCCGCACAGCCTCCTGATGCGCTTTCGGCGCCCCGGCCTCCTCACTCAGCACGAACCGCGTCCCGATCCACACCGCGCTCGCGCCCAGCATCAACGCCGCGGCCAGACTTTGTCCATTGAATAATCCGCCCGCGGCGACGACTTGCACTTCTTGCCCTGTCAGCGGGCTCTTCTTGCCCCTGCACATCTGCGCCACGGTGGGGATGAGTATGGTTGTTGGCACATCGCCGGTGTGGCCTCCGCCTTCGCCGCCTTGCGCGCAGATCATGTCGACGCCGACGTCGAGGCATTTCTGCACGTGCTTCGGGTGCCCGATCATGTTCATGTACAAGACGCCGGCTTTGTGCAGGCGTTGCACGACGTGGGCGGGTGGGACGCCGACGGCGGAGACGAAGAGGGAGGCGCCGGAGTCGATGATTATGGTGACTAGGTCGTCGAGCTTGCCTTTTGTGTAGTCGTAGCTATGGAACGGGAAAGGGAAGTCAGCGCTGGGAGGCCAGGGTTTGATGGGTGAGCTGTGCTTACTTGGTTTTCCTTGCACTCCCGCCAACTTGTGGGATCAGAAGGTCGACGCCGAAGGGAGCGTTCTTGTCTTTTAGGTAGCCTTTGAGCTCGGCGATTTGCTCTCGCAACATGTCGGGTGTGTAGCCCACGCCACCAATGACGCCGAGACCGCCGGCGTTGGTGACGGCTGCTGCCAGTTTGGGGCCTGCGGCGACGTTCATACCGGCGAGCATGATGGGGTGGTTAATCTTCAGGAGGTCGGTGACTGTTGTGCGGAGTTGTTCTGGATGATGCTGTTAGCAGATGAATTTAGCATTATTAGGGGGCACGCTTACGAGGAGACGCCATGGTGATTCTTTATTTCGGAGACGACTTTGATCAAGATTTATTGAAAAAGGAAGAGAAGAGAAGTCAAAGAAGAGGAAAGAGGAGAGATATTAGTATGTGGGGATGGACTTTGAAGCAGAAGCAGCAGGTCCTCCGCATGCCGAGGTTCATCGGAGAAACCGCCTCGGCCCGTTTGCGCATGACTTGGCGCTTACCTAAGATATGGATGGAGTGGACTTCAATTTTCAGCTCTGGTGGTGACTACTATCATAGTACTCCCCGGTAATCTGTTCATTCAGATCCAATAATAAGCTACTCCAATTGTTATGACTGCACATACGTTGCTCGGGATCAGAAGGCTGACAACGAAATATTGCCAATCCCGAATACAACTCGCTCGCCCCAACAAATCCCATGGATTGCTGCATAAATTCCATCCATCAAGGCTCTATATGATAAAATCGCGTCCAAGAGGGGCTGAAGGAATTATAACTTACTGCTTTTCTCCTTTGTACGTTAGGTTTCCAAACTCAAAGATCTCGAACCTGCGCACACAGCTTACAAAGGCCTTGCAGTGTACATATCGATCATGGTACCAAGGTCGCCACTATCTCGTTCGGTTTCCATCCGTACGATGACAACTCCTCAAGTCTCACACCATCGACTCGGTCTCTATTTTTACGAACGTTACAGACTAACTTCAGCTCTTCTAAATCTATCATAGAAAGTGGTAATAATTGTCTTGAGGAGTTGTTGGTAGCATGTCCAATAATGCCTTGGTTGAAATTAGAATTACAACCAGCTTTTCCCGAAAATAATTCTGAAGGTCTCAAGCATCAAAGAACAGAGCTAATCAAATACCAACCGAGGGTTCAGTCGAGAACGGGAGGCTCTACACAGCCTGTTCAAGCTTTGTTGGATATCAAACATAGGACACAATGGTTGAAGTCGGCAGCCATCGATGGCATGACACACACTTTAGGTATCAGGATCTGGACTATATACCGCCATTCCACATCATCGCAGGAGTCAAGGTCCACAGTGGCTGATCGTGTCGTATCTGCTCAAAGCCAAGCATGTGTCCAAATTGACGGATTTGATCACGATACTCTAATCAAATTGCATACCAGCATGATCCAAAGTGTACTTTCCGGCAAATATGCAGAAGTTGACGACATAATTCACCGTCTCGCATTGACGGCTTTTTTGCTGCACGATAGTGAACCACAGAATCCTCCTCTGGACCTTGTCATCGTTACGCTGGAGACGCACCGCGAATACAAATCTCTAGAAGACAGAGAATCCATTGATACAACTCCTACAACTCTTCAACAAATAAATGCTTCTCTTCATATGCTACGTACTTCCTATGAACAAGTCAAGGGCTTTGCGTTCAATGAAGCTCCCCTTCCTAATAATCATGTTGTGCACGTTGCTTTGGGGAGTAATGTTGGTGATAGGATGGACATGATAGAACGAGCGTGTAAGTCGATGGAAGCGCAGAACCTGAAAGTTGTCCGGACGAGTTCGTTATACGAGACTACTCCTATGTACATGGAAGACCAAGCTCCCTTCATTAATGGTGTATGCCAGGTAAGTGCTGACGCAGTGACATAAGGTCAGTACTTAGAAACTTCTATTTTAGATCGAAACATCACTCGACCCAAGTAAGCTCTTGGAACAGCTAAAGTTCATCGAAAAAGATCTCGGCCGCCAAAAGACCGTCGAAAACGGTCCAAGGCCGATAGATCTCGACATTCTTCTATATGATGATGAAAAGGTAAATCTAGAAGATCTCACCATACCTCATCCTCGAATTTCGGAACGAGAATTTGTACTCAAGCCCCTTTGCGAGTAAGTCTCTTATACCAAGTCATAAAGTTTGACTCACTAAATTATGCAGTCTTATTCCAAACTCCAGGCCTCCGTCCGCCAGACTTATACCGACATTTCGTGATCGTCTCGAGGCACTTCCCAAACCTCATCCTCCACTGTCTCCTCTAATTCCACTGTCCTCAAGCGTTGATCCGCTCCGATCAGAATCGCCGAGTCGCCGGACTCAGCTGATGGCAGTTCTAAATCTCACTCCGGACTCGTTTTCTGACGGAGGCCTGTACCCGACTGAAGTGTCGGCACTGATACCATATTTAGAATCTCTCGTGTCGGCAGGTGTCACATTTCTTGATATTGGTGGCCAGTCAAGTCGTCCAAATGCCCCAGATGTCAGTCCTGAAGAAGAAATCGCTCGTGTCTTACCCACAATCAAGCACATACGCTCTCAGTCATCGTTCGATAAATTGGTTCTTTCCATTGACACATACCGTGCTTCTGTGGCTGCAGCTGCAATAGAAGCTGGCGCGAACGTTGTTAACGATGTTTCAGCAGGAACCCTCGATGCAGAGATGCTGCCTCTGGTTGCTAAATTAGGCTGCACAGTGGTGCTGATGCACATGCGTGGGACACCTTCTACTATGAATCGCATGACCTCTTACCCAACTGGAATCGTTGAAGGTGTAGGGCAAGAACTCGTCCAACGGGTCGCCGCAGCAGAAGCAGCGGGCATTCGGCGCTGGCGCATGATACTCGACCCTGGCATTGGCTTCGCAAAGAATCAGGCTCAAAATCTGGAATTACTGAGAAGATTTGGCGAGCTCAGGGCATACGAAGGACTCAAAGGTATTCCATGGGTTGTGGGCGCCAGTAGAAAAGGCTTCATTGGCAAGATCACCGGGGTAAGCGAGCCTAGTGAAAGAGTAATGGGAACAGCAGCGACAGTCTCCACGGCTATCCAAGGTGGTGCTGACATCGTGCGGGTGCATGATGTGAATGAGATGGCGCAGGTCACCAAGATGGCAGATGCTATATGGAGAGCATGATCTCGAACACTCATTATCTGGACTGTCAAATCGTCGCTGCTTTGAGTCTCGATATCGGATAGAGGATAGCCACTCCGTGTCTAGACCCCTGGTGGTTTAGCCTCCATTATACTGCCTTCGGATTGCACAGGCCGGAGTGAAATGCAGTCTAAGTTCCCACAAGAACTCCTTCAAGGTCGGGGAGCAAGATCTTCACCGATACGAGAGAATTCGGCCCGCGTGGAACACAACTTCCGACTTAAAGTTCTCTTGAAAGCACAACCGGGTCTTGCTCCGTCCCATTGTCTCGCAATCAAAGTTCCATCATATCTGTGATTTGAGGAACATCTCAGATTCCCATTGTGCTGGAACGGTCAATCCTGAAGAACACTAATATCAAGCTCATCATATAGCTTACATGGACTACCCTCGCTCGAGTCGAGAGATGAGCTGCGGGAAAGATAGTACCTAAAAGGTCCAATGGCTGGTCTTATTATGATTGTGACTTCAAGTTCGGCATTAGATCGAGTTTGGTAGAGCTTGCTGGTGGATACATTGTTGGCAACCAGGTTTGCAAGATTTAAAATGCACGATATTTACCTCGTTTTCTGGCTGATTGAATATATGCAGTCATGTCAGAGTTTGTACAATAATGGTTCATCTGGCTCCGAGATCGGTCTTTTGTTACAATGGATATCTAATCCTCTCTGGCATCATCTATAGATTTATTGATATTCTAGGCCCTTTTGGCGGATGGTTGTTACACTCTGGAATGAGTTACAACTCATGACTCCTGTCACAACGTCTAGCACCCATGTATGGAATCTTACAGATTCTCTCGCAATCTCATGAGACGGTACATGTTCCACTTTGCTGTTCTATGTTGAGCTTTACTAATCTATCAGAAGAACTCATAAAACTTCGATCCGCTCCTCAACATGGTGCTTTTAGCTTTACCATTCAAGACAATTATTGATTTCATGGCGACAAACCTATCAACATAGCATACCGTTCTCGCCGTGCCTGCTTCCAGAACCTTGTTCAACATAGTAGCCAAATACTTCGAACCCTCTTGAGAGTTCAGCTTCTCCAGCTCTCCGCAACTAAGATTTGCGACGTCTTCACGAGCCCTTCATGCGCATATTGTGCAAATATCGGAGACTACATGTATTTGCTCCACTGCTGCCAGCGGCGTGCTGAGACGGATAAGCGAATGATCCCGATCAGCAAAATCACAGCGCAGATCCGAATTGTAATGTAGCAGGGCACGCATCAAGACGAGCTTCAGGTGGGTTGTCGGAAGATCGACCTTCTACCATCTGCTTCCAATTTCTATTGAATCAGATGAATACCTCTGGTCGGCTTGAAGTAAAACCTTGAGATTGGACGTACGAAGCTGACTTGGAAGTTCTCATAACGGCACATGGCTCTAGCCCTCTTCCACTCATCCCACCCTATTCTCCGCACTATTTCTCGTCCAATTGTCCGGACTAATCTTGGACTTCGGAGTGGTCTAGTCGGAGTGGTCTAGGCGGAGTAGACATAATGTGAAGCAAAGTTGCATTGGTATGCCTGACCAGTATCAACATCATTTCCATAAATGACACAGAAAAAAGAAGATCCGCCACAAACTGTATCCGGTCAAATTCCACAGACCATCATCTTAGCCATTTTCGAAGTCTAGCAAGAAGTGGTGCACAAAGTGGGATATCCCTGTCACTGGGGCATGGCACGGAATGAATTCAATGAGCCATGTGTCGGATTACGTATGATGCAGAAATGAACTAATTTCAACTAACACTGCAAAGAACATACACTAGAACCCGGTATTAGTATCGTAGCTACTTCGACTATCGACTCAAGCCGACCAACTCCGATTTCGGTCGAGTGCCGAATCAAACTTAGCATTGGCTCGCGAGAGCTTCGATAGGGATCTGATCTTTAGCTGCCTGAAGTACAACAGGAGCATCATTATCTGGGTAGGGCTGAGATACACATATTGGCGGCAATGAGCACCGAGTGAGTAGGACGTGTTGCCGAATTCACCAAAGCTGCCACCGATCCTACAATCCACGATGGACGCAATAGATCTCGCAAAGGAATTACAACAGATTGCAGCTCTGGACGCCTCCAACCCGGACGAGAGATACAAGCGGCTCCCCGATCTCCGGCTCAAAGCCCTCACATACAGCAACGACACCTTCAAAGCAATGATCCTCAAAGACGACATCCCCATCCCTTGGCTAACCCCCAACCCGTCGCCGAAGGCCTTCGCCCCTCGAGCAATCACGACCCCTCCCCCAGTCTTCGCGTACCTTCCACTCGAAATCCTCCGCATGGTCCTCCTCGTGCTGCCCTACATCTCTCTCCGATCCCTCATGATCACTTGCACGACCGCCTGGACCGCCATCAGCAACCTACCCGAATACCACCACCTAACCCATCACGCCGCAGGCTTCCTCCGCATCCTTAACACCACCAACCTGCTCACCTTCTTCCCCACCGCCGCCCTTTACACCGTCCTCACGACATCCAAATGCGCCTACTGTCCCAGTTTCGCAGGCTACGTGTACCTGCCCGGTCTGGTGCGCTGCTGCGTGCATTGCGCGACGCACGATCGCCGCTTCACGCCCGTGCCGCGCAGTCTGGCGAGGAGTCCCAGGGATGGTCCGCGAGCTGGGTATGGGCTTAGCGCGAGCGCGGTGGATCGGCTTCCGGTGATGAGGACCAAGGGAGGGATGTATTTCGATCGGCGGGTCATTACGAAGACGCTGTACCTGCTGAGTCGACCATTGGTGCAGGAAGCGATGGGAAGTCAGAAGCCTGTTGGTGGTGTACGGCTTCCCAGGTATAACGAGTATGAGGCGACGGCGGAGCGGGTGTATCGGTACATGGTGAGTTCCCTTTTCAGTCCCTGCCTTCCCGACATCCCTTTCCCGCGTTCCTTGTCTTGCTTTTCCACTTTTCCTACCAATCCCCATCAATCAGCCCACTCTAAACCCCCAACTCAATCCCCCTCCCAACGAAACAACTAACCCCTCCCAACCCCCCAGGCAATAGCTCCCCTCCACCCCCTCTCCCTCTCCACCTCCCAACCTTACCCCACTCCCCTCCGCTGCCACGGCTGCTCCACCTTCGCAACCACGCACCGCACCCAACACCCCACCCCTCGCACCAAAACCTGCGAATACACCTACGAAGACGGCACCTCGATCCCCTTCTCGCTTAGCAACGGCCCGCACCCCGTCGAGCGCGGCGAGTACTGGCCCACGTGCGCGGGGGAAAAGCGGCTGCAAGCCGAGTATTTGCCCGCGGACTGGGAGCTGCATTTCCGGAGCTGTGGGGAGGCGAGGGGGATTTGGGATGGGATGGTGGAGGAGGCGGTGGGGGTTGCGAGGGAGGTGTTGGGGGGGTGTAGTTGCTGTTTGGGGATGGAGGGAAGGGAGGTCGGGGCGTGTAAGGCGTGGAGGATGGGGGGACGAGGTTGGGGAGGGTTGCTGGGGTTGGGGATGTGGTTGTTACGGGGGGTAGGATGTTTGGCTGTGGGATGGGGTTTGCTGGGGGATGGTTGTGAGCGGTTGGTTTTTTTGGTTTTTTTTTTCTAGACTGTTTTACGTTCTCTGTGTACTCGTACTTTGATGCCTTTTTTTTTCGGGGGCTTGGGGGTTTGTGAAGGGTAGCGATCCGAACCCATCCCAAAGGAAGCGACAGAGTATGATAGCCCCATTGAAAGCGCCCAATCTCCCTCCAACGACAAAGAACGCGAAACAGATCCTAAAATCCCAAGGGATACAGGCAACATTCCCAGACTCCACGAAGCAATGTGGCTTGCAATACCTATATCTAAGATTCCACCTCACGATGTTCTTTCTTCGCTGGCACTGTGTCCCTTGACGATGATGGATGTTGTGTTGACGAGTTTTTGAGTATTTGATGACCCACAGTCAGGGATGCCGTGGAAGTATAGTGATTGTCTATTCGGCGAAGGGATGTATAGATTTAGCTGATTGATGAGTTCTTCAGTATCTTTTTCGCTGAGGGAAGGTGTGAGGAGCTTGATAGTCATGGTTTGGAAGATTGGTCGTTGATGTCAGTTGGGAGATGGATGTCCTTCTTTGAAAGGAAAGGAAGGGTAAAGCAGTGAATGGAATCAATTACTCCATTCTCGAATGCTCTTCTCATTCAACGCCATATACACTGGCCTTTCCAAAAGACCGGTTAATCCAGAACGTCTTGCACAGGTGATAAGCCCCAATCCCCATCCACGGAAAGACTTAAATCTCCCTACACCACCTCGCCATAACAGCGCCCATCTTTCCACTCCCTCCAATCTCCTCCAAGCCCACATCAGCCTTCCACATCCTGCCCTGCTCCCCCTTCCCTCGTCCCCCAGTAGCAGGCAACACGAGCTCCAAAGCCACGAGACCCTCCCACTCGCCTTTGGCCACTGTCCTTCCCCATACCCTTCCGCCTCCACCACCAATCGCCAGCTGCCCGGAAGCAGAGGTCTGCATCTTGACTCTGCTGGCCAGGGCGACGTATTCCTCGTAAACCATATCGAAATTGCAGAGGTCGGTGCTGAGGATGATGTCCAAGCGGGCTGCAGCGATGAGGAGGCTGAGAGCTAGCTCTGAGAGGGAGGCGAGGAGATGGAGCTTTGAGTCTGGGGGAAGGAGAGAGGGTGAGGGGGTGAGGAATGAGAGTGGGGATGGTATAGTGGAAGCTGAGAGAGTGGAGATGGGGGATAGGCATGAACTGAGGAAGCTGGGTACGCTTTTTGAGGTGGCGTAGATGCTGCGGAGGTGGGTGAGGAAAGGTGGGGTTGTGAAAAGACGGTTGACGTAGGATGTCCAGGCTACTTCAAGGTCTTGGATGGCAGCTGCGTTGGTGGGATGATCGGCATCGTTTTTGGGAGAAGAGTATGGATCTAGTGTTGGCGGGATGAGTGCGGATTTGCATATCGAACTGAAAGCAGAAAAGTTACGTGGCTGGGAAAGATGGACATATCGCTGTCCAAAACGAGATTTAACTCGCTTCTCGAGGGACTCCATGACATCGATTTTTGTAGTAAGGCCAAGGACAGCGATTGGTGCGTTTCGAGATTGGGCAACGTCGAAAAGGTTGTATAAAAGGGTTTGTCGTGGGTGTGAGGCAAACAGATCGAATTCGTCAAGGATGAAAATTACGGATTTGGCGATGGAGGGTGCCTCGATGTCCAGCTCTTCCTGAGCAGTATGGGATAGTAGCGCAAGTAAAGAGGTCAAGGTATCTGCGTAATTGCTTCTACCCGTAATTGTATCGTCATCAACCTCCATTTCACGGCCTAGTTGCCGCCAGATCTCACGAAGTGCTAACTTGTCGTCAGTGTGGATGAAGCCATTCAGACGGACTACGTGAAAAGAGTCGTCGTGGTCAGCCGAAAGGTCTGAGACGACAGTCTCTACCAATGTAGTTTTGGCACACCCTCGGGAGCCTATAATGAGCATGGAATTCCCTTCGCCAGCAAGGACAGTTTGCTCAACAAGCTGATGGACTTTCTGATACTCGGAGTCTAGGTTGATCAGGGGAAGACGACGGTGTCCTGTCAAACCAGAGAGTATTCCAGATCTGAAATCCAACACTTCCTGTGGTTCAATATTTCC
The DNA here is from genome assembly GCA_018902385.1 of Physcia stellaris. Taxonomy (NCBI): domain Eukaryota; kingdom Fungi; phylum Ascomycota; class Lecanoromycetes; order Caliciales; family Physciaceae; genus Physcia; species Physcia stellaris. The sequence continues at coordinate 100,219 of JABSSW010000049.1, read as the reverse complement.
CAGAGCTTTCTGAAGGTTCCGTATCGCGTCTTCTATCGGTACCTCAGCGTCAACGTCCTCTAGTAAATCGTCGACTGGCGGTGCATGCTTTGTTGTGACTGTATGGCCATCAGCCAAATCTTTCGGCGGTCTTCCACGCTTTTTAAGAGGCGTGCTAGAGCTTCTAGGAACAGTCCCACGTTGTTCCTCATTAAGCTCTAAATGGGACTTTGGTCTCTGTTGCCCGCCGTTCGTGGTGGGCTTTGGAGTACCAATGGCTCTGAAACCAAGCTCCGATTCCTCGGTATCTAGCATGTTCCCCTTCTGAGTGTCTGCAAAATCCTTTTCAGGGTTTATATTCCTTGGCGGAGCTTTATGTCTTGTAGCTTCTTCCGGACTATTACCAGCTCCTTCCTCGTCCAAGCCATCTGGAAGCTTGCGTCGCTTATTACCCGAGGTTTGCTTCCGCTTTGATCCCGGCGGAGTGCCCTCAATTGCAATAGCTGGTCCACTAGCATTCATCCTTACACTCCTCTTAGAGCTCCGGGGCGTTACCACGTGTTGATGATCATCGTCCTCTTCTTCACCATCGACCTCATCCTGTATCTCCGACCGATATCTCTTCCTCTTCCCCTTCGAGCTGCTTCCACTGACTTTGGACATTTTTCTTGTTGGTGTTTGCGCACCCTCTCCCTCATCCTCCTCTCCTTGCAATCCATCCCTCATTCTCCTAGTCGTCGGCGTGCTCGCTCCCGTTGTACTCCCCGCAGGCGAACTAGTCTTACTAACCCCCATCCCCCTCGTAGATCCATTCTGCAATCTCGCCATCTTCCATATCTCAAGCGCAGACAGCGATTTCCTAAGCCCACCAATCGCTCCATTTGCTGCGGGTTGCTCAGCAAAGGCTTCTTCTCCGCCGACTCTTTGCGCCGATTGGGGGCTTTTGCCCAATACGACATCTTTGACAGCGCGGAAGGCGCGGGTTGAGAAGGGGAGGGCAGGTTGGGGCGCGGGGGATGAGGGTAGTTTGGAAGTGGCGGTGGAATTGGAGGTTTTGCGAATTTTGGTGGGACGTGGGGACTCCTCCAACGGTGCCATTTTTTGTAGAACTGGCCTACGAGGCGTCTTCAATGCACAATTTCCTGAAGATACAATCCATACTTTGTATATTGCTACAGGGGTTAAATATGAAGCTAGACTCTTCTGGGCGCGTTTAGCGACGCGTCCGAGCTCGAGCACTTTAGGGTATTTATAGGGTTGAAGCGTTGAACACTTCTCAAACTTTGTTCGGAAATCCAGACTTTTCCTTATATCGGTATTCTTTGCAGCAATTTCTCCAGTCAAAGCACTTATGAATCAAGCTATCAACATTGAATGGATGCATATTGGAGAAGCATGAATATGATCCTCATACTGGACTTCAACGACGACGGATCATCCCGAAAGTAGAAACCTGCAAATGAAACTTCCAGCGAATCCAATCTTCATTTCAAAGCAGACTACATGCTGCGACCCGATCGTTGTGATGCATTAAGTCGTGAGTCAAATTCGATATCGCATCTTCGTCATTTTCTCAGACCTTAAAGCGTCATCAGGGTCAATGTGAATAGTTCGCGTCCACGTGAAGAGTGTTTGAGAAAGCATGCCTTGTTCACAGTGGCTTCGTATATGCTCTTTCGCGTGAACGCAAGCATCACCCACAAGTCTTCTCTATCAGCGTCTCTCTTACCTATAAATCCCCTGCTCGAAGCGTCTTCTTCTTCTTTTCCCATAAAGTATTCGACACCCTGGAGGTTCGTGCAAAATCGTGACTAATATTCTCCAAAAACTACTCTGCAATCAACAATCAACAATCTGTACCCCTCAAGCCACCTACATGCCTTCCAGGACTCTCCTCGCTTTTCTCTTTGGCATCATGACCTTCTCGCAAGGAACCATCGCGCTGCCCGCCAGTTCAACATCCTCGCTGATCCCTGACAGCACGACAACGCTTAGAGAGTCCGTGCAAGCTACTCAGACGATGGCCGCAGAATTACGAAGAACATCGGATTCCACTCTAGCATCACCTGGTTCTGACTCCAACGGGTCAGAGTCTCACATCCTCTCACGCGATGATGTAGCCTGGATCGAATTCTACAACGACGATAGATGCGGAGGCCCGCGCGTCGGCGAGCACTTGGTGCAGGAACGTGAGTACATCTGACAATTTGCGTTCCTCATTCGCGATCATGCCGGTTCTTTCAACCACGTGTTTCCTCAATAAAGAACATGTCTCTGACTAGTAAAACTACGTAGGGGGGCACTGTGCGAACATAGACCATGTCTCCGCCGCTGCGTCCCACATTTGGATTCATTGGGGCACTGAGGATTCCAGTATGGCGTATTTCGGGTGGTTTAAAAGTATGAATTGTGAGGAATCGAGCCTAGGGGGCAATATCCCGAACAAGGGTGATTCTAAACTTGGGCATGGGATTTGCATCAAACGTCTGGACGGCATGAGCTCTGTTCAAGATCTTGGAATTGATATCACTAGAGGATGAACGAGGTAATCTGTGTACCTGTTAGATCTCGATTTGCGGTTCGGATTTTGGTGTAGAGTAATTGTATGATTAGAGATACGCCGGTATTGCCACCATTTTCGAGGCATCAATCAATCAAAGTCTGTTCAAAGTGGTCAGTCTAAATTTTCGTAACGATAGATGTTCCAAACAGCAAGACAGTCAAGACGTTTTCACAGCTTTGCGATAACTCGATTTTATCAGCCGTCAACCCCATTGAGGAGGAAAGATAGACGTACTGTTAGGCTCGATCTTGAAGTCTAGTACTTACCGCCTGCGCACAATAGAGACAATGGGTATCGGTGGACCGAGTGAGGTAAAGGTTTGGATGGCATCGTCGGCAAAGGTTCAAAACCGACAGCCGGCCAAAACGCCTTCGATGCAATGCGCGTCAAGTGAGACAGATTGAGTTCTTGGCATGCAGCACGCACGTGGCAGAGAGCGGATGGTCTTGAGCTAAATTGTGCTAAAGACGCCTGAAGGAACACCACCCGTGGTTTGACAAGGATCGATTTGTCATGGTGTTGCTTGTGGCAAATCAGTCGTAAATTGGCATGACTGTATGAGGCTACAGAACCAGCTCGCGTAAACGCTATAAAGAGGTCGATAGGACTGCGATTGGAATCTTACTGTAGGTCATGCTCTCTGGCAAACGACCTTGGGCGATAAGGATAGGCACATGGTTGGTAGAGAATACCGGCGTTAAGGTCATCTCCTAAACCCTAGCGCCCTCATCAAGTCTCACCGGCTGAAATTTGATTGGACGCATGTAAGTTGACAATCGTCCGTCAGAGGAGGGATCAGCCCACGCTTCCATGCACCGCGCACGAGGCACCCTTGCAGCGCTTGTTCAAGCCTTGCATGATCCAGTTCCTGCTTGGCGGAAAATGGAGATTCCAGACTTGAGGGTTAAAGTAAGATCCTGGGCTTAAGAGATACGGTGTGAGATGGCTTGGAGACTTTAGAGTTTCCACGTTTGATTTGAAATCAATCGGAATCCGCCTTGAGCCACGTGGTCACCGAGATACGCCGTCAAATCGGAGCCAACACCGAATAATGGAAGGATTATTGTTATCCTTTTCGGTAGTCAATCTCTAGTTGCTATCCTGTGCGTCCTGACCTGGTACTGCTGCCAGGCTTTTGAGAGTCGAGACCATAGGGGCATGTCGTTCGTCTCAACTCCCAAGCCATCGTGGCGGAACTCAGTTAGTATCGTCTCACGTTTCAGTTGGCGGAGATGGATCAAATTGTTCGCCTCGATTACTTGAGTCATGTTCTCAGTAGTAAATAATACCTCTGTCCGTATTCGATCAACAGCGTGGTAGATTTCCCGCTTGACTTGAAGCCGTTGGATGATCAGCGACAGTAAGCGCCAGACAGTGTCGGGGTGGTACTAGACATTTGTAGCATAAAGGTCGCATATGATTAAGCCCAGTCGCAGTAAAGGTATCACGAGGCGATTAGCGACTTGAAAGCAAGCCCGAGGTTTTGGGTCGTCCAAAATCTGACCATGCTGACAATTGGATGTCGTAACACCATGGGAAACCCGGATAAGAAGGGGTTTCGTTAGCAATCGATCACGATCCGCTGTTCCATGACTCGCTGAACAGACTTATCCCGCCGATCCACGACTAAAGCTCATCTGCACGGCGGCTTGAATGGCTGTAGCATTATAGGAGGTCCAGACGAGCGTCAAACAGCCGCCCAGGTGAGAATGTTGCTAAAAAGATGATCTTCGTTTGGAGTAAGCCGTTAGTAGCCCAGCAGATGATAATTATCTGTTGAGTGCTGGCATTATGTATCCAACAGATGAAGCCATACCCGTACTGTTCCAGTAAGACCGCATGAGTTTACCGGGTATGCGATGGGAGGACGGATATGATCTTGACGAAGATTGATGACCAAGCCTCGCAGAGGACGTGACACGAAAACGAGAAAGCGTTGACGCACCCGCCACGCGGTGGAGATGCACAGTTCGCTGTACATGCGCATATGCAGAGTCTTGTGTTTGGCTGCAAACGGCCGATTGAAACACGAGGACAATGCGCGAGCCATGAGGCACCGTTTGCAACCTGCAGCAGACACGTTGTCCTTTGTCCACGTCAAGGATTCCTCCTCATTTCCAAAATTCCAGCGCTTGATGAAACAGTCAATATCACATTTCTCTTTCGCTGAATTCGATTCGAGCCACGGTTTGGGATTAGTGGAGTATGCTTAGCTGGCTTCTAATGACTTGGCTAGTGCGAAGAAGCAGGGGGGGAACAAAAGGGCGGATCTCGTTCTCTTCACCCCACGATTCATGCATGTCTCACTAAATTTTCCCCTCTTGATCCGCTTGACGGGATAATTCACCACAGGTGTGGTGATACAGCGTGGCTTACATGCAATAAGAGTCCTGATAAGTTGTATTGCAGCAGTTCCAATGTGGTGAAGACGTGAAAAGACTGGATGATGGGACTGGGTCAACTGCAGTTTCACCCTCGGCCCACTATTCCCGGCATCATTCCTGATGGCTGACATCATCCCGGGCAGCGTCCACACCCTTCTTTTGTCCCCCTTCAGCATGCGTGAGGGGCACTAATCTCCATGTGGGCTGAAGAGGAGCACGCGAGGCCGGGATGTGCTAAGCGGGTTCGCAGCATTCCTTGTCGGCCTCGTGTCTTGCCGATCGAATCTGTTCTCTACTCTCTACCTCCATCCACCTTCAGGCTTTTCCACTGGCCTTGTCACTTGACCCTGGATCATCTTGATGAACCCTAATCTTAATTCCGCCGTCCATCCCTTGTTAATGTTCAGTGATTGACGGTGATTGACTTCGCCTTTGCTCCCCTGCCAATTCCAGCTACCGCATTTCTCTCCTCCCTCGGCTGTCGCGGGACTCCCAAACGACCACCACCATTCGACCTTGACCTTTGCATCCTCCATTTCCCGACTCCCTCTTCCTGGTCCCTCCAGCTGATGACTCTAAAACTGTTTGGCTTGACACACTACCACCAAACGGACTGACAATAGCTGCCTAAAGCCCGTTAGACTCAACCAGCGGTCATCGGTATCCCCCCCCCTCAATCCAATCACTTGTCTCCGTCATACCCTGGGTGGGTCTTACGCTCCAGCTACACATTGCCTTACATGACGGGCCTGTCATCAATTCTTCAACCTCTCTCTTCCGATCTCTCACGACGCAAACCACCTGACACTGACACCCACACCACCACCATCACAACTGCTGGCCAGCCTCGTCGCCTCCAAGCACGCACCCACTCCTCTTCCGATTCCGCTGCTCAAGTCGCACAGCCGCATGCCTCAGCGCCTCAACGACACTCAGCTCAGTACCCACCTCCCATTACAACCTACGGTGAGGCTACCTCGCCCACATCACAGTCCAAGAACAATCGATTCTCCATAGCAGCTATTGCTCGCGATAAAACAACCACCGCGCTTGCCAATCTCAGCCTCCGACCCAAGACATCCACAACCTCCCTTCATTCTTCCTCCTCCTCCTCCTCCAGTATTGCGAAGCAGGCTCAGGGTTTAGCCCTTGACAAGAGTACAACTCGGGAGGATACGGCCAACACGTCACCTGACGCATATACAATTGCTGAAAAGAGGTCTGGCCCCTCGCTTAACGTTAACGGCACTCGTCCAGGCGAAAAGCCTCGCCCAAATCTCCCTTCCCGTGGAAGCTTGAGTTCGTTGAGTCAAGATCGTCAACGGATTCTAGACAGAAGTTTCTCACCCTCTCGTGGTCTGGCTCCACCTGAGCAGGGGAACATCAACAAGATGCATCAGACATCCTCAAGACTACTCCGCATGACGGATGAAGAGCGGCCCTTTACCAGAGATTTTGAGGATCTTTTCTCAACGTTAATGGTCAGCCTTCCGTTAGGATCGCACAGAGTACGCTTTCAAAAAGTTGAGCATACCTTTACTTCCGAGGAAGCCATCAACAATCTCGGCTCACTCAAGTTCTCACAATCCAACCGCATGCCTGATCCTAAAGATCCCTCCCGCATCGTAACCACAACCACAACGACTACCTTTTCGATGGCGAAAGAGATGGCGAGGTCAGTGTGCCAGCGCTTCATGGATGCAAGGTTTATAGAGCCGGCAGATGGCAAGCCTATGCCGTCCTTCCCTCTCAAGAACGCGGTTTGGCAACTCACACCAAAGGGCATGCATGTGCTGACACGGTTCTGCCAACGAAACGGTATCAATCAACGGCATGTGCTAGATGTGTTAGACAGCCCAAGAAACACCATGCAGTTGGTCATACTGGAGAGAGACGGGCTCACGGACAAGCTGTCGCATGATAAAGCTACAATCGAGGTTATATTTCGCCGCTTTGCAGGTCAAGATGGACCAAACATCAAACTTTCCGTCTCCAATTCCGATTCAGACTCCTTGAGTGATTATTACAACGGGCTGATAGGGGTAAAGATGGCCAAGGAGCGGAAGATACTCGACAAAATTGTGCTGAACACATTTACGGGCAAGGCTGCGGTAGATTGGTTGATGGATTGCTGCACGACCGTGGATAGGCGAGAAGTCTACGAGATCGCTGACCTCTTTGTTCAGCACGGACTGATATGGGCCGTCGTTGAAGATAAGGTATTCATAAACCACAACGCTGGCTCAGCAAGGTTCCAACCTACCAAGAACGCAATCTATGGCCTGAAGGACAAAGGTCAATTGATAGCCGGGTGGATAGCTCCAGAGGAGACAAATAGCTCCGACGACGGACGGCCTTCTAAGAATGGAGTAAGAGGCAAGGAGAATAAATCCGCGCCCAAGGACTCCAACAACAACCGCCTGACGACAATAGTAAATGATCCTGCTCTGCGTCTCCTGTTCAGAGAATTCCTCCGTGATACGCACTGCGAGGAAAATTTGGCTTTCTACATTGAAGTTAGGGAGTTTACAAGGAACTTTGATCATGCCGATAAACATAAGGCGTTCACCAGGATGGATGCTATCAGGGAGACGCTGGCTGCTGCTTATGGTATGTATCTTACCAGCCATCATCATCGGGTATTGACTTTGCAGGTCTTTACAATGCCTTCCTTGCCCCCGGCTCTCCTTGCGAGCTCAACATCGACCATAATCTACGCAACAGCCTAGCCGCACGCATGACGCGAGCCGTTGGTGATGATGAAGCCATGATGAAGAGTCTGCAAGAGGTCGTGGCGCTTTTCAAGGAGGCGCAGACCTCCGTCTTCAAGCTGATGTCTAGCGTGAGTAGATCGTTGTCTTACTGAGACATCGCATTAACATGTATGTAGGACTCGGTACCAAAGTTCTTAAAGGAGCACAAATACTCGGCCATGCTTTCGCAGCATAATTTCGATCACGGCGGACCTAGTCATCACCATACTCCGTCCCAGACCGTCCCAGTCGAGCGGACAAGAAGTAAAGTCGTGAGGGAGCAGCCTAGGGGTTGAATTTAGACCCGTGGCTTCGTCTTCCTCTCTATCGATTCTTCCCCCTTATCTAGCCACCCCTATGGCTCGCGTCTCAGGACCACTGATACCGAAAGACGCTCACACTCGACCTCACCATACATCTCTTCCCTCAGCCCGGCGTTATTCTGGGAGTATTTGCATATCCTCGGCGTTTCTAGATCGCTACCGAATGAAAACTTATCGCATTGGCATACATTGGCTTTGGGGTCTATAGCAGTTTGGCTTTGATTATTTTGCATCATGTTTTGTGCTTTTTGGGCTAGACTATTCAGATCCAACAGCTTGGATCGGTGTGTGCTTGCATGCTTTGATTGGATACCTATCTATCTTATTATTAGGTAGTAGGTGCGCATGCTTTGGTCACTGGAAGAGAAGATCTTGCATTGCTTTTTGTGCTACTTAGGGTAGTAGGCATGAAGAAATCAAAAACTTCTTGGGCTCTTTCAGGACTGGGGTGGTATTTTCTAGACTTGTTTTGGAAAGTCTTCATCATCTCCCAAAAAAAGTCTTCTTCACCTCTATAGGCTCTTCTAGGACTACATACGCCTCTTATCCCATCTTATCCTAGACTCAAGCATACCTTACTTACTCTCTATCCCTCCATCAAAGTTAACAGTTGTGATCTACGGCTCTCGACTTATTCTACCTTGAAGTCAAGACCGCACCTCGCGAGGCTGGCCAGAGTTGAAAGTAGTCGTTCCTCCAGGATTACTGTATCTCCATTGTATTCCCTTTCCCGCTTTTCCTACTCAACAAAAACGCATGAGCTCATTCATTCATCTTAAAAGAATCCAGCTATCACATATCACGATCTCATTTTCTTCGATTCTCCGGTATCTTTTCAAACCCTCGTTTTGGGATTTGTGGTGGCTGGATTCATCAAACAGGTTGTACGAGTAGCTTTAGCTCTTCCTGTATTTGAGATTGAGTATTAGTAGATTGAGTAGACTTTTCTACTTGATAAGAAAGATGGGATAAGCCCATAAAGTCTGAAGCTTCCTTGTTCTTTTCTTCTTCTTCTTCTGCTGATGATTTCTAAGTATCATATCTTAGTAATAGTGCTGATTTTGTCCATCAACCCCTCGATGACTTTGCTCTTCTTATTCCCAAATCCTCGTTTCTTCTCGCCTCCGCCCGCCTACCTTCTCCAACGCCTGATTGCATATCTCCTTCTTTTTCTGGCTATTTATTTATACCCCTTTCCTTGCCATCTTCTTCTGTGTTCCACGATTAAGTTTCAGATGTCTGGGTTCTATCCTCCCCTTCCTTTTCTTTGTCCTTCTATTTATACTCTTCTCCCGCCAACCTTCTATTCCCATCATTTTCCCCCTGACATCACCTTTCTCGATCTCCGCAAAGTCCCTTCGCCTCGCCATCATCGTTTTTGTGCATTCCATCGTTCTGTGCATTTTCGTGCATAGAGTGTGATAAAGTCCAAAAGCCCAAAAGATTAAACATTAAATACTGACTTGGTTTTTAGGGGGCGGGAGAGGGGGTGGGAGAGTTGTACATCCCCCCCTTCCCCTGCAAGGAGGCCCCTATTGTTCGCCTCTAGAACGGTTTCGAAGGATCGGGGAGTGATGGGAGCATATACATCATTAATGAAAAAGAAAGAAAAAAATACTTCTTTCCTTCCCTTTCCATTTCCCTATCCTATTCTTTCCGTCTTGAGAACGGAGTCAGTGAATTGTTGCAGATGAGAGACGGAAACCCCAGCAGAGGAGAATCGATCGTTTTCGAGGGACGGATAGGATGTCTAGATTGGTGTTTTGGAGAGATGTGATTCTATGGATTGGGGGTATGGGTTGTTTTGGGGTTGGGAGGAAGGGGAGGGGGAAAGGGGGTTTGGGAATGGGGGAGGATGTTGGGGAGGATGGTGAATGGATTGGAAGGGATTTGGGAGGAGGATGATAAATCGGGTTGAACGGAATTGGAAGAAGAGAATTATGAAGCTATATATATACCGAAATGATATTGAGGCATGACTCTCCATTATCACCTCACTGCACTCGAATGCTGGATATTTCTGCTCATCGGTCCGATATATGAATACCGAAAACGAGATAATATAAATCGAGAACATGGGGATGCGTATTTTTGGGGTTTGGGTTGATGTCAATGAAACGAGTTGCTATGTGAGGATGGATGGTGAATGGATTTGAAAGGAATTTGGGAGGAGAGATTATGAACCTATATACCGAAATAAATACCCAGGCATGATCACCGCGCCCCCACGACCTAACCACGAATGCTGGCCGAATCGGATGAAAAAAACAAGCAGAGATGCCCATATGCCGCGAAACCATCACAGATCTCAAATGCCCCAGACATCATGTCGCAGTCTCGTCTTACCATATATCATCCCAACACAGCACCCTGAATCTCGTATCCCGTATCTCGCATCTCACCTCCCATTCAATCCAAAAATACCGAAATCCTAACCCAAAATCCGAAATCAATTTCTAACCCCTAACCCCCAACCCCACCCCTTCCCCCGACCCCCCCGTCTTCCCCTGCCAAATCCTCTGCCTCTCCTCCCTCCCCCTGATCTGCCCAACACAATACCCCCACATCTTGCCCTTCTCCCTCAACGCGGCCTCCTCCCTCAGCTCGCGGATATACGCCTTGCGGGCCTTGGCCTCGTTCATGAAGCCCGCCGAGTCGGGGAAGGTGATGCGGGACGGGTGCATCATGCGCGCCGCGAGGGTGTGGAGCTCGGCTTCCATAGTGTAGCGGGCGCGGTGGCGCTGGGCGGCGGTTTGCTGGGCTTGCGGGGTGCGGGTGCCGGTTGGGGTGCGGTGGCCTGAGGGTTGGGAGGGGTTCATGTGGAAGGTGATGATTCGGCGGGTGGGGTTGGGGGCGGAGTCGGCGGCGGGGGAGGTGGCATTGTGGGTTGGGTTTTCGGGGTGGGTGGAGTGGTAGGATGGGGCCTGGCGATGAAGGGGGGATTAGATGAGTGGATTTGGGGTGGAGAGGCGGCGAGGCGTACTTCAGAGGTGTAGGAGGGCGCGACTGAAGTCACTGAGGCTGTCTCTGGGTCACGTGTGTACCGAGGAAGTGGCTCCGGGTCGTGGAGCAAGGCTGTGATGGAGTTGGTGGCCATGGCGATGACGGAATCAGGCTGTCGATGCTGCCTGTGTCGTGTAGCGATCTAAGAGCGAACGAGGGCAGATGGAGAAGTGAAAGACAGGCAGCAGGCGGGCGAGATGATCAGATGAAGGTCGGAGAGGAGATCAGAGACCAGGTACCCGGGTTTTCAGTAGCCAGCTGAAAGAGGTTGCCCTGCTTCTGGTCCCGTCCAAACTCAAAGGGTGCAGAAGCTTGCTGACGCATCATCGTTTAGTTGATCGAGTGGGTGATTGGCAGCTTGCTCATCACTCGAGATGCAGGCAAAGCCAATAGAAACTCGGCGATGCGGGGTAGACGCGGGCCTAGACCAGATAAGCATCCGCACATCAGTCGCCGAGATGCGAGATGCAGGCCCGGCATGGTCCTCGTTGGGAATCAGGTAATAGGTACTTGGTAGACACGAAGAGGAGGGGGGATAGTTACGCTCTGTGGACATGGGATGGTGGTAGCACGAGCTTGGACGAAGTTGGGCCACCCAACATGCTCACAAATCACCCCATTAAATAGGCTGATGGATCTTCCTGAACCGGTAGGAAACTCGCTCGATACCCCAGACTTACTTGGTAACCTTCTTGAGAGAGAGTCTGCCTCGTCCTTTCTTTTGACAGAAGCAGAAGGTGTTTTTTGGGTGTTTGCGATACACGGGAGGGCGCATGTGATAAGTATGTGACGAAGCATGCTATGCGCTTGTGTAAATGCACGGAACCAACAGTTGACCAAAGGTCGTGCTTTGCTTCCATCATCGACTGTGTCTCGTAGCTAAAGTCGGATCTACGCGTTTTCGTGGAATGTCAAGGTTCACCACTCATTGAAGCGTGTCCATATCCTCGTCTTCATCCTCCTCAGCACCACCAATCCCGTTTTCCCTCTCTTCTGCTTCTCGCTCTTTCCTAGACAGCTCCTTGGAAGCCCCAATTTTCCTGTAGGAATCATCAGCTACCCCTCTATCGATGTGCTTATTGTGTGACAGCGGCTTGTTGACCTACCTCAGCCCATCGACTACCCCAGCGATGAAAGCTCTGCCCTCAGAGACCTCCATCCTGATAATGAGTCAGCTTCCCCGCTTGTAGTGGTCTTCGTATTAAAAGTGAATTTTATCCCTTCGCACGTCCGAGGACACATACCCGCCCACGCCATTCATCTTGACTTCCCGACCCCCTTCCAGCACGGCAACGCCCGACCGCATTTTAGCCATCCTCACCTCTCGAAGATCCCGCATCAATCTTCGTACACTGTCCGGTTCTGGTATGTCGTCCGCTGCCGCGTCAAGCAGCATCTCCCCAATTTCGAGCCAGTGATAAGGTAGTGCGTCGGGAGGAACATCTGCAGTCGCGCTGGGGAGGAAAGGTGGGCTTATAGTGCTTGGAGGCATTGGCGGGGAGATGAAAATGATGTGGACGACGTTTCTTCTTTGAGAATTGCTTCGAGGGAGCTTGGGGCCAGCCAGGGTGGTGGGAGGATATTGGCACGACGTTGGCGCTTCAGAAGTAGCGCCAGCCATAGAGGAAGTGAGGTGCGGTATGGGGGTTGCAGCGGCGGAATAGGTCCCTAGTTCGTGTTAATTTGAAGTCGTAACAGCCAGTCAAGTCTCATGTGAGGTAGGGGATGTACGCGAGCGCTCACATACGTGCAGCTGTATGATCAATCCCAATGACTGCGACTCACCCCAAGCAGCTCGAGCCCTTCTAGTCTTTGACGGGGCACAATCGTTACCATCTCCATCTCACACAAGAAGGCTACCTCAGGCGGTGTCAAGCCCGGGGGTAGTGGGAGGGCCATGTTGTCGACTGCAAAGGCTGATTCGCGAGATCAAGGAGGTTCCCGTAGCCGCCCTGTAAGGCTGAGCCTCGGCACTTCCCGCTGCTCGTGACAGCGCGTTTCTTTCCTGTCATCATTTCCTAGTAACCAGAAAATACAACCTCTATCTTAACATTGCACCAGCAATACATGATGGCAATTGTCTCGGATATAATAAGCAGCTGCCCGCTTTCTTTACACGGGACGGTTCGCGTGCGCAGACGGCGCAAATCGCTTCAACTCCATATATATCTACATGACCCGGCTTGTTGACACTCACAGAGTCTGCGATCCTTTTCTCCAAGTTTTTCTGCTCTCCGATATCCGCTACAGAGTTAGATTTCTTCTGTTCTTCACTGTCACAATGTTTCCTCTTCTCTTGAATGCTTTTTTCTATTTATCCGTCACACTGGCGTCTACACTATCTGACCCTCAGTCAATGTCGCTACAATCTTTCAATACGACAGGAAACCTCCATCTGGGTGGGCTGTCTTGTAGTTTAAGATACGGAGACTTAGAAGACATGTCAATCATCAGCTGCAGGGACGCATTGTCAGCTATGGATCGCACTGAGAATTGGAAGCAGTACATCTCCCGACAACAAAACCCAGGTCCACTTCAGCCAAATCAGAGACTAATGCCTATTCGATATCTGAGTGGCGATGGCCGTTGTGCTATTGATGTTGCTCTCCACCCGCCTTCCACTCGAGACGCAACTTCTGGGGACTTGCTTTACCTCGGTGCGAAGAGAATCATCGACGAGTGTCTCGTCGGACGTGGCAGAGGCGGCTTGATTTCAGTCGACTCGCGGGATAACAGCATGAAGGTAATCGTCAGAAGATACGTGCCCACCGTAGATTGCGAATCAGGAGTACAACAAAATCCTCCTAAATATAAAGATTGTCAACAAGTACTACAACGTTTTCCTGCAAGCATAAGGCAGTACTTATTCTCTACGGAAGAACAGCACAATCCGCCAGGAAAAACGTAAGTTGTACTGTGTTCATCCAGATCTAACAATTTTAACCTTTGCTTTGCCAAGAAACATATGAAGTGTGGATTGCCGCTGACTTGAAATGACATAGCGGTTTTTATCTCTTGCCTAAGGAGTATGATGGTACGTTTTATCCCAACCTCTATCCGGTTCATCTACCCAAAGCCGAGAGATTCCACGACCATTATCGTGTCTCTGTCTTGGCTTTTCCTTATTCATCCTCTTATTCGACACCTTAATCCGCTATAGATTGCTACTCGTCTGAACTGACCGTCAATACGCAGGCGATGGCGCCAACTCATGTCGTGCTATTATCAGCATGCCGCGGCACCTTCCCCCAACTCGGGCGAACATGTTTGATATTTGGACTGCAGCCGTTGCAGTAAACGACATGTGCGTGAAATATGGGATGAAGGGTCGAGCTCTCTGGCTTGGTGAGTTCGAAAGGTACCCCACTCAACTTTAAATTCCTCGCGGCTCACAATTTTAACTCAGGCCAAGACGAATGGATCACGGTTTCACTGACATCGGCATAAACTGGCACATGGAAAGTATCTTCTCATCGTTCGTCATAATAGTCAATATACTATCCTAAGGGTGCGGTTTGATAATCTTCATTACTTCTTTCCTGGCTTCAACCCAGTTACAATGGCCACATCTGTCGCTTTGCCGCCGCCAAAACCCCCCTAGAACAATCGCAGGTTAGCATCTGATCTTTCGTTGAATAGTGACGGAAGTTGATTCCAAGCTTGAAGAAATTCTTACCACGTCATACGGGCAACTTGACACCCCAACCACAGCGTCCTTGAGAACCTCAAACTCCACGTAATCCCCCGGCCGACTACACCCCAAATCCTTCAACGTCATATCTGGCGTATTCTGAAACACATTGAATGGATCCACGCTGGTCGCTTCAAGGTAACTCCGCATGCCCCACGGTTCCATTGCTTCGGCGATGTTCTCGGCGCAACTTCTATGTCCTGGCAATCCCTTTTCGGCATAGAAAGCCGGGTTACATGCCATGAAAGTCATATCGTGAGTATGACACGCGTCGGCAGTGAGTTTGAAGATGGGCTCCTGCTTGTTGGTGACGAGGCAATCCCCAATCGCAGGAGGTGCTTCGCCGTTGAGGACGTACCTCGTGTAGGACATGGAAAGATGTTCGCAGCTGTCAGGGTAAGGAAGTACCCAAGCCATCATATCGACGATTTGACGGCCATGGAGGTCGATAATGCGAAAGGAGGTGCCGCGCTTGACCTCGAAGGCGTAGCCATGCCCGCCGGGTACGATGTGCTGCTTTACACGAGAGCTGTCGCCGATATCTGCTCTTGCTGGTTGCGTGGACGCCTCGACATACTCGACCTTGACCTTTGTCATGCTGGGCGGCGTGATTCTCGAATTTCTGGATGGCGAAGGGGGGGATCTACGAGGGAGTGTGCGGTCAATGGAATACCCAGTTGCGGATTCCCAAGCCTCGCCATGGCTATCAGAGCTCGGCGTTGGCATCGCTGGCTCATGAATGCGCGCTACTGCTCGCTACTGCTTGCTTGTACTTTTAGAATCAGGCGGTGAGGTCTAATCTCGTTTGACATTTCAGGCTTTTCGTCATGGACGGGGGTCGATCTTGGTAGCTCATCTCACCCCGCGGCTAGTGAGTGCATTCTCTGGGTCTACCTGTACAGAGGCGTTATGGTCCTGCTACTAAAAGGCTATAGAGTTTAGGATAAACGAAGTTCGACCGGGGCGTGTACCTAGTCTCTAGTCGTCGCATGGGGTGGAAATGACGGGCCGGTGTGAGCTGACCGTATCTGCCGACTGGCTCGAGGATTGATCTGCTCGGAATCATCGCAATGTACAGGAAATCCGCCTTGAGGCAGTGGTACCTAACATCTGATATCGGTCTTTGAGTAAGGAGTTTTCGTCGCGGTTAGGTAGGGTAATTGACTTCTGGACGGCTGGCCATCCATTGGCCAGGACAGTATCGTAGATTAGGGTTCACCTAGGTCCAGTATTCGCTAGCGTGCTTCAACGCTTCCAATTGTCTTCTTCCAAATCCTACCATCATCTATTACACATCGATTTAGTTTTGGGATATGTCAGTCCGTCGTATAGATCGAGGTAGAAAACTTGACTGTGTGCTATGATTTCGTCACTCGGTCTAAGGGCATCTGTGCTTGTTGGATTATTGCTTTTGGGCATCGCGTCCATATGGCTCCATCTAGTCAACAAACGTGTTCCTGCTCCATACTTGGTGATTGTTTTGGCCATCCAGCCAATGCTCGCCTTAATAAGACTGATCATAATAGGATGAGTTCTTTCATTATGGCCAAGCCCAGCAATACCTCCAGAACCACTTCCGTCAATGGGACCCTAAGATCACTACACCCCCTGGCTTGTACGTAAACCGATTAGTTCATATGTTCTTGACATGTCGCTTAGTGGCGAAAAGTACCGAATTTGCTTGGCTGACTGACTGACGTGATTGTAGGTATATCTTGACGTACGCACATGTCAAGTTTGGCCTGTTTCTATACGGTCCTGGCAAAGTCACAGTGACTTGGCTTAGGTATCTCGACTTTGATATCGGCGTTCTACTCCTCCCATACTTACTTGGAGAGATAATCCCACTTCTTGCAGACAAGGAGAAAAAGAAACCAGCAAGTGTCTCGGTCAAAGCCCGAAACACGCGGAGATGGTCGACCTTTGCTATGGCTCACACTGTGCTCAACATGTGCTTGTTCCCACCGCTCTTCTTCTTCTATGCACTCTACTACACAGACGTAGCTTCTACGTTCTCTGTGCTTTACGCGTACTATTGCCACTTGAAGAAGCAAAAGAAACGTTTTCTTCTGGCTGGCATTGTTTCCTTATGGTTTAGACAGACCAACATTTTCTGGGTAGCTATATTCATGGGAGGCCTTGACCTGGTCAGGAGTCTCGAAAAACGGAAAACGGGTATGGATCATGGAGCAACACCAACCTTCCAGGACGTGATCAGTGGGAGCTGGAAACATACCTGTATCTATGACAGACCTGTCAATGAGGCTGTCTTCCTAGGTTCGCATCTTTCCTTCCTCTTTTTCGATTTTCACTGATTCTGGTTGTGGTAGACTACCCCAAGTCAGCGCTGTCTGTCCTCGTGGCTACACTTTCTGATCTTGGGCTAGTCATACGTGTTCTATGGCCACAATTAATCCTTCTAATATCCTTTGGCATGTTCGTCATATGGAATGGTGGCGTTGTTTTGGGTAAGATATTTCGATCACATCTAATTTCCCTACTTGCAACCGTGAACTAGTCTGCGCAAAACCTTCTATATGTCATCCCTACGTATCATTACTGTTCTCTGCTCAGACGATACAATGACTGCTTAACTTATCTGATATGCGGGATCTAGGTGATAAGGAAAACCACATCGCTTCGCTGCACTTGGCACAGATGTTGTACATTTGGCCGTTCATCACGTTCTTCTCCTTACCAATGCTTTGGCCATGGCTTTTGAATGGCATTGTTCCTCAAAAATTGCTTCCTAGTCGACTCCGAATCCCTATACCCAGCTACAGCACAACAGCGATATCCGTCGGCTTGGCGTGCATATCAATCATGCTTGGGGTCGTCCGGTACAACACCATTGTGCATCCTTTCACTCTTGCAGACAACCGCCATTACATGTTTTACATATTCCGCATCCTCCTTCGCCATAGGTCAGTAAAATATCTGGTGGTACCCATCTATTACTATTGCGGATGGGCTGTTACGACAGCCCTTGGAGGGCCATTGAACGCTCAAAATCGCTTGATTCAGAAAAAGCAAGATCAAGAGGGCGTTGGTAGCAGACAGTCATCTCTGCTGAAAGGCGACAAACCAACAAATAATGCACCGCGAGGCAACAATATATCTTTCTTGCTGATCTGGCTTCTCACAACTGCTCTTTGCTTGGTCACTGCTCCTTTGGTCGAGCCGCGATACTCCATCCTTCCATGGGTATTCTGGCGTTTACACCTAATCAGCGAGCAGCCACTTATGGCCTTTCAGAGGTCAAATGATGACAGTACTAAAGAAACAAAGCTCGTTGAGGAGAACTTCTATGACCATCGACTTTGGCTCGAAACAGCGTGGTTCATACTCATTAATATGGTCACGGGCTATATGTTTCTGTATAAAGGCTTTGAATGGCCACAGGAGCCGGGAAATACCCAGCGGTTCATGTGGTAGGGAAAAGAGTGGGAACTTATCAGTCTACCGAGACAACCGAAAACGAGCAATCTGGCCAAAGAATTCGAGCTGGTTCGGTCTATCTAATTGTGCAATGCTCTAGGAGGCACCCAATACCTACACTTTTTCGGGTGCCAAATACCAGTGATACGTTCGACGTCTGACCTGTGTACCAATTCTTGGGATGACCGGAGCCGATATATGGAACATCGAGGCATTCTCTAAGTCCCGGTGGATGGTATTTCCTTAGATCCAGTCACCGAGGTCTGGCCATGGACGACCAAACAGGAGATCAGGGACATGTTCAAACATACTTGGCACGATTTTGAATGAGTGAAGTGTGACGGGTTCACTAAATTTTTGTACACACAGGCATGCCTGATCATGGTTAGTTAATGTTTTCACCGCCTCGTGAGGGCGGACAAGCTGGAATCTCGGTCGGTTTCAACCTTGGCTATCCGGCCCACCTTTTCCCTCTAGATATGCATATGGTTGGCTAAGGGGTTGGTTAATTGCCAAGGCTTTTGGAAAGACAGAACGAGGTTCGTAAGCTCCGAAGCTGGACCAAAACCGGGCCAGAGGGACTATTGAGAGTACCATCACTTCGACTCGTGGTGAGCTGCCATCGGATGCCTCCAGGGAGGATGCTAGAATTGCCACATGATGAGGGAAGACGTCAACAACGCAGAAATGGTGTTCTCAAGATAGTGCTGGCAGTTATTTCTCCACTCGACCGGCTCTATCAAGAGCACAACTGTTGGTCCTGTAGTAGGAGGTCTGATAGCAGTATATCTTCAATACGGAAAGAACAATGGTCAGCCCTTAACATGTTTTATCAATGACCACCACCTCTCACACATCCCCGGAAGAAATATGGCAAGGGAGATGCGCTATTCACATGATCTAGTGAAGCTGAGTGGATTATATGTCATTAATGGTTAGCAAGATGCATAGGCTACCAAAAGGACAAGCATGACGATAATCGTGGATCATGTGGCAAAGCAGATACTAGCATGTGATCAACCTAAAAGCAAAGACAAGCCACTTATTGCAAAGCTAGTCGCGCTGCAACCGATCATCTACTATTCGAGTGGTGAAAAAGTGAGGGTGTTACCCCGAATTTACACACAGTATCATCTCGACCACGAATCTCATCATCTCCGGCAGTACTACGTACCCATCCCATCCAATCCTAAATCGACATCCCCATCGCCTCCACTCAAGACTCCAAATCAAACCCTAACGAGATACAAAGGTCGATGAACTCACCTGCACCACAGTCTCTAGTGCAACCGAGTCGCTCTTGTGTTTCGAGTTCGGATGATTGGCCTACATGAAAATGAATAGCAACCCCATATTATTGCGAACTCCATCACTGATCGCAACGTCACAAAGCATTCCAGTCTATTATATCATTCATCAGATTCCTCAGTAGTAAAGCGATATCTTATCATAAATGCACTGATTGGTTAGAATTCGTGAAACATTTGGCTTCTGCTGGGTCACTACCCACTACTCGCTTCAATTACCCTCCTTAATAGTGACAAGGCACCTATGTCAACATTTGTCCGAGCCATCCAATCATATCCTGTGTAGCAGTCCTGCAACGAACCAGCCGTCCAAAGAGAGTCTCAATGTAGTTAAATCATAACGTAACGGTGCAGGGCGCACAGTTGTATTTCGCCCGGTTATTACGAGTATTTCCTATATAACCTAAGATCATGTCCCCTAAGTAAACTCCCTCATAATCGCTCTCTATCCATCTTTCCAATTAGGATCTCATCGCGGTATCAGCAATCATGATTCGCTTTCTGTTCGCTGCGAGTCTACTCTCCTTGGTCGAGTTTCTCATCATCATTGATCATTGACGCCTTCCACTTTTGTAGGAGCTACCCCTTCCCTTCCCTGCAAGCTCTGGCGCGGATCACGACTCCTGAAACGAGGCATCTGACTCCGCAAGACCAGCTACCGACACACTCTACGCAGAAACATGGAATCTCTACACCATGAAAAAAAAATATTCCAAGAATTTGTATAGCTCATGCACCACCTCTTACCAATCCTCGCACCCCCAACCCATCCACAGTTCTAAACCGGAGTTCTATGTACAGCGACGAGAAAATCGAAGGTATCACTCAAAGAAGCCGGCGAAGGGCGGTGAGGACAGCTCCAGGCGGCTAGTAATCCCGAATTACGTTTTAGCTGGGACGCCATCAGCTTCCTGGAAGTCTTTACAGAAAGTTCCACACCTCCGGACTGGCGATATTGTTCAGAACTTATACACCCCACCAAAGAGTCATCATGTCCATCTCCGTCGTTGCTGGAATCGTCTAGCTGCTGCTCTCCCTGTCGGAAACAATAGCTCACTAACACAAACAAACTTTTGAAAAAGGAATCGAATGAATATACAACTCTATACTTCGACGATCCTCCATGCTTCTAATGTTATGTTCCTAAGGCTAATCCCTTCCTTGCCCCCTCAAGCGGTGACCCCGAAATCCAAGACCAACTCTCTTCAAGCCGAAAAAGCCCTCGCGTATCACAACTAGGCGTTCCTGGCTATTAGTGGGAAGAAAGAGAGATCGAGCTGCTCTAAGCTTTTCTCATTCGCCAGCCGTCCCAATCTTCCCTCCGTAGCCATAAACTTCAAACCAACATGCCCATCCTCAACCTCCAGCTCCTCATATCTCCTCAGCAGAAGCGCCTTCGTCCTCATCCTTGGGATCATGAGAAGCAAGCGAGAGGGGGAAAGAGGGGTTTTTCGCTCCGTTTGCGATACTCGTTGCTGGTAACCGAAGTACGGTATTCTTTTTCCCCCTTTTTCCGCGCCCGAGTCATATGTAGGTACGGGTTTGGCTGGGTCTCGAGACGATTAACAGGGCTGGGGCAGTATGGCGCCGTCCCAGAGGCCAGGTGATGCGTTGATGATTTTTCTTTTGCACCCATCTATTTATGCAGGCTCTGATTTTGGCTGTTTGTATATTTCTTTAACTCTTTTGGTAGGCTCTCTAAGCTTTTTACTTGAGTCTGGGTTTGTGGATACATGGTCTTCTTCCACAAACCCTCCACCATTCTGCTGGTGCAACACTCAAATGTACATATTATACACACGCCATTCCACCTCCGCTATCTTCCAGCGCTCGATGCACATACATGCGCCCATCCAAGTCGCACTCCAACTCACCCCCTGCATCTCATGCAATTTCGAGATGGTACGGAACGCCACTCGCAAACCTTTCGCGATTTCCAAAGCCGAAAAGCAGCCATATATTTGACTGTCATGACTCATCCAGACCCATATCCAGGCCAAGATCTCCCCATCCAATCCGGCTCAGCACAAGGCGCAGAAGCACACCACGGCATCTCATCCTCGCGATACGGCACCAAAGGCAAATCATACGGCATGCGCCAGCCCACCCTCGTAACCCCATCCTCACCAGCATCCGGAGTATCCTTCTTGAACACAGGCACCATCTCAGCCTTTGTGCCAGCTGCTTCATCATCCCATAAAGCAGGCCATACCACGACCCCGATCTCGTAGCTGCAGATGCGCCATTCGCCGTTCTTCGTCTCCGAGCCCCAGGCTTGGTGGGAGAGGTTTGCGGAGGTCATCATTGCCCAGTCGAGTTTGGTCATGCTGGAGTCGCTGAAGCGGACGTAGGTCTTGATGTGGGGTGCTGCTCGCCGTCGGCCTGCTTCTCGAACTGGGTCTGCGCCTGTCGGTGGAGTGTCTTGGTCGCCGGCCCAGTGGCAGAGCATAGGGCGGAGGTAATCTAGCTGTTTCATTTGACTGCTTGTTTGGGTGCGCATGTGGATTGAACCGCCGGCGTCGTAGCCATCGATTGACCTTCGGACTTCATCCGCTGTGGGAAAGACGATAGAGAACTTTGGAGGCGGTGGTTTCACTCGAGGTGTATGAATGACGCTGAGTGAAGGTAAGAGGTGGTTTCGAGGCCATTTGTCGCCTATTGTCGCGACAGATGATATCTGAATGACGATTTGGGGTGGCCCTGCAGGCTGGCGCAGAACCTCGGATGGGAGGAACGACTCTTGATCCTTTTCAGATGTCACAGTCGCACTTGAATGATTGCTTGGTATGGTCTGAAGTACTCTCTTGAGGCCAGGCAAGCCCCAAAGATTTGACTCTTCAGTCACGTTCGATATCTTTCGCCTGCCGGGTAGACTTGCAACCAAAGCTCCTCGGACAGTCGAGAAGTCGTAGGATTCCAATCGCGCAGTCAATTCTCGACATCCTGTATAACCGCGGAAGTATGCAAGTAGGTCTCTCTTGAACCGCGCTCCACTTCCCAAAGGTGGTAGTGGCGTGGACGAAGAGGTGGACCCTTGGCGGACAGCTGGCAACAAAGGTGAACGCCAAACAGCCTGACTCATGCGCCAATCTCCAGGTACGAAATTCGCTGTGAGCAAGTTCACTCTACCTTCATTAGCGGCAGAAACTGATAAGGTGAGGGACATACTGCGCTTGATCGTCATGACGAAAGAGAACAATCATCTTAGAATGGTGGGTTCCGTATGGCTCAGGCATATGTGCTGTAATTGCATCCACATTTGGGTATCGTTTAGTAGCTTCGTCAATGCGAAGCTTGTGAGGATCTTCCCTCTTCCACGATCCATGGACGAGCTTGACGTGGACCATGTCTCGGACATCCTCATCGAATTGGCTCCTACCCAAAAAATCAGAGACAGCAGAGCACTTCAGACGATGCCTTACATAATGAAATCTACATCAAAGAGATAATTGAACAGCCAGCATGCAGAAATGAGGGGATCTCCGAGGATGTCTCGCAGACTAACGGTATCTACATTGCTTGACGCAGGGAGTTCGGTGATCTTGATGAGCTGCATGGGAGATGGAATGGCAGCTTTTGACATCGAAGATCTTGGTTCTACTAGTATTGAGTCATCCGACACCGATTTCTGCACAACTTTAGGCTTTCTTCTTGCTGGTGGACTGATTGAACGTCTCGAAGCGCTCTTTTCTGGAGTGGACGCATTCTTTGCCCCGTTGTCGAGTTTTTGACGCTTCCGAAGGTGCTCGTCGTCCATTTTGCAATTGGGAAGCTCGAGTACAGACCTTTTAAGTCCTTGTAAAATGATTAGTGATTCTGTTGCCTAGTTTGAGAGCCGATGCTGTTGTCGGGACAACGCTCGATGAGGTCCGTAAACACCAAAATTTTCACCCTTCATGGTCATCAAAGTCCTGACAGTTTCTCTCTTTCAGAAACTTAAAAATTCTACTATTCTCACACTATACTTAATAACCACAGCCCTCGACTTAGCTGGAAGATAGTGCTTCGAGTTCCTCTTCGCCCTCGAGCTCTTGAAGCGACCCCTGTGCTACGACACTCTGTTCTACGAAGTAAGTACTGCATTCGTAGGAAACGAATCGTCGTATACATTGGAATGCTGCAATTGTGTAGTGGTTAATTAAGAATGCCATATCAAACGAGGATTCACAACGATCACGACCATAGCATTCGAGAACTGCATATCTCCGACCAAATCTCTATCAGACTCAAATCTCTTTAGTAAACATCAAATATTTCCACGCAAGTTACTCCTCTTAAGGCAGACCGAGATGCTTCTCCATCTCGCTACATTGTCCTAGGTACGAGACTATGATGCTGTCCGCTTATCGCCTGCTGAAAAAACATGCGACTGCCGCTGTAGAAGTGAGGCAAAGTATCCTATGATCCACTTTCCGCGTTCATAAAGTCGAAGGGTTCAAAGCATCTCATGTTTTCCACGCTATGTTACTCAAACGTCCGAGCAGTCTCCATCTCATTTGTCTCTCATTTATCCCCTTCTTTGCACTCACATCCGCTGCTCGTCTTCCCCGTCAGCATCCCACAAACGTCATCCAGCCAATCGACAGCACTGACTCGACCACCGATCAACCCTCAAACATATATGCTGATCCTCAATACATGGTCTACCCAGTCTTTCAAGGACCGAGCCTAGACCAAATCGCTCTTCTCATGTCCGCCGTGCAGCTCATGGCCAGGGAAGCCGCCGAGAATATTAACGATGATATACCATCAATAACCTGGATGTCCCGCGATGATCGATTCTCCAATATAGAGATCCTGGTGCGCCCGCCCTCGAACGCAAACACCATCCCGCGGCGCCTCATGCTGTGGGCTCTTTCCGCAAGCTTGCAACTCCTGATTCAGCGCAATCGGTTCGCGTGTGTGAAGTTCAGGATCACGAGGGATGGAATCAACGTAGGCAGTATCGAGATTCGCCTCTTCTCCCAACAGCAGCAGCAGCAGCAACTGGATCCATACATGGCCACAACGTCCCCAACTCCCCCAACGACAAATCAAACCCTGAACGCAGCCAACACCACTACTACCTCCTACCTCCCCACCCTCACCTCAGGTTTCCAAGGCTTCAACATCCGCGTCTACATTCGCCGCTCCGCCTTCGGCTACGACCTCCCACCCTCCGCCGTCTTCGGCCCCGTCATCACCACCCTCCACCACATCGCATCCTCCACGCTCTGGTCCCGCGTCCGAAGCTACAAAACCCCCGCCAAAACCGGGGACACGGCGCTCGCCTTCAGCGACACCGGACGCCGACCGTTCTTCCACAAGGAACAGCTCATCGAGGCCGCGGCGACGGTGCCGCTATTTATGATCAATAAGGGGGTGTTCAGTGAGGTCGACGTTGAGGTCCGCTTGCCGAGTGAGGTGCTTATTGCGCAGGGGAGCTTGAGGATTGAGCGGACACCGAGACCGCATTTGAGGGGGGGGAAGGGGATGGGGTTTTGAGACTGGGATAGTTCCTAAGGTAGGATACGAGCTTCTGTGGAAGTGAAGTAGCTCGGTCTTCCTCTGTTGGAGAATATGACGGCACGAATTAATGCATAAAATGCCAGGGTTGGCATCGAGCATGCCAAGCAAGGGGTTTGAAGCTTTTTATTGATGCGACCAAGATCAAACCTCTATCACCTTCCATTGGATTATCACATGCTTATCGTTTGGGCCTCACCTGAAAGGCAGGTATGGAGCTGTGGGAGCCATGAGCTAGATATCAAAGAAGTCATCAATATCAGCAAGATCGCTTTTCTCACCATCTTCCTTCTGTCGGATGTGACCTTTTCGAAACCACAACTAAGCCGGTTTGCGGCCCACAACAGCCAGCCTCCTATAATTCAGCGCGCCACCCCTCCGCATCTCCTCTGCAGCCTTGGAGTGCCGTATCCGGAGCTCATTGATAGTCTCCGGTGGAACCCTCCCCTGACGCGCGTATCCCTCTATAGCCTCATCATGACCCATCAAAGAAAGATCATTGTGGAACGGAAGATGGCTACGCGGAGACCATACTGCCTCAACAAAAACGTCTTGAAGGCCGGCTTTCCTGAACGCTTTGTCGAGGTCTGCCGTCCAGCTGTAGGGTTTAGTTTTGGTCTGGGATCCAGGGGGATGAAGGACTTACGATCCAGTCGGTGAGGGGAAAAGGGCTGAGACTTGCTTTGAAAACCTTTCCAGTTCGGCGGTAGAGCAACCTGGATTTGCGACGACGGGGGTACGGCTGGCCAAGTCGTATTCGCCCCATTGGAGGTAGCCGCCCGGCTCTGCAGTCTGTCAGTCCTCAAACATGGTACCTTATAGAGAGCGGAAACGAGAATCCTCTAATAGGGCTACACGGGCATACTTAGCATTTTCAAAACGTTATCCAGTACCGGGCTGGGATCATTCTGCTTGACTACGAGCAGAAGATGGCGCACATGGATAATATCGTACTTCTCTTTCAGATCTGCACGAGGTTCGTCATAGACGCTGTACTCATGGAACGAGACATTTGAGGGAAGCCAGTCTGGATGGGGGACCTGGTCGAGACTGATGTCCAATCCATCCAATTGAACACTGCGAGGGTACTGCCGGGCGAAATCGAGCAACCACATCCTAGTAGACAAGCCTTAGCCTTGGGGTCTGATATAATTGCAGCGATGGCCTATCTTCATGACTACGAACCCGGTGCCAGTACCGACATCGGCGAGTCGGAGCTCCTCCTCTTTGATGGGGATGTCGGGATGAAGCAGTTTGCCGCCGAAATCATTGACCCATAGTAGGTGTTGGAGATTGAGCCTGGTCAAAACGTTAATGACAACGCATGTTCTGGTGGCCACATACCTTGCTGAAGCGATGTATGAACGCTTGAGAACGTAGGTATCGGAGTTAGTCTCGCCACTAGTTGCCATAGTACAATTAATCCTGCTTCGATCTCTACTCAATCAATGCAGTGAGTCAAGAGGAAATTCATGTCCACTGAAGTCTCTACGGTGCACTGTTCCGCTATTCGATGCTACCTCCATTACGCAGGGTCCGCGTACGATCTTGCATGAAGGACAAACGCGGAACCAATGATATGTCGTTCCCCTTCTTTGCGCTTGATTTCTGCTGCACACCCCTCGTAGGGATATTGGGGTGCAGTTGGTCGCTGCACCCGGCGACGGTCACTCCATCTCCTGGGTTTCGGATCCAGAGGCTGACCTTTGTGGCGATTCTTCCACTCTAATCTCGTGCTTTTTGTTGTTGTCTTGGCTTTCTGTACCGATACAACTTTTAGATGAGTGACGGTGATTTGGTAGGTGTGCATCGCGCCCCGGAGAAATGGCTCGAAGGGGCTAATGAGTGAAAAAAATTTCGGCTTTTGATAGATCCCCTTACTCGGCGATTTAGTTAAAGGCGTTATCAGTTGGTATTAGAGTACTCCTTGATGCGGGGACGCTGGCTTGCAAATCTGGCTCATTCGGTATGATTTATTATCTTGTTCGAGGACGATCACTACTGATTGCTGCTGTCTTTTCATTACCTTTCCATGATTGGTGCATAAGAGGGATATTGCCAATCCGCTCAGACCAAAGTTGAGATATATGGTCAGCAAGTTTGTGTATACCGTACAAAAGACGTTTACCAAGACGTTGAGGACTTGCCATACATACATCAGAACAGCCGATCCTTCCATTCCCACTCACTGCTCGTAACCACCACTTCACTCTTGACTTTGATCCCGCCCTGCGGTACCATCTCTTCAAGCGAGACCTCGTCCTCCTGCAGCCGATTCCCAAACCCAGGGAATCCAGTAGCCTTCTTTTCTCTCCCTCCCTTGACCTCGACCTCATGTCCCCATCTCGGACTACTAGACCTAAGCTCATGGGCCCAGCCGGGACTGGGGTCCCACGTTCCTCGTCACCCAGTCTTGCAGAGCCTTCTCTACCGGCGTTCGGGACGGGTACGAGATCAACTTCGTCGCCTTGACGATCTCGCTTGTTGAATATGGTTTGACTGCTGTTTGAGTTCTGTACCGATTTAGAGTGTAAGGTGCCGCTAGCACGTGTGGTTCCTCGTAGAAGTAGGGAGAGGAGGGGACGTAAAGATGGAAGACACGCCGCTATGACGCCCATCTATACAACATTATTAGTCAAGTTAGGTCCAGCATCGCGACAAAAGTACATACGCAGGGTTCGGCAGCAGACCAGATGGCGGCGTTGACGTAGTTCCACGTCACGTCGAAATCGTGGAGTCGAGCCACGACGATGAGGCGAATGATGGAGATGAAGCAAACACTGAACTTCATTAGCAAGTGTACACGAAGGCCAGTCTCCAAACCTAGGAGCATGAAAGCTTGCAAGAAAGATTTTGAACGTACAAGCCGGCGCAAGCAAAGATTCCAGTGAGGACCCATTTTTGATATGTGTCTGTCCGCAATCTCCACAGAAGGGGAAGCGGTATGGCAACAATCAGGAAGTCGAGGACCGCATTCACTATCCCGGGAATGAGAAGGATGTAATCGCCACTCATACAGTGACGAGGAATTTTTACATCCCAGTAGCCATGGATTGGTTGACTGAGTGGAGTTAATACTGATGTCCCAGCGGAGAAGTGGTAGCATACCATTGAAACGTCGTGGATGCCAGGGTACCGATCCCATAGCTCGCAACCACCATGTAAGCAACGTATAAAGTCCGTTTGATATCGGAGAGAGGGAAGATGCGGTGATAGAAAGCAAGACTTGGGCGACTAGTCAGCGCTATCCAGAAAAAACACCACAGCTAAGATTGCCTACATGGCGAACTTGACACAAGTCACAGCAGAATAATAGAAGATAATAAAGATGTACAGTATCTTGAGGAAAATCCTGGTATACTCGACTTCATCGTCCAAGGCCCATAGATGGACTCCAAACTGATTGACTCGCTGCGCTTTAAATTGTTAGATGTAATAAAGAGGTACCTGAGCTTTATTCGTACAGATGATGACAGATATGCACGGGCCATAGCATAAAAGCTGGAATCATGTCAGCAGACTCTCCTCGTCGGTCCACCTCCTCATTCAAGAAGCCGTACTAACGCTCCTACGACCAAGGCGTCGTCCCACTGTATGCATCGGTCAGCCTCGAACTTCAATGAATGCAGTCGGTTGTCTTACCGAAAAGCCTGCACGAGATATCTTCCTCGAGATAAGTCGTAAGGTAACGAATATGGTTGGTAAGATGATCAAAGCTATCATCGAAGAGATGATCCGGGGTCCTTGATTCGCTTCAAGGTCGATGCCTGCCGGTGGGGCTCGCTGGGACATGTCTGCTTAATCGATCGGAGTACATAGAGCTCGCGGAACGGTGGTCTTGCTCCGGATGTCGTCGGTCATGGCGTGCGAAATGTCAGCGTCCTCCAAAATGCCAAAAGAGAGAGAAGTTTCAGAGAGCAGGTGATGAAGATGACGAAGTGAATTCCAAGATGAGCCATCTTGCTGATAGACTGACAGATGATGCAAGCTGTCGAAAAGGGTTGTGAATTGAATGATGCTGTGCCGATTTTAGCTTGTAGGCCGATGTCACCATCCATCAGGGGATGGCCTTGTAGATAGCGTTGGTTGACAGGAACACCCGGGGGCGATTGATGGGCAACTAGCGGCCCCCAGTGGATAGCACCGCTTGGGGATCGATCACCACTGGGGCGGAAATTCTGAAACCAGAAGAACAGATCGTGATCCAAATTTATCCATGACATCCTTTGCGAAATCCTTTGAGCCTCACGGATTTATTCCAGCATCGCCCTTGGGCCTTGAAGTCTCTGCTGATCTCAGTTCTGATCTCCGTCACCATCTCCTCTCCCCGCCTTAAAGCTGCACAGGTAGAATGTGCTTGAAGATGTTGGATTCCATCATTGCTCCTCTTCCATGAGAGGAAGCTCGGGCCACGATACTCTTCCATGCTAGTAGTCGACCGGCTCTGCTGCAGGAAGCCTCTTTTCCAAGCAAAGTCGGCCGTCCAAGCGTCGCAAGAAAACTCCCCGGAAGAGCCAATCATCTTCCGCCCAAAAGTCGTTTTCCAAACCCCACGCCAGCCTACTGGTCTTTCTACCAGGCTGCCAGGCCCACAATGCTCACAAATTTAAGAATCTACAACAAGACGCCATCGAAATACAAAAGTGAGAAAATCTACCTGATGCGCTGATATCATAATCCGGAGGTACCAACTCAGGTCAGCATCCTCCTTCCCTCGGAGGATCGCCCACGACCCCAGTGCCACTTTAGAACTAAAGCCGATGCACGCAATCGAGAATCTTCCAACGGGAGCACACCATAGTCCTCGACGAGTGGTCGGGTTTGCTCTGTGCCATGCAACAGCGGTGCGCGCCTCGCCGCTGCATGCATTGCATGCATCGGGTAGATCGAAGAAGCAAATTCTATCTTGAGACGGAGGAGTAAAGAATTGGTGCAGTGTCCTCTAGTATAACTCAAGGTCGAGTCCATCATGTTCCAGATATCGTGTGCACGTCTTTACAATCGCGTCATATAAAAGATCAAATCGTAAAGGAGCAACATTCTCGCTGGGACTGGCGATAGAGAGTCGGGGGTGAGCGATTTGCGAAGTGAGGGAGTCGGGAGGACAGTCGCATCATTGTGTACTATCTTACAAGTCGCTGTCCTGATAACGAACGATGTTTGTCTACAGTAAACTCACGTTCGATTATTGAAGAATTGGGTGAAGCCGAAACCCCGGGTTTCCAAAGTCGTGGATCTCGGGAACCGAGTGACGGATTATTCGACGCTGCAGGTTGCAAAACCTCGAATAGTACTAGCTTCTGGTACAAAGTACTTCAGATTGCTGATCGGGGTTCTTCATTCGGGGATTCAAGTCATTACTGATCAACTGCTCTAGATATCTCATCTAATTACAGGTAAACGACTGGCATCCGCAGTTATGAAGCCTTCTGAATCTTCCCCTCGTGCTCTATTTGTTCATCATTCATCTCCATCACGTCGTCAAATCGTATTTCCCGCTGCCACTACAATTCCCCTGTTATCTTCCTTCATCATCTCACTCTCTTCTCTAATGTATTCTTCAAACTTAGTAGTCATCTTCCGGCCACCCTCCCTCAGGACAATAGACCGCCTCCCACATCCTCTCCATATTATCCTCCACATTCTTAAACATGCGCCCATACTCGCCATGGATATACAACATCCTCGCCATCTCCTTCTCCAGCGCGAAAATCTGCTGACCAATCGACATCGAGCGCGGCGTGTCTGCATGAGGCGTATTCTCAGCAGAAGACTGCTCATCCACATTCATTGGGTAAGCACTATGCCCAGGCGTACTCTGCAGGTTCCCCATCGCAGCGCGCATCGCTGCCGGCATAGTCGGCGTGCGTCCCTGCCCTCCGTCTTCAACATTACTGAATACACTCCCACTTCTGTTCCGACCTCGATCCCCTTCGCCAAGCCAGTCCCGTCGGGCGATCATGGCATCTCGTCTCCCTTTGAGGTTCGTGAGCGAGCCCTCTAGGTCCTGGATATCTTGAAAGGTCGCTTTACGGCTGTGAATCAGCTTCCGCTTGTCCTGCTCCAGATCCCTCAGGATCACCTTTGCTTCCACTTTCCGGGCGGTGGGGTCGTGGAGTAGAAGCGGGAGATTAGTGCCAGACGTGCGGGCGTTGGAGCGGAGATTATTGAGGGTCTCGGCGTGCGGGGTGGAAGCGCCGCTGCGAGTATTCTGAGGTTGGTATTGCTGTTGGGGTTGATACTGTGGAGCTTGGGGCTGGAAGAGGGGTGTACCTGGCTGGTATTGGTTCGAGGTGTTGCCTTCGTAGGTACTCGCATCCTGAGAGTAGTCACGCCAGGGGGTAGGGGTGGCTGAGACGTATCTAGGGTCGAATTGATTGAAGTTCTGGGTACTAGAAGGGTGGGAACCCTCATATCCTGGAGGGACGTAAGCCGGAGGAGACGGGAAATACCCTGATGCCTGTTGGCGCGGTTGATGCTGCTGTTGAGGACCGGCGAACCTGTCCACGTTCTGAGCACTCGACGGTTCAATATCACGACTGGGTTGGTATGTTTGATGATATGGACCTTGATGAGGATTTGTGGCTTGAGGAGGAGTTTGGCTAGTCTGGCCCGCGCGCTGAAGATTCAATACGTGCTGAGGAGCCTGCTGAGCAACGTTTTGCGACAGATTGCTGCCATGATATGGACCAGGTGCTTGAAAAGGAGCCGCATGTGGTGAAAGAGGCGTCGGAGGGACATTGAGATGGGGATGTGTGTCCAAAAGGTTCGCGAGTGGTTGAGGTCGTCTTCTCGAGCCTGGCTGACCTTGTGCGCCAGGCTCAAGAGATTGGTTCTCCGAGATTTGAGATCCAAGGAACTGGTTCTGGAGTGCCTCCCTTATTTGGCGCGATGGAGTACCTGCGCGACTAGCAGTTGCCGCAAGCATCGCATCACGTTCAGGTGAGCGGCGCATGGGATTTGCGGGTGGATAGATATAACGGTTGTTGTGACTTGGCGTCGAAGCTGAGCCATGACGCGAGAGTTGCCTTGGACTCGTACTCCCACTGAAGCTCTGACCCGGAAGGGGAGTGTCTGGCAGAGTGTTGTTGCTCATGTTGCTCTGGGTTCGCGGCTGGATTCGCGATGGTCAATAGCGCTTTACTCATGGGTGTAGATGTGGTCCGGGAGTCGAACATGGCGATATATTTTGTGTATGAAGGTGCGGCCGAACGGTTCTGCTGCGCCCCATGGCAAAACTCTGTCGGTAGAGCACCAGTTCAATCCAGTGTTGAACGTAAATGGGTTTAGCACGGGAGTTCGGTACGACATGGTGAATCATGGTGTGAGATTCACCAGGAGCACTTTTGGCGCGACAATTTCGATTACTTAGATTTGACACCGTAATGATGTCTAACTATCATGTTCGTCGTTCGAGACCATTATTACTGAAGCTGGTGTTGGAGATAACTAGAATGTACCAAGATTTTCATAGTTAGCTGATAGAGAGCAACCCATTCTACCCACATTGATCATGATCACCTCCAGTTTCATCGTACCTCCTTCACATTTTTTCGTTGTAATTCGCGAGTCTCCATTTACTATACCATGGTAAATTCAGCACGGACAGAAGCACTGAATTATGTCGCCGAGGAGCAGCAAGAAAGGATAGGGAAGTATCAATGGTCTCACGTGAGAATTTTAACGAATAAATTGTGGAAGGAAACGCGTGAATCCTCGTTGTGTTGATTACTGCAAAATTGCTCGCTCTTATCTCTATTATAGCGTGGTTTTAATCCATAGAATCTATTGGGGCTTGTTCGAATAAAGGTATCAAGTTAGCTTGATGTCGTCTCAGTTGACCTCAAGGTCTAGTACTATGACATGAGCACAGAGCCAAGGGGCCTCTATCATCAACCATTCCACTTCTCGAAATGAGTGTCGTGATTACTTCTAAGCTTTCCTGAGACTCATTAGCGTTTTGAAGTTAGTACCTGTACATGAACAACTCACTCGCAAATTGATACCTCGATTCAAGCAAGGCGTCCTTTAGGGATCCGACACTAACGAATAATATCGTCGTCACACAATGGAAGGTCGGGTAAGCTGTGGCGTACTTGAAGTCCCCATCATGTTTTGGACGCCACGCCGGACGGTGGGAGACCCAGACAGTAGTTTGCGCATGTCGCATACAGGTACCCGTACATTTTCTGCGAAGGTGGGATGCAGCTCGGAAGTGTACGGAGAACCTTGGGTACGCCGTGTAACATCGTATTCAAGTACTCAACGTATCAGTTCTAACCGCTTGTCAAGCTATTTTTGTTGCGAACTTGGATGTTTCATGGCGTCTCGACCAACCATTATTGATATGCCAATGGTGCCATTTCACTCAACGTTAAGTATTGGTATAA
This sequence comes from Physcia stellaris, assembly GCA_018902385.1. Lineage (NCBI taxonomy): Eukaryota > Fungi > Ascomycota > Lecanoromycetes > Caliciales > Physciaceae > Physcia > Physcia stellaris. The sequence goes on along the minus strand of JABSSW010000049.1, from coordinate 66,883 downwards.
GGCCACTGCCTCGAGACTCCTGCACATTTGCGTTTGCTTTCAACAAAAGTGAGGTTTGAACGTCTGCATTTGATAAAATGAAGCTTTGCAGGATTCTTGCTTTCCTCATTACTTTCTTATCAAAGGCTGTCTTCGTAATCTCCCAGTCGGACGATGGAAAAGACAGCTTCTGAAAAAGCTGCGGCAAGCTCTGAATTGATACAGTACAGCATATACAGCGCTAATATTAGTGACCATTTCGATGTCAATGGCAATTTACGCGATGAGACGTTCTCGGTACGCCTTAATGGGCCGAAACCTGAGTCAGCCGTTACGTGTATATTGATATGGGGATTCGAAGACGAGTATGACGGTTCGTTCGGAAATGAAGCGCTCAATTGCACCGATCACCAGCTATCAGCGCGCTTGATGAGGGCGACTGTGGAAGGGTTCACGGGCTGGGGCCTAACCGTGCAGTATGAGTGAGTTAAGATCCATAAGCCCTGTTTGCTGGTCGAAAATTTGGGTTGATGGTCTTCATCCTAGTGGTTACCCAGCAGTACTATGGCAAATATTAGATACTGTCAATGCCCCGAATTGGGACTGTTCTCCTAACGGATCGCGTTGTACCTTCGAGGGAACCAAGGTGATAACACCCATGGAGTCTGACCCATTGGACGTTGCATTAAATAGAACCTACAACACATCCTCACAGACGAGGTATCGGATTCTTAGTGCCGATATAAGTAGCGCTCTCAACGAAGACGGAAGCCAAGGAATCGAAACCTTCTCAGTGGCTGTTCGAGGAGTCAACGACACTGATCTGCGCGTGAACTGCTCAGTTGAGTGGAATCCTTCCAGAGCCAAGGGTTGTAAATCAGTGACGGTTCCTATGGACTGCACCGATCCAAGCTTCATAGTTTCTATGACCAGAGAGACTGTTTTAGATTACCTTGGCTGGGATGTAACAATCCAACAGAGGTACGCTCTGTGAAGTTCCTCCGCCCACTTGTGAGATCCAAATGCTGATAGGGCTGGGACCAGGGGTTTGGACGCAGCTGTTTGGAGGCAGTTGAACCTTACTACCACACCAGCGTGGGAGTGCAGTCCGGACGGGGCACATTGTACATTTGATGGAGGAGCTGGACAGGTGATTCAAGGAAGTCCTTCTCGGTCTCTTCATGCTGTCTTGCCGAGACGTAGTGGCTGTTAGAGAGCTTTTAATGACATAGGAAGCTAGTATAGGGTGGAAAGTGATATCATGGATCCTGGCGCCTTAGTAGTACTTGTATACGATGCATTGTTCGAAGATTTAGCTATGAGCCTCGGGGGATCTTTGTTAGAAACTATGTGAAGAGCCAAGGGATAATAATCAGTGATCTTTCTCCCTACTGACAAGCCCACAGAATACACGCGCCACAGATGAAATTGAGTGTCGCGACTCACATTTTTGGGTTGTGAGTGAATTGTAGAATATCTAGAGCTTGGACTTTTTCGCATATCGGCCTACGGTTGGTCCACCACACTTCGGCCCTCATTAACACTCTTCCCATGGCGGGTGTTATAAAGATCGAGGAACATACGCAGACCACCATATTCCATGACAAGAGGCCAACTGAAACGGCCAGTGAATCTGCGACTAGTATCACGGCTACTCCTGCCAAGCGCGGCAAAACCTTCCCTCGGAAAAGTTGCGAGCTTGACGTCGTTCGCTGGAAAACCCCACACTGTTTCTTGGTGAGTGATGGCTTCGTTGCTCATCCACTGCTATTACCATCTTTCCCAGAGATCTGTCAATTAACAGAGAAAAGGAAACTTTCAAGATGTCTCAACAAGGTCTCCGTATCGCCGTCGGTGGCGACGATGCTGGCATGTCGTACAAGGACACAATCAAAGCCGACCTCGAGTCTGACCCTCGCGTCGCCTCTGTGATTGATGTGGGAGTCTCTGAAAGCGAAGACAAGACCGCCTACCCTCATGTTGCTGTGGATGCATCGAAGCTAGTTCTCTCCGGCCAAGCCGACCGCGCTCTGCTCATCTGCGGCACTGGAATGGGAGTGGCCATCTCAGCCAACAAAGTCCCTGGCATCAGAGCTGTCACTGCACATGACAGCTTCTCTGTCGAAAGAGCCGTTATGAGTAATGATGCCCAGGTGCTTTGTATGGGACAACGAGTTGTTGGGATCGAGTTGGCGAGACGGCTGGCAAAAGAGTGGATTGGGTACACCTTCGATCCACAGTCGAGTAGTGCTGCTAAAGTGCAGGTCATCAAAGACTATGAAGCGAAACATGCCAATGGTGAGTCTGGATATTGTTCAGCTTATGGACAGCATATTGACCCTGAAAGGTACTGCTTCTTGATATGGCGATGTGACGATACGAATGTCTCCTGTGGCGGTGATTGTACATATTGTTCTGCAAAAACTGTAAACAGTCGCTCGGGTATATTGGTTTCACTCTTGCTCCATCTCTGAGACCACTTGTTTGAAATTGCCAATGTCATGGGCAAACCGTCCCAAAAATAGACCATCGACAGCGGACTTTAGCGTATCCCATGTACCTGGACCAGCACTTCCTCCATACAGTATCCTGACCTCGCCAGTTCTGCCTTTCTGTGATATCAAATTCTTCAGTTGTTGTACTACGGTACAGACATGATCCGCGCTGGCAGGTTGCTCCGCGCCGATCGCCCATACCGGCTCATAAGCGAAGATGAGCTGGGTATCTTGTGGTACGGCGTCCAGTACCGCCATTACTTGCGGCACACATTCCCGAGTTGCAATTCCAACACCTTCTGATGCGATCTTGCTTTTGCCCTTCTCGCCGATGCAGACCAATGGGACAAGACCGTTCCTAATTGCAGCCTGGGCTTTCTTTGCAACCATCGCGTCGTCTTCGTTGTTAGGTGGACGTCTTCTTTCAGCATGCCCTAATTCCACGATTGTACAGCCAATTTGCTTCAATAGTAGAGGCGAGGTCTCTCCGGTGTATGCGCCTTTGTCCTCCCAATGGCAATCTTGCGCACCGACAGAGATGTGGGGACAATCGCCTAGGATAACAGTTGCTGACCGGACAAGAGGAGGGGATGGAATGACAAAGATGCCACATGATGACCTTGACCCTTTGTATGTTTTGCGCAACTCCTGGATGTAGCTTTCTGTGGCATTGAAATCGAAGTACATCTTCAAGCTGACTCCGACTAGGCGCTTGGGGAGCGTTTCGCTGGCTGTGACTGACATGACGAAAGCTGAGACGCCAAGGGGCATCGGTTCACTCGGTATCAATTTGAATTGGCAGAGTCTCGGTGGATAAATTGGTAAATGTTTAGAGTGATGAGAACTCAGGAACTACGCAAGGTATGGAAATGAATAAAATAATGAAGCCTTGTGCAAACGACCCCACCAACCTCAGAGACCCTGAAACGCACCCCACCCTCCGTCATCTCACATGACCGACTGCTTAACAACGATCAGTCTTCCTTCCACAGGCTACCATAAATACTCCCACTCCCAGATACAAAACAAATACTCCAGGATAACAACCGAAACTTCAAAGAGCCTATACCGTCACCATGGTCGCCCAATCCGCCAAATTCAAGCAGGCCATCACCGACAGCAAGAAGTTGAAGGCTAAGCCTACCGACGACGAGCTTCTCGAGGTACGAACTCCCTACCCAACCTAACTGTAGACCATATACTGTTCCGAATCGACATGCCAAGTACACTCCGCCCTGAAAACCCGCTGACTTCTCCGCTCTATCTTAGGTATACGCCTTCTACAAGCAAGGCACTCAGGAAACCAAATTCGAGGACGCTCCCAAGCCAGGCAGCTTCGACTTCAAGGTACGCAATTAGCTACCTGACCCATCACCTGCAAATCCCATGTCTTCCGCCGAGCTGTTACCCCGGTGGCTTCCGCAAATTGATCGCTGACACGACTGCGGTGCTGCAGGGGAAGTACAAGTACAATGCCTGGAAGAAGATTGTCGATGAGAAGGTCACCCCGGAACAGGCACAGACCAAATATGTCGATCTCGTGGAGAAATTGAAGAAGGCGTATGGGTTTGAGGCATGAGGCTCAGGAGTGCTCTCGGGCAATTTGAACGAATAGCGTGGTCTGCGGACGTGGGTTATCACATCCCTTTTGGAAGACAAGGAACATTGCTAGAGGCTTCGGGCTATTCGGTGACTACATGGCTACTTTGCAAGCCAATGTAGCGGTTTGAAATGTGAATACGATTCAGAGATGGCGTTCTTGGGATCTGACGCCACGGAAAGAAATGTGCACTGAAGTTCAAATAATCTTCTAAGTCATCTGCTGTTACGAGTCATTTCGCGATCCGAGTAACAGTAGCTCGCCGGTTTCTTTATTCATTTCGATATTTGTCCTAGACTCTTCCCCTCTTTATGGCAGTCAGGCCTTCCTCTGTGTCATATTCATCTACCTCTGCTTCAAGCGAGGTTTCTCGGTGTGTATTTATTTGACAGATAATTGTCTTTCTGTCATCATTTTATCCACTAGGCCTCGTGCACCAAGAACGACCGAGCTATTAGGACCTTGGGAAAGGAACCGAAATGGATATATTACGGAGGGTTGCTGCCCTTGATCTCAGAAGTGGGTACAGTGGCTGATCGTGTCCTCTTCCTTCTAACGTGAGGCAGGAGCAGTAGGATATGGCGAACTTCCTATGGGGAATGTAGCTGCGTCTAAAAAGGAAGGACTTATTAAGCGTAAAGATCTCGAGCGAAAGGGGAGATAGCAGAGACGTCAGAGCAGGACTCAACCACATCACCCATCACAACCAGATCGTGCGGGATTTGCGCCAACGATCTCGACCCTAACCATTTCCCTCCAGACACAACCATCTCAAAGAGGTGCAGGGCGCATTGCAACAACATCTGCCAGGCATGCTTGACATCCTCGATAACAGCTGCAATCGCCAACAAGCCACTGGAGCACATCGGCTGCCCGGTCTGCGATCACGGCTGGCGACGCCACTACATAGAACTCCACGCCGACACCGAATCACTCTCCATATACAACCAGCGTCGACTCGTCCGTCTCCTCGAAACGATGCCGGACTTCCGAGCCTGCCAGTCGCCGACCTGTCACAGTGGTCAGCTGCACGAGGGCGGCGCCGCCGAGCCGATAATGACTTGCAGCGACTGTGGCTTCAAATCATGCTTCGTGCATCGTATGCCCTGGCATAGTGGCAAGACGTGTACCCAATACGACGATCGGCACCGTCAGGAGAGAGAACGAGAAGCGCGGCGTGCGGAAAGGTCATTCGAGGATACATTTGGTAAGGGGACGAAGCCGTGCCCGAACTGTAGGTCGCCGATCAAGAAGATTGGCGGCTGTGATCACATGCGATGTAAGTCTTCGGACGCGTTGGTCCTGGCCGGGAGCATCCTAATGTGGGGGAGCAGGCACAAAGTGTCTGCATCATTTCTGCTGGCAGTGCGCCGCCGATCAGTACATTATCGAGTGGGAAGGCAATCACATGCACGATGTAGGCTGCTGCCATTGGCGCGAGCCGCCCCGACCAGTCACTCGTCGGAGGCGCCGGGATTCGATGTAAGAGTTACTCTCCTCATATAGGCCATGCGCTTTGAAGTTGACGCATTCTATCGATAGGGACAGCCTTGAACTGGATATTAGACGAGAACGTAGACGACGAGACTCGATGTACGTCCTGTCCTTTTCGCTTCAACTAGGTCTGTACAGGTCACTCACGCAATCCATAGAGACAGTGCCGAGTCGATAGCCCCGAGACAAGATCGCAGGCGACGGGATGCGGTATAAGTTTAATGTATTCTTGTTCATATTCTTGACATTCTTGCTCCAGAGGACCAAAGGTCAACTTGCGCAAATTTGAATCTCCAGCTATTGGGTCTTTGGGCGTAAACGTGTATGCTTCTGGGGTAGTTGGGGGGATTGATGGTAGCTGGCTCGTGTCGTTGATGGTGTGATTCTCCTTTCCAATTATGGGATCTTTCTTGTTCTTGTTGGTTCTGTCCCGTAGTGAATAACCTAGGTACCCTTTCGCAGTAGCTTTAGTAGAGATATTGAAATACTATTCCTAGTTTTCCCAGCTTCGCGAGGACGAGTGGACATCGGGATCTGTCGCAGATGGGGTCTTCCAGGCCGTAGAATCCGTATCTTAGGCTATGCACTCATGCGTTCCTGCCTTACATCCTTCTAGGGATCAGGTCCCCTTCACGGCCTCCCCTTCCCCTCTCCAGCCATCATCTCCACCGTCTCCACAAGCCCCCCTTCAAGCAAATACATCACCCTCAGCCTCTCCTTATCTCCCACACCCCCCTCTCCTCCATCAATGCCCTCGATCTCATACCCCACGCCCACGCCACAGCGTGCACATCTCCACACCCGTCTCCGCTCCCAGCCGTCATCGCGCTGTATCACGAGCGCTTTCCGGGCGGGGCGCAGGTTGTGCAGGAGGGAGGGGAGGTATTTTTCTTGTTGGTGCTCCGTTTTGGATGAGTTTGGCGGGAGGGAGGGCGAGGGGGAAGGAGGTGGAGCAAGCGACGGTGAGTCTCGGCCCGGTGAGGGTGAGTCGAGGGAGGGGAGGGGGAGGATGCGAGCACTGTCGAGACTTGGTGGGGCGCGGGTCGGGAGTGAGGCGAGTGCGTAAGGGGTTGTGAGGATGTGGGTTAGGCAGATGTGGTGGTAGGTGTAGATCTGAGGGCCCGGAGGCGTAGAGTGTGAGGGGGTTCTGGAGCGGGGGATGGAGGTGGGGAGGTGGCTGCTGTTGGCATCGTAGAGGGTTGATGGAGAGATCTCAAGAAATGTTCTCTAGATGGATGTGATTGCTTGGGTTTCGGTAAGGTGGTCAGTGATATTTTCAGGTCACGATAGAGGATAGCGACTATCGTGTGCTACATCGGGGCGCTACCCGCAGGTTTGCGATAGGGTCCGACTTCAGTATGCGGTACCTTAGGTTCCGATCAGAGTGCAGCAGCCGCGATTCCGGAGCCTTTGTCCCGGGTACCTGGGAGCGCATTCATCACTGTGGTGCTAGAAAGCGTCCGGAAGGCGTTCCGGGAGTGAAGATTTCTATTGTCCCATATTCAGTATAGATCAACCGAGGTCGAATTCGATACTGGTAGAGAGTAGGGTCGATCCGAAAAGCGATGGGAAAGTTTTATCGAATTGTGAGCGGATTCCGATGGGTCCGAAGATTCCTCGATGCTTCGCCCTCTCCGTCACAACACACTTGCCTTATCTAGGCTAAGTATTTCTAACCGATCTCCATTCCATGTCCAGAAGCTTGCCGGCCTCTTTGGCTAGGGTTCGAGTGCTTCTTGAACACTGCCACACTAAAAGCTCGCTTGGCGCCTTTGGACTTCCACTACACCGTCCGGAAATTCTTTCGCTTTCCTCGTCATACTCCAGATTCACTGCGATGGACATTTCCGCCCTGTTTCGATACAAGGAAGGTTCGAGAGCCGCCGGAAGTCCCAGCCGCCGGTACAGCGAATAGCCTCTTATGACTTCACGATCCTCATTCGCTTTCTGATGTCATCTCAAGCACTCTTCGTACCCCAGCTTTGATATCACCCAACGGCGGCAAACGCCTCCTCGGTTTTACTTTCCATACACCTGCTCAATAACCATCTCGATCTTTTCAAGCTTTTCCGCCGAAATCCAGACTCCCAGCTACTCGTAGATCAGCGACATCGGTTTGTCTCGAGGGTCGGCCTAATCCTGTGTCTGTCTCTGCGCTTCGTATCCTACGTTTGATGTCAGTTCCTAGATTTGCTCAACATGTCCGGCCATCGCCCTCTTGCACCTTCCACGGCCCAGTCATCCTCCGCCAAGGCCAGTGAGGATGTCCAATCTAGCCAAGATCGTAGCAGCGAATCCACCGTTCCAAGTTCCATGCCCTCTGGTGGTGGAGCAAACAGAGGCGGCGGCGGTGGGGATAAACGGCGCAGAATCCCGGGAAATGTCTCCCAGATGGCCTGCACCGAATGCAGACAAGCAAGGCAAAAGGTAAACAGAGTGGCTTATTGTGACCCTTGCCAACACTCTCATCTAGGTGCCAGCAAGAGCGGCCGTTGCTGACTTGGTTTGCCACCTTGTAGTGTGACGGTGCACGGCCGAGCACCTGCACCAGATGTCACAAACGGAAGTTGGATTGCATCTATGAGCCTCACGTCAAAACGCACAAAGACGATCTGATCAGAGAAATAGAGGAACTTCGTGGCGACAAGAGTAGGCTGGAGGACCGCAACAGGGAAGCCACCAAAGCTCAAGCCGGCCTTGAGTCCCGTAATCGAGACCTTCAAGAGACCAGCGACTGGTTGAACATCATACTCGAGACGATAAGACAGAACGGACACGACAAAGAAATCATCTCACGTCTGCGCGGAGGTGAAAGTCATCAAAAGATTGCAGACTGGCTCACTGAGCAAGTTCAGGTTCAGAAGTCCATCGATATAGCACCTCCTCCCGGGCAAGGCTTGCTCGAAGTTGTCAGCGGGTTTGAGAAAGAGTATCAACAAGAAGATGGCCTTGTCCGTGCCGAGAGATCTCGCTCCAATGAACCTGAAATCGTCTGGACCCACGTCAGCCAAAGTCATACCTTGATTGGACACCTGTTCGATCTGTACTTTACTTGGGTCCATCCCGTACATATGCTCTTCAGTGAACTCGATTTTAAGCATAGCTTCCGTTCCAACGAGGGCCACTATTGCTCACCTGCCCTGGTGAACGCTATATGTGCGATGGCATGCCATCTTCTCGAGAATGAAAAGGGCAAAAGGTTCAAATCAGAGTCGCAACAAGCAGTGACACTACGAGAGGGTTTCCTTGTCGAGGCTCGCAGAAGTATAACACCAGAGGTCTACGCTGAGATGACTTCTATCCAGGCATTGGCCATCATGTACCTCGTTGAAATCAGCTCCGGCAAGGCTCGAAATGCGATGGGATACCTACGTTCCGCGGTGGAAAACATGAGGACCGCCACAGACAACCAGTCGGCGGAGTCCCACGAGATCACACTTTGGGGAATCAATACCCTCAACACGTAAGACGTGTCACCTACACTATCTTGCTAAATGCCTTCTAATTCTGGCAGGGCCTGCGTTGGGATGACTTATCAAAAGCTCTATGCACTTGAACTCCCTCGTGAGGTCTCTTTCGAAAGCGTTCGGATGGACAAGGATTCCGGTCAATGGCGCTTCTATCGTTCGGTCGGCGATGAAAGCGAAATGCCCACCCGACCAAGCTGGTCTATCCTGACGGCTTTTTGGCAAGCTAAATTATTCAACATTATCAACGACAGTCTGAATATGTACTGTGGTTATAACGGGAGATGTACAGCTGAAAAGGTCATCCGTACCTACAAAAACTTCACATCATGGAGAGACACTTTGCCGCCAATACTTCAACAAATCGACGTCGAGGACCAGCCGCTACCGCACATTCTCTTACTCCAGTGAGTATTGTGTTGGGCGATGCTACGATTGAGTCGCTGATCATTCAATAGCGTACAATATCATACAGCCATCATGGAGCACCTAATGCCATTATTGTATTGCGGACACTTCAGCAAGGCAGATACTGACGAGCTTCGTCGTATGGTCCTGTTCCATGCTAGTGCCGGTCTCGAAAAGTTGGAGCATTTGCGCCGTCTCTATACAACTCGCTATCAAATGCCCTTATTGAGCTTTTGTGTCCTCCATCTTGGTGACATACTCATTCGAGAGCCTACTTCCGACACTCGTGGAATCGACATTGTAACCTTCTGTTTGGAGATGCTGGCAAAAACACAGGCCGGTTTCGCTATATGCGGACCGTTATCGTCGCTCTTCCGACGAACCGCCGAGCTACAAGGAATTTCACTTCCACCAGACATTGATGACAGGATTGGACGACCTACCGAATACACCGTCGACGACATACTTGACGCCTGCACGCGCCTTGCGTACACAATGCCACTTGACCAGACTTTCCGCCATATCGATCGCGCGATTGCAGTCGAGTGGGGGCGTGAATGGGAGCGTCAGGTTGTCGCTACTAAAGTAATAGAGACGAGCAAGCGATCCCATCGGCCCTCGAGCGGTGGACAATACATGCAAATTGGGTCGTTGCTTAATGATTGAATGCTTTGACGATTTTATGCCGAGGAATCTGGAGTCGCACCCGCATTGAAGCTTTGACAATATTACAGGAGCGGCGCAGTATATGGTAAAAGCTGATGGTTGTAGGTGATTTGATGTGACTTGTAAGATTTTACATCACAGATTCGGATGCAATCGGGTTTAGGACAGAGGAGTTCATACAACGCTATGGCAAGTCAGAAGTTCGGTGTGGCTTAAGGTATTTATATCTAGCTTGACGTTGCCGTGCCGTTGTCGACGTCCGGGACGTGGCTCTTTGTGCAATGATAGAGACAGCTAAGTGAGCAGTCTACTAATTCTGCTAGATCCATTGTCAACTGGACCTTTTTCCATATCCATTGGATTGTTGTGTATTCGTCTCGACCTAAGTACTCGAACCTCGATAGCAGAAAATGCACTTGTGGATCCATCCACCATCTTCTATCTTCATCTTGGTAATTGTAATACAGATCACCCTAGCGCGGATTGCAGGTCTTCCATAGGACAACGGTCCTTCAAAGCCGTCTTATTTTGCCTACATAGACGAAGATATCCCGCACCGGACTCGCGAGTAGTAAGGAGTCTTGCTTGGGCCATAGTTGGCGCCACCATGAACATCAATAGAGCCTCACCAACGGGGGATATCTCTCTCCTTAACGGTGCACGATGCCTGATACCAGAACATTGAGTACCATTGGCAATAGAGAATAGTTTCAAGTGTGGGCCCAAGTAGGCGCTTCTTCGGTATGTGGCACAAAGGGATCCAGCACATCGTCCACTCTTATCAGTGCAGGTAGATTGCGTTGATCTTACCCAGGAATAGTAGCAAAGAAGCCTTGGAAGAGTTCGGATTCCAAGTGGATTCAATTTCTTTCTTCGACGTAGGCATATGGTTGTTCTTGTTTATTCGCGAGGGGCTTAGGGGTCGTCATTGATGACTAATCAATCGTTTCACTCTCTTCCTTGATTTTCAATTGTACCTTATCTCGCTTTTGCTTCTTTGGGATTCGCAATCGTTCTTTTCCTTCAAGCGCAAGCTTTGTTGTTTCTCAATGAAAACTACTACCGACTTCAAAAGACCCACAGTCACGCCACATCTAATATCGTCGGATTCATGAGAAACATTTCTCATGTCCGGGAACACCTCATCGCCTGACTTGTGTCGGCGAAGTCAGTTTTAGTTTTCTCCAAGGCTGCCCATTTCCTTTTGAGTAAAGCCTTGTGGGGATCACTCGATCTGCTCTGGCCAAACTATTGCCCAGTACTCCATGGACCTTACTCCGCGATGCACATCGAATCTATCATGGGAGCTCGGAGTGCCAAAAATTATCAGACTTTTCGACAGAGGTCTAACGTTAAGACATTCCAGTGTGGTGGCCATACGATGCTAGTGGCTAACCACCCATTTCTGATGAGCGATCGACATCAGTCTTCCTAGGTAGGTATCAATATCATCTGATGCTACTGGTGGACGCGGATAAGGTTTTATAACTAGCCAGTCAGAATCGAGGCGGCACATGGGCTCTCATTGATCAATATTCTAACAGCTCCCTGAAGACCTGCCTGTCTCTACTGGGAATAATTACCGCGCACATCAACATAGTGTTTCATACATTCCCACCTGAGATTTATCCTTCTCAAAACACAACAGTCTTTCTCCGTCAAAGTGTATGTTGCAATATTCTGGCTTGTGTTGCACGGGACCAAACATTAGATACTGGCTGAATCTTCCTTTTTCGTTCTTCTCTAACTTGTTTCGATGTACGGGCATTGGAGGAGATAGATCAATGGCTAGCTAAAAATTATCAAGCCATTGCCAGCAACGAGGTCGTATGAGAATAGAAGCGAATGATTAACCCAAAGCAAAGGGGTTTGTAGAAACGTTGTAGAAATATCAGTATCAATTTCTGAATAATCACGGACACGAGGAGCTCATCTTTAGCGATCTGAAGATTTTGTACCCATGATTAAATACATATCTAGACCCTCAACAGAGATTTCTCAACGGAGCTTCGAGGACTGCGTATTTTCATCTCATCTCGACCAATTTCTAGGGGTAAGCGAGGTTTTCACCACTTCTAGGGTTAAACAAGTCGGCTAGATAGTTTTGCCGTTCCGAGACCTTTCTGCAGTTGCCAAGCATCACACATTGCGAGCCAAACTTTGGCCTTTTGACAGCTTGTCCACAGCAATTGAAAGTCGGTGCCTGGCGTTTCTCTCGTATGCTCGCTATTCCGGATCCTTCAATGTTGTCTCTTCATGTCGATCGTATTTGTTGTGTGATACCTCCTGCAAGCAGACCAGCCCACCTCTGAGCACTCTCATACCTGATCGAAGCGATCCCTGTCTTGCATTCGTAACAAAAGCCAAGATGCGTTTAGACGTCAAGGTAAACCCTATGGCATTTTACCTGAGAGGGACAGACTATGGCTAATGTCTGATTGAATTCCAGAGACAGCTGTTCGCCAGGTCGGAACGTGTCAAGGGTATCGATTTCCATCCTACAGAACCATGGGTAAGCCCCTCATGATCGTCTGCAACATGGAGCCTAACCTGGCACTCGCCAGATCCTCACGACGTTGTACAGCGGTATGTGGTTCATTTCAAGGCTTCAAGGATCTTCAGGTGGACCGTGAAACTCATCGTTGGATCTTTATAGGTCATGTCTACATTTGGTCATACGAAACACAGGTACATTGGCCCATACCTGGGAAGAATGCAAGCTAACAGGATCGTAGGCGATCGTCAAAACGTTCGAACTCACCGATGTACCTGTACGAGCTGGCCGTTTTGTGGCCCGCAAGAATTGGATAGTTTGCGGCTCCGATGACTTCCAAATTCGCGTCTACAACTACAACACCTCGGAGAAAATCACTTCCTTCGAAGCCCATCCCGACTACATCCGCGCCATCGTCGTCCATCCCTCACAACCTTTCGTCTTAACCGCCTCCGATGACATGAGCATTAAGCTTTGGGACTGGGACAAAGGCTGGAAATGTGTACAAGTCTACGAAGGCCATAGTCATTATGTCATGGGGTTGGCTATCAATCCAAAAGATACAAACACCTTCGCGTCAGCATGTTTGGATCGAACGGTGAAGATATGGAGTTTTGGCTCGGGGCATGCGAATTATACCTTGGAAGCTCACGAAACAAAAGGGGTCAATCATGTCGACTACTATCCTCAGGCCGACAAACCCTACCTGCTCACCACATCCGACGATCAGACCGTCAAAATTTGGGATTATACCAACAAATCTTTGATAGCTACACTAGAAGGCCACACCAGCAATGTGTCTTTCGCGTGCTACCACCCGGAACTACCCGTGATAATCTCGGGGTCAGAAGACGGGACGGTGAAGATATGGCACGCCAATACCTATCGTCTCGAGCAGTCCTTGACTTACGGCCTAGAGCGAGCATGGTGTGTCAGCTACCAGCGTGGCAAACAAGGGGTCGCTGTCGGGTTCGACGATGGCGCAGTTGTTGTTAAGATGGGCCGAGAAGAGCCTGCAGTATCAATGGATAACTCTGGAAAATTAATCTGGGCGCGACATAGTGAGATCCTGTCGGCCGTTATAAAGGGCGGTGATGCTACTATCAAGGATGGCAGCCCTATAAGCCTGCCTTCCAAAGATCTCGGAAACTGTGAAATATATCCGCAGACCCTCCTACACTCACCTAACGGCCGCTTTGTTTCAGTCTGTGGTGACGGCGAATATATCATTTACACTGCTCTAGCATGGCGCAACAAGGCGTTCGGCTCCGCCCAGGATTTTGCATGGGGCTCGAAAGACAACAGCAATGACTATGCTATTAGGGAGTCTTCTACGAGTGTCAAGATATTCCGCAACTTCAAAGAGAAGCCAGGCGGAGTCGACGTCGGCTTTCAAGCGGAAGGGTTGAGCGGTGGAGTGCTGCTTGGTGTCCGAGGTCAAGGAGGTATTGGCCTCTTTGATTGGGAGAGTGGGGCGCTGGTACGAAGGATTGAAGTGGATCCCAAGCATGTATGCATGATCGCATATCCAGTATTGATCGAAGTTAACGGTTCTTGCAGGTCTACTGGTCAGAAAGCGGCGAACTGGTCACCCTAGCCTGCGAAGAAACATTCTACGTCCTCCGCTTTTCAAGAGAGAACTATGTTGCTGCTGTCAACGCCGGTCAAGTAGAAGATGACGGGGTTGAGTCTGCTTTCGAAGTTGTCACTGATATCAATGAAACTGTGCGGACAGGTCAATGGGTGGGAGACTGCTTCATCTACACCAATTCGACCAATCGGCTAAACTATCTTGTGGGGGACCAAACCTACACCGTCTCTCACTTTGATCAACCCATGTATCTCCTTGGTTATCTGCCTCGTGACGGACGAGCGTATGTGGCGGACAAGGATGTTAATGTCATCTCCTACGCCTTGTCCTTATCAGTGGTCGAGTATCAGACGTTGGTATTACGAGGAGACATGGAGTCAGCGGCAGAAATCCTTGAAACGATTCAAGAAGACCAAAAGAACAAAATTGCCCGCTTCCTCGAAGGTCAAGGCTACAAGGAGATGGCACTCGAAGTGGCGACAGACGCCGAACACCGATTCGACCTTGCGCTGGCCCTCAACAACCTACCGATTGCACTCGACATTGCACGAGAAGCAGACGTCGAGCATCGGTGGAAGACGGTCGGCGATGCAGCACTCGCGGCGTGGGATCTCCCATTGGCAGAAGAGTGTTTCACCAACGCCAAGGACTTGGGATCACTACTTCTTGTGTACACGTCCACGTGCAATGCAGATGGCCTACGCAGACTCATCGAACAAGCCGACGGTGCGGCATCACACAACATCGCCTTCTCGTGCTTGTGGCAGCTGGCAGATGTCGATGGCTGCATTGATTTGTTGATGCGAACGAACCGGATCCCTGAAGCGGTCCTGTTTGCACAAACCTACAAACCCAGCCGGGCGCCTCAGCTTGCTCGATCATGGAAGACAAACCTGGAGACGGGCGGGAAAGGTAAGGTAGCGAGGATGTTGGCGATGCCTCCGAATGGCGAAGGTGAAGGGGATGATGATTTGTTCCCTGAATGGAACGAGTATCTCGAGATGGAGAAGTCCGGTCCAGGCGAGTCTCTTATTGACTTGGGGCTAGATGGCGATGAAGGCACGAAAGACACGACGGAAACAGAAGCAATAGATCAAGAGGTCGAGGTTGCTGCATGAAAATCACATCGAGCACCCAATGATTCATCTCATCACTATACTCGGACCATATCCGGTGAACCGTATTTCTGTGGAGGGTGGGCCGTGGTTGTCACTGGTTGATGACGGGAAGGCTTGCTTAGATCAGCTTGACGTGCATACTCGCTTTGTGGGGATGCTGTCGATTGGTGGGGCAGCACCATGCTAACCCCGAAAGAGGCAGGTATCGCAGGATGAAGTCACATGTAGATTCAACAAAGAAGACGAATCGGCATGTGACAATCCCATGATGTGACACTGCAGATTCAACGACTCGGGAAGGCTTCCGTCATTGATATTCCCATCACTCGTTACTATTCACGCCCTTGCTGCTACTTTCTCTCTCTAAATTGTCTCTTTATGCCTCAAGAATCTAAATCTTCTGCATTTCGTTGTCTAGCTGAATTACCACAACCTATCGTCAATATGTCGACTCCTCTCAGGTCCGGAGATCTATCATACATTGTCACTTTCTCCGTCACCGCACTCTTAGTCGCTGTCCATTTCTTCATCTTCTGCCAGCTCGTCAACCTGCTCCTCGAACCATGCCTCTGGCTAGCCTCCGCGCTTTGGATGCAGCTCTCCCATTTCTTCCTCTGTCATCGGCCCTCCATGATATCGTCGCCGATGATAATGGCCATGTTCCGGCAAACACTGGGAGATGCTGCAGATTGTTGAGCGTTGGCGGGACGGGGGGCATGGTGAGCAAAAGCACACTTCTCGAGGCTAAAGAAGACAGATGCTAAGCCTGTCAGATGGCGTGGATTAGTGCGCCTGTTGATGATGATGGCGGACAGGGAGACGGAGTAGGTGCCTTACTAGGCTTTTCGAAGGCTGGAACTAATGGCGTGATTAGTCATTCCTCTTTACCACACAAACCGGAATTGCTCAACCAGCTGGTAACTCAACGTGACAGCCAGACCAGTACTGAATCATAGATCCCTCGAAGGAAGACTCCAGATACTTGTGTGAGCAGGCTTGACGGGGGGCATGGCGTCTAAAGGTTCTCATATGTGATACTACATTACTAGCACAGCGTCTTAAGGCCTCTGCTAAGGAAACCTTAATTGGACACCATCATGTTAGATATCAAAGCCGTATGTACCTTTTTCGGCCATGGGCGCTTGGTGCCCAATTACTGCACCATTACTGTACGAACCTGGATCTCATCGTCCCCTGCGTAAATCTGGCTACACATTTCCATTATAGCCGTGATATCCTCGGTAATGATGAAGCTACCAATCCCCCTAGTTCGCTTACTTAATCATACATTAGGGGTATTCACTATTCAGACATCTCTATTTTAGGCTCATATGGATCCATAAGCCCATAAGTGGACCCCTGTTATGTGCCAAGAAATGTGCTTATGGACCCATATGCGAACATGTGAAAAAGTGCCCCGAGTTTTACCTTTTCGCCTATGTGAGCCCATAACGGAGCCCATAATCACATAATAATGAAGCTCATAAAGCGAGGTTTATCGCCAAGAGGTCATTACTGGTCGCTGAATGACATGTATCGAGCATCTGGGGGTTTCAGATATTTTATGGCCCATTTGGGCCATATGGGTCATGATGGGCTTATGGGCCGAGGGCAAAAGAGATGTCTGAATATTTCTATTTCTCCTCCTTGCGATCCATCTCAAGGTTACTTCACCGTCAACCACAAATATCCCCCAACCGTCTCTCAACTGGCGATAGTACCTCACTCGATAATCTCGAGATATTTATCACACGACTATTAGCTCCCTTGATCGAAGCCTTCATCGCCGCCTATCTTGGCTTTAGCCTCGGAATCCGCTGGCGGGGGAGGTGAAAGGGTACCGGCGGATACTACTGTGTTTGAAGGAGGAGATCGATTATGCCTCCTTCCTCGCGACGTCTCACCAAAAACACACCCTCCAATGCAACTTCTATCGCTAGGATGGGTGCAAACATCGCGACAACATTAAGACATCCCACAGTCTCACATTTACTCTTCAGCAGTAATTCAAGCAGTCTGGAGCAATACTATGAAATTCGCATCCAATGCTCTCACATCTTCTTCAGCTCTTCCCTCGATCGATCTCCGAGTTTGGCAACCTCTAAATCCAAACGTCAGTCTCAAAGCACAGCAGGAGCCCTACAACAGCCAGTAAATTTACTCGGCGAATCAATCCCCTGAACAGCAAGCGCTTTACCCACCCTCCTGTAACCGCAACTGGCCGTTTGGGCACTGAACAATCTCCGTCTCGGGTCCCAAGGTCTCAAAGAATCGCCCAACCCGCTGCTCCGAAGTGAAAGACGTTGCACTGTAGTTTTCATATCTGAAGACGTGTACCTACCAGATTTACACTTTGAACGAGGAGGCATACGTTCCCCGATCAATACAACCAATCAATCCAGTTGTGCCCGCATCATTCCATTGTGCACAATCAAAAGCTCGGGTGGATCTTTATATATCGATCGTTTCTCTACATCGAAGCGCTTGCTAGCGAGAACACTGTCTGTGAAGTAGTGGTATCTGTCACGAACTATACAACTCAGCAGTCTTTTCTTTCCAATCTTATCAAACAAACAATCACATCCCTACCCCCGGACCCAAATCCCCTCAATCAACTCTCCTCCCCCGTCTGATTCCGACCCGCTGCATTTTCCCACATGTATCTGTATCTGTATCTGAACGCACCTATCCCCTCGCTCCAAAGACTCCATTGATTTCCAGCCCACACCCCCGTATCCTTGTACATAAATTACTGGACGAGTACACGACATTCGAATCACTTTCAATATGGAGGAAATTGAGGAGGTATGATGCGAGAGATTGAAATAAATGCTTGGGACTTGGGATGATTCACCTTCTTACTTTTTTGCTCGTTTTATTATAAGGATGGACTTTTTGTGCCAAGTTCAACGGAGCCAGGAGACACGGCCGAAACAGGAATATGACAAGTCACGATTTTCCGCCCCGAATAGGAAATCGCCTTGGCATTCTTGACTTCGATATTTAACAGCAGCCGCGAGGATGGCGATGGTTTTCTGTGAAATTGGCGATGGTCGTAAAGGAGGGAGAGAATTAGGTTATATGCGGAGGGAAGGGTTAAAGTCCATTCGTGCAGGAAGCATCCAAAGAAGAGATAAATTCTGAAGTGTTGAACAACTACTCGCCTGAATGCCCATTTTTTTCTATTTGCGAAGCACTACATGTGCAAATGCTTTATTTTTATTTTCATCTCCCTCCAGCCTTTCATTACCCAACACTCCCACTCCCCAAGTTCAGCCCTTCCCCAAAAGAAAAGAAAAAGCAAACACAAAAGACAATCCAAAGTCCTCTTAAATCTCCTCCCCCTCCCAGTCAAAGATCGAGGAACCAACTATACATCGTAAATCGCTTTAGATCCGTGCCTTTTACCCAGACGGACGGTTCAGCCGCAGTGTCTATATCTGCTCTATCTTAGCCTCATCCCCCAAACCCCTTGGCCCCCGTTGAAAAGGCAAGGATATAAGGTGCATGGAAGATGGAATATGACAAGGACGGCGCGAGGGTTTGTGGGAATAAGGTTTGGATATTGGGAGTTTTGAATGGCTGATAAGTGAGGGAGAGGGAGGTTGATGTGGTAGTTGGAGCATTTCCTAAATAATACCTTTTGCTGGGAATATGATTTTTTTGGGTTGGCGTTTTGAGATTTAAAGTGGTGGTGAAGAATGGACGGGTTTGGGTCGCTGGATGGATGAATAGGTAGATAGATAATGAATAATTATTCTCCTTCGTCAAGTCTCTCTTTTGCCTTTTTCTCTCCGCTGCGTGGGGTTCGGATCTGCACAATTTTGACTGACTGCAGGTCAACACTATACTATAGGAAACAGACGATACTTGTTTACTAATACAGGAGTAAATCAGAAAGGTTTGGATATATCGACAGCATGTAATTTTCGATAGAGCTCCCGTTCCCATTGTGCTTAATAGAGTGTGGTTCGTGCTCGTACTCACTCTCGTGGTTTGATCAAACAATCTGTCCTCTTCCTCGAACGATAAACCGATAAAAACGACAATGTCAAGGTTCTAGATTTAGCTCACAGATTCGATCGGTAGTATCAGACAGACACGGCTTTTTGCTAGAGACCCACTATAGCCATCCCACGTTTTGCTACCGTCACTCCCCTTCGCCCGGAGATCATCGAATCTTACTGATTAACATAGCATTCAAGCGATCGCGTCTCCCATCTATCACACTCACAAATGTAGCAAGGAAGTTGGAGAATACATCAATTGTTTGCCTTCTGAATAGGTAGATAGGTGGATGAGTAGATGGGTAGGTGAGTGAATGGCATGGTAGGTAGACTAATACGAGATATCTCTAATAACAAGGTCATTTTCGTATGGCAAAATCGACTTTTGGCAGGGGATGAGGATCGGACGATCTTCGAGCGAGGCCCGGGGCACCAGGGGGCCACTCCGGGTGTAGGGGGTGAAGGGAGCAAGAACTGGGGTGGAATAGGGGCAGATGGTGACATTAGCGAAATGGGGGTGGCTAGAGTGACTCTCTACATATACTCGGCGAATCAATCCCCGAACGGCAAGCACTCGAATGAGTTTTCCCATCCTCCTCTAAATGCAATTGCGGTTTGGATACCAAGCCACTTCTGTCTTGGCTCCAAAGCCTTCAACCCACTGCTAAGGCAAAGCGTTGGAACGGAAGAGAAAAAGCATTGTAGTATCACATTCATGATCTGTATCTACCACATTTACCCTTCCAAAACGCCCCCAAGCATATCCCCCTCCCCCTCCCCCTCCCAATTTATGCAACCGTTGTCCGATAAGCTATCAAGGGTTCCTGCAAAGTAGAGCTTCACCAGCCTGCAGCAAGATCAGTCAGTGTTCTCCAACTCCGATCTCCGATCAGAGTTCAACGAAGGACATACCACAGGCACAGCACAGCATGAAAAATATCGTTCCCTCGCCCTACAGAGTCCATAGAACATCCAGTAAGTCTTAGGCGGTACCGCAGCTGTGATTCCAATTAGCCCATTGAAATCCCCCAAAAAAATTATGGGTATTGGCCATACGGTTTTCGCAATTGGTGTTCGCGACGCCTAACAGGTTCTCCTCGCAGCATTGAGGGTTGGTGTACGGAGCCGTGGGGCAGATAGGTCCCGATAGTTTTTGGCGTTTCACAGCTGGCTTAGGAGGATCTGATATTTGGCGTTTCACAGCTGGCTTAGGAGAATCTGATATTTGGCGTTTTATAGCTGGCTTAGAAGGGGCGTCGGAAGGGTCCTTGCAAACGAGAGCTTGACCAGCCTGTAGCAAGATCAATCAGTGTTTCTCACTCCGGTCAGAGTCTCACGGAAACATACTACAGACGCTTCACAGCATTGAGCTGTTAGTTTTTTTTCTCGCACACTCGTTCTTGAAATCCTCGACATCTGCAAAAGGCGACAATCTAGCTGTGACTTCAATTAGCCATTGAAAGCCGGAAAGCAGAATATTGACATACGAGGAGTGCAAAAGATGTGTGCGGGACCTAGCCTGGTGTAGCAACATAATGGGTCCTTCGCCACACCCGAGCAAAGTGGTTCTTGGCCTGGTTCTTGGCGTTTCGCAGCTGGCTTAGAGGGCGTGTCGGAAGGATCCTTGCAAACGAGAGCTTGACCAGCCTGTAGCAAGATCAGTCAGTGTTTCCCACTCCGGTCAGAGTCTCACGGAAACATACTACAGGCGCTGCACAGCATTTAGCTACTTGTCCCTTGGTCGCACACTGCAACTCGAAATCATCGACACTTTTAGGCTCCTCAAAAGCTGTGACTCTAATTAGCCATTGAAAGCCGATAACCAGGGTATTGACATACGAGAATTGCAAATGAGGTTTGCGGGGCCTAGACTGGTGGAGCAACAAACAGCGTTATTCGTCACACCTGAGCAGATTGGTGCTTGGGCTCTCTTAGCTGGCACAGCGAGGGTGGTTGATGCTCCGGCCAGGCAAGTGAGGAGCATGGAGAACTGCATTGTGGAGATGATACTTGGTGTGTGTATGAGGTTTATCGAGGAAACTGAGAGTTGATGATCTGGTGCAACAATGAAGAAGAGGCATTCCTTCCCCCTTATATAACCTGGTCGCACAAAGCCGCAGTGCCAAGCAACCATGGATCTTGACTTGAGATTATCTTACACTACACTATCAAGAGATCGCACAGGCTCGTTGATCAATTCCACTGGACGGGACGGTTGAGATCGATCCACGATGTGGTGCGGGACTGTGGGTTTGGTGTGGCTTATTGAGTCGAGCTAGCCTTCGGCCGTGCTCGTACGCCACCTTCCACGTGTCGGCTTGTACGACATTGCTCCTTTTGGCACAAACTATCTCTTGATCGGGAACCTCGTAATCATCTCTTTCGATCCTCAATGTCGAATAACTGATCTAACCGCATTAATCGTCATCTGATTGATCGTCATCGCGAAGTCGATAGCTGCATCGAAGTCTCTAGTCACTCCTCCCACCCATGCCGGGTCGAATTCTAGCCAGGACGCAGTTAGTGATATATCAATCGGCACGACTAATAATTCAAACGCGGGAAAAAAGGATTGACATGGGCGTTCGATGGCAATGAGTCATGAGATGAAAAGAAGATCAAAAGGGGAATCGAGAACGAAGATCGAAAATGAAAATCGAAAACGACGGGAAAATACGATACGAGATACATGAGATCATGAGATGAAAATGAATGACTCGATGGAGACGCAGTGCGCATGAGAACGGCGACTAGATGTGTCCGCTGGTTAGTACGTAATGTACATACATCAGACGAAATGAGGTTTACATACCCGTAGAGGCTTTTGGGAACGGGGCTGTCCGGAGAAAGCTGGGGCATCATCCTCCGAGGAGTTTGGTCCTCTCAAGCCACTGAAGCCGTGGGGCCTTGTACGAAGATTGAGAGGTTAGTAGCCTTTCGGCTCTGCTAGAGCAGGATCTCTGTCGATGCTACCTTATTCTCATCTTGGCGCTTTTAGAGCTGGTTGGACGCCGGATTGCAAATGTGGATGTCTTGCAGAATTGGCCTGGACGCAGCTTGTGGCGTATGACATTGTCGGTCAGACGACGCAAGTGACACGATGAACCTGACGACAGGGCCGATTGGGAGTCATTGAGAACAGATGACATCTACCTTGACAGTTCCAACTCCCTATCTATTATAATCATCAAGTTATGGCCACTAGCGTTTGATAACGGTTGTTGAAAAGTTTAGCAGGGGCATCGAGCTCTGCTGGCAGCTTGGATGATCGGATATTTGAGGTGGTGCAACGCAATCGTCATATCTCACAACAAGTTCGTGACAGACGGTCCAGAACTCTCTGCTATGCATGAGAACTTCGCCGACGTGCGATTTGCAGTTTGAGTGTAAGTGTCATCAAGCTTTTAGAATCATCCTGCAGGAGGAGTCATTCTTTTCTTCTTTGGAAAGGTCTTCTGAGGAATGAGGTAACAACATCTGAGAATTGGGTGTGGAGTTTATTCGCTGTAGTATCTTGCCGGTGAATCAGTGAGTCGGGATTCTAGGAGGGTTTTGGAATCGATGCACGAAGCATGATTCGGACCCTTACAGGAGTTGAGACGATCGACGACCACATGATTACTTCCAATTCTTGCTCTCCTCCCCACCAATATTGATAAATCATGGATCAATCTCTATATATATGGATATCCAGGTTGTAGCACTATCACAATTTTGAAGGTTGGAAGCCGGTTTGCTATTTCCCGGCTGGTCACAGGTCGAACATGAGTAAGACCTGAATATCATTTTCTGCTCCGTATTCTCGAGATGCTGGTGCCCTTCTAACATGAAGGAATAAGTAGTAGTGAGCATCAGATGAACGGCAGCTGCCAACGAATACGAATACACATTGCGTGTTTTGGGGGGGCAACAGGGGTTTCACTTTAACACGATATGGGGGAGCAATTTTTCTCCTGAGACCTGTCTTTAGCTCTAGCCCAAAAATACGCGGCTATGAATAGTCACGTTTACCCTGGAGAGACGGAGTACCGATGTAGATATGGACGTTGAAGGAGGGAGGTGCAAATGACGACGTGGCGCTGGAGCCACACCGAGGCTGAAGGGCTGTGATGTCGATCTTCGAATTTACTTACATCTAGACCCTTGTTACGTAGTTGACGTTCATCAGCAAGATCCCATTTGTTTTAATGATGAGTAGAATAGTGACTGAATTGAGCCGAACCTCTTTGGCAAGTCTTTCGTTCGGTGTGGAAAAGGCAGTCGCATGGACAAGTAGTTCACTAACTCTGGAACAGCTGAGCTTGTGAATATATTTGGGGATTTCTTATAGGAAGCAGCGTATGAAATCCAGCAAGGTTCATTGACAACTATGGAAAAGTCCATACCTACTCTAGGCATCCATGACACAAGCTCTTTGCCACCATATCCAGTTGACTGTTGCCATTAGCTCCAGATTTGGGAAGCCAAAGGGTGTTAAGACCTCTATGAGACTCTATGTACGAGAACACCTTCATGGCCTTATAAGGTGGCTTGATAAACCTCTGTAAGTAGGTACGTTGCCACCTATGAGAACTGTGAGAACAAGGTATGTGAGGAGTATTCGAACTACAGCTACCCAGATTATGTTACGGGCGCCTAAAGCTGCTGCACTTCCCGCTCGATACTATGATATTGCTGATAGTGGTTGATGTCGATTCGGTGGTAAGCACCAACTAGGCGACGACTTTGGGAGGATTGGGGATAACCACAGAGGTTTTCGTAAACCATATGGATCTTGACTGAGCTCCATGACAAGCTTGGACACCGATAAGCTAGTGTATTGTGTTCCCAGGCATATCATAACATCGAGGTGTTCAAATCGAATCTGATCTCTCACCACCCCTTTCTCCTCATCTCTTGAACCTTCTGCACCGTCGCCCTGAACGCGATTTGAAATCTCTTCCTCCACCTTTCGCTCTTGAGTCTCTTTCTCTTCAACCCCGCTCTTTCGTGAAATCTCTGCCTCTTCTGATCCGCTCTGACGTTGTTGTCGCGTACCTCCCTGGCTAACACCTGCAAGGCTCTTGCCACGCCTGCGGTCGTAACATTCACTGTCCTTCCTAAGCTAGGCCTTGACTTGATGGTCGCTGTATTACGAGGTGCGGGAAACTTCTGCTGTGCAGAGACGGCATTCGAAGCTCTGCGCGTGGAACCAGGGGACGTATCATTAGGCAAAATCATGCTGCCAGATATGCTACCCTGGCGGCTGGCGCGGGACTCATTCTCACGACGATAGATATCCTCCTCATAAGACTTCTTGACCTGATCGTCGGAGGAAAGACGGGATTTCTGGGGCCCTAGGGAGCCCTTGTAGCCAAAGACATTATCAAGCACGTCGGTGATCTGAGGATTTTTATTGATGCTTGCAGCGAAGCTGTCGTTACTGGAGCGCTGCGGAGGAGGCGATCGATCGTCGGAAAGACTTGTAGAGACTGTGAAGGGTCTGCGCGGGGTTTGTCTGTTAGACAAGTGTGTTCGAGTCTTTAACGATGGAGCAAGAAAAGGCAGTAGAGGAGCGTCTAGACATCGTAGAACTCCTTCGCCTATCCTCCTGATTTCCATTACTAGATGTGTGCGTGAGCGAAGTGGTGAATGAGAGGTTCAGTGTAGTTGAACTACGACGGGAGGGCTTAAGCGTGGTTCGTGCCAAGCTTTCAGGGTCCTCCGTACAATTTGGCGGCTCTGCACCCTGTTGCTCGAATTGCTCAATGTTCGTTACCTTATGCCTCAGGCTTTGCTACGAAACCTACTAATTTTCTCCGAAGACCTTTCAGACTTAGGCTCTTGAAAGACGCAAAGACTTGTTAGGCCTTAGCGTGTGTCTCGCCTGAAGATTAATCATGTTTAACTATCAAGGTAAGAACTCTCGACTTCACATTGTGCCTGGGATCGCAATTTTCCTATCCCATTTCACCAAATGTGGAACGTCTTCAGCTAATGATCAAAGGGAGCAATACACCTTATGGCCGTCCACCAGGCTTTGGCAATTTTCCCGGACAGAATGCGCCGCCAGGAATGGCCGGTTCCCCAGGGATGGGTAAGCCAAACACCCTCCCTATCTGTATTGTATACACTAAATTACAACAGCACCACCAGGGATGTCAGCGCCAGGAGTCGCTGCTCCGCCAGGTATACAAGCGAATGCTCAGCAACCGGGTCGACCAGGTGGCTTCCCACCAAACTTCAATCCACCCGCAAACATGCCCAACATTAATTTCAATGCTCCTGTCATACGTCTAGGAACAACCGGGCCAACCAAACCTGCTACACCACTAGGAGGCGAACCCGGTCGCCGAGAGAGTAACGTCGAGTCAAGGTCCGCTCGCCCTGGCCTCGGCGCCGGCCACAGTATGGATGCTCAACGTCAAGCATTACGAGAGAGCATGATGCAGCTAGTGCCGCCTACAAAAGATGAGATCTCAAGAACTATCTTTATCGGTGGCATCACGGAAGGTGCAGGCGGAGATGATGGCATGGAGCGTGTTTTACAGTGCTGTGGGAATTTGCGGCGCTGGATTAGAGCAATGGATGCGGATAACAAAGCTTGTCGGTTCGGATTTGCAGAGTACGAAGATCCCGAAAGCCTTGCTACAGCCGTAGATGTGCTGAAAGACGTGGAGGTACCCGTCAAGCAACAGAACACGAACGGTGTAAAGCAGGAAGATGGCGAAGACGTCAAGATTGAAAAGAGCAAGCTCCTTGTCAGTATCTCCTTTGACTTCTACGATGGTATACTATGGCTAATACTTTGCAATAGGTTATGGTCGATGATGCCTCGCTAAATTACCTCGAGCAATATCAGGCCTCAAGAGGAGATCAAGACCCTATCCAAGCGCAGCTTCGAAAGGATGCTGCTAAAAGTTCCTTGTCCAATGTCCTTGCCGAGCTACAAAACCCTTCAGCCCCTGTTCAGCCGACCTACATGTCAAACCTTGACCAAGATGGCGACTTGTCAATGCAAAATGGTGTGGAACATCCAAATGAAGAAGTGGTTACTATTCCACTTACGGTTGATGATGAGCTTTCTGATATTCCTGCCGAAATGCGTGAAACGGTAGCTAAAGAGATCGCAGCATTCCGAGATCGCAGTACAAGACGCGATATGGAACGACTGAGAAGGGAGGAGGAGCTTGAGGCGCAGGAGCGTAGAAAAAATATGGCTCAACCACGGCCAAGTCGACTCGCTTCTCCACCACTCGCCGCCCCCAGTGGACCTGCCGGTGGTGCGAACGGTATCCCAATCGGGCCCAGGGATAGAGGTGTGCTTAATGCACCGTCCGGTCCTAAAGGCTATCAAGGATCGCAGATACCTCAAGACTACCAGAAAGGGGTGACCTTTGTTAATGGCAGTGGTATTAATGGGGCTGGTGCTGCAGGCTTGATTAATCGGGAAGACGAAGAGAGTGATGCTAGCGATGAAGAGATCGAGCGTAGAAGAAAAGAGAAAAAGGAAGCCGAGCAAGAGAAGATGTACCAAGATCAAAAGCGAAGATGGTTAAACCGAGAACGGAGTCGCACAGCAGCAGTGGAGAGGGAGAAAGCTCGAGACAAAGATGATCAGGTACGCCAAGACGCGCACAAGGATACCATGGCCAAGCAATTACAAGAGTGGAACGATGACATCGAGGCGGGTAGGAAAGTTCAGGAATACTACATGGACCGAAGCCTTTGGATACGAAATCGTGCGGCATTCCGAGGCAAGGAAGCGAGTGATGATGCGCTGGATCGAGCAGCGGAGGATAGAGAAAAAGCCAGAGAGACGCAAGAGCGAGAACAGGCACGCGGAATGGCTGATGACTTCCTCAATCGTCAAGCAATCGAATTAGACTCAAAAACTCAGGCACCTCGAGAACCTCAGCGTTTCAAGCTTTCGCTTGGTGCAGCTGCTCAGAAGGCACAGGCTGCTGCTAGCAGTCGGAGAACGGTTGCTGATGTAGAAGGCCTTTTGGAGGATGAAGAAGAGGCCGACACTTCTGCGAAGAGGACTCTTATCCCCATTAAGTTCGACAACGCCGCCGATGCTTTGGGTCTGACGGAAGAAGAGCGCGCCCAAGCCGCGCGACAACTGGCTGCCGACATCCCATCAGATAAAGATGGTCTTTGGAAATGGCCTGTTAAGTGGGAATTTGTTGATGAGACAGTTCTTGGCGAGCAACTGAAGCCTTTTGTCGAGAAGAAGATAGTTGAGTACCTTGGCGTGCAAGAGCAGATGCTTGTGGAAGTTGTGGAAGATCACATACGAAAACGAGGGTCACCAGATACTTTAGTGGAGCAACTTGAAGGCGTAAGTATTTTCACTTCGTCGTCTGGAACTTTTACTGACTGTACATACCATAGGCTTTGGATGAAGAGGCAGAAGTGTTGGTGAAGAAGCTCTGGCGGATGGTATGCCTCACTACGATATTCCTACTACGTAACGCTAACATCGTGCGCAGATAATCTTCTTTTCCGAGTCCGAGAAGAGAGGGCTTTCTGCTTGATTGTACATCCATAGGAGGATCAAAACTGGAGCAAACATCATGATAGGTATCTTGTTGCAAACCTTAGAGCATAATACTACCACTCACATCAAGGAGAGCCAAAGCCTCCGCGAACAAATGGCTTAACCTTCACATATGCTTCACAGTACCAAGGCTTATTCCCAAATCTTAAATTTTGCTCACATTCCTGGCTGCTCAGGAAACTCAATGTGTCAACACAGTCAGGAATGCACTTCCTTTCCAAGCTTTTTCTCAACCGAACTTCTCACGAACACTTTTGATGTTATCATCAGCGTGTCCAGTTGACCAATCTATCGTTGCTAAGCATTAGAGCATCAATCGCATCCAAGCACTCGTTTTCAATAGGATCACTCATAAGGATCAATCATTCTTATTTTCCCCATTAACTCGACGCTCTGATCGTCCACCATGTTGTCCTTCTGGCGTCTCGCCCGGGGCTTTATGGTCACTCTCAGCATCCTCACCCCAGTTCTATGCGTACAATTCACAAACCCAGACTACAGCGGCATCAAAGCAGGCGAGAATTTTGAGATTACCTGGACCGGCGATGGCTCCGTACGAACTCCCGATCTTCTCCCTCCATCCGCTCGCACCCCTAACACCATCTCCAGGTCGTACTCCTCGCGCTCGTAACAGGCGAATCCAACAACCTGCAGCCCGTAATGACAATAGGCTGTCCGTGCCCTCCCTTTCCCCCAACTTTCCTCAGCCTCGCATCAAGAAACTAACCTCCCCCACCAGCAACCGCAACATCGCCCTACACATGGACCGTCCCCTCCACCCTCGTAGTCGCAACCTACGCCTTCTCGATCTCCCAATCCGGCCTCACGAACTACTCCCCCAAATTCGAGATCACGGGCGGTACTCCCACCTCCGCCGCGACATCGGCATCGCCTACGCCGCTCTATGTCGCCCATGGGCTGCTGGGCGGCACGAATGGCTCGCTTGCGGAGGCGAGCGGGACGGGGGATGGGGTCGCGTTGCCGACGGGGTCGAGTCGCGTGGGGCAGTATGATGCTTTTGAGGGTGCTGCGGGGAGTTTGATGCGAAGGAGTATTCGGAAGGTGAGGGTTGGGGCGGTGGTTGGCTTGGCGATGGTGTTTGTTTAGGAGGCTTGGGGAGAGATGGGGAGAGGATGAGATGAGGAGAGGATGAGATGAGGGATGTTTGGATGGGGTTATTGGGATCGGGAATGATTTATTGGTTGAGTAGGAATAGTGAGTGGATGGTTAGGATAATGGGAAAGCATTGGGGGATAAATACATGGATGGAGGTTTGGGTGGTATTGCATTAGCTCATTGCGAGTATTGGGTCTATCTATTTATTTGTTCTTTAGTTACACAAGGGCGTTTCGGTCGCTCTTTGAAATGCACGTCTATTAGCTTTTTAGATCGATTTCACTCTGACCGTTGTCGTGAATCAATAAGTCGTCTATCAGGCATCTAATCTGGCCTGCGATCCACCAACACGGGCGTTGCTCTGCTCGATATTCCGCTCCATGCTACTCTCCATGATCCCAACCTGGCGTCTTCACGTCTCGTAAATCGGCCTCCACCCCTTCGGCAACGGCCTCCCGACGCTCTTCCAAAATTCCTCTCTCTCGTCGAACACCTGGTTACACCACACCTTACACTCTTCCAACCTGATCTTCTTCGTCACCCCGAGGAACTCACTCAAGTCCACCTCCCCCTTTCCCGCGCGCTCATATTCCATCATCTGCAGCACCAGCTCTATTTTATCAATATCATGCACAAATCTCGACTCCAGGGTCTTCCCATCTTCATACTCCCGCCACAAGTCATTTATTTCGCTTCCTGCAATCGAACCCACGCCTGCAGAGGGAGAAAGGAGTTTCGACGTGAGGAAATCCATAGTCGTGCTCTCTCGCCGGGACTTCTCAGGTTTGGAGACTTTGTCCATCGGCGTTATGTCGCCGACGATGGCTTCGGCCATATCGTGGACTAGAGCCATGGAGGTACAGCGGGGTATGTTGAGTTTTGAACGTAGGGAGGGAGGGGCGAGGAGGGTGAGTATGGACATGCGGTACATGTGGTCTGCTATGCTTTCGCCCTCTAATGGAATTGTCAGTGACTAGTCGCTGCAGAAATATACAAACTTGTTACCAGAGATGTCGAAGCGCAGCCAGCCTTCGCGCTTGGTTGTCTTGAGTCGTTGGAGGATGTGCAGGAAGGGGAGTGGGGAGGACGCGGTTTCGGTCGAGGAGACGGGCGGTGTGAGGCTAGAGAGGACTGCATAGACGGATTAGCCAATGGTTACAAAATGGAAAGGATAGCAAACCTGACTGAACACTCCATGCTTGTTCCTGAGAATCTGACGAGGGTGTACTGCTGGGCTGGTCAATTGGTGAAGGGTTGCCGGAAGACATGTTTGGGTCAGGAAGATATGTGGATGAGAAGGTTTCCCAGGGAAGGAAGGAGCTTCATCAATAAATAGCTGCAAATATGGTCTCTCCTGTTTGTCTTTTAACGGGCTGATGCTGCGAGATAAACAATCAGCATCAACAAACAGTTTTACCTGCGACATGTGCCCGGAAGCTTGCATCTTTGTGGCATCTTTAGCAGCCTTTTAGCGGCGTTTCGGAGCATTCCCAGGCAATGGACACCCGCCAATCCTTAAGTGAATCGCGCCTAGACGCGTCCCTCCCCGAGCTCAAAATCGTCCCAGCATTGAAAATTATCATCGAATATGCCCACCTTCGGGATGCCTCAATCTCATGGATTTGGCAGCAGGTCAACTCAGCACTATCAATACGCAAGCCCAATCGCCTTTTGCCTCGACGATTATATCGAATCTACGGCTTCTCGATCTCGACAAACGTGAGGATTGGCCCGGCATCACTACCCAGATTCTCTCTTCGAAAGATGCACAGCAGCACCAAAAGAAACGCATTCAATGCGTTGAATGGGCACTGTACCGTTTGTTTGAGATCTTTGACAAGGAAGAAACCAGAAGTGTAGGTACTTCCCCAAGCTTCTAGTGTGTTGTTCCTGTTACTTAGAAGCGGACAGAAACTAAAGCCCTTCTTCCCTCCTCTAGCACCGTTACAATCGATCAATCTACGGGCTGCGCTGTTCAGATCTCTCAATGGGCTCAAGAAGGATGGGATACTTGGACGGGAGATTGTACTTCGGAAGACAATGCTCGACGAATGCAAAGGAGAGAAATTTGAGGAGGTAATTTCAGCATTCTCGACTATCGTATTGCACAGAGTGTTGAGCAAGGACAACGAGCGAAGCAGTGCAATAGCTAGGCGTCTCGCGTTGGCAACAAAGCTCAATGTTGAAGAGCGGAAATCTTTGCTGCCGTTGGCCATCGCACACCGCGCCTCTCTGACTGCGATTCTGCACAGAAAGGAGCAGCAAAGACTCCAGTATTTGCAATTTCGGGATCTACTTAACGAGAAGGAGAATAAGCTCTCAAACAAACAAGAAGAAATCAGGCGTGCCGAGAAGACTAATCCTAGCCTACAGGTCCCTGATCATTCACTTCAAGCGATCAGGCAAAGATTTGATACTCACTGGCAAGGCGATCCGCGGTGGCTCGATGTTTTGATGAAAGGGGACCCGGAGTACGACCAAGACTTGCTCTTCGAAACACCGTTCAGTGAGACTTGGAAACATGTCGTGGATGGAGGGCTGCTTACTCCGAGAGCGGGTGTAAACAAGCAGGATGGGCTACTTCGAAATCTCGAGAATAGAGTTGCTGCTCAGCGGACTAGGCTACAGCGCTGGAGACAGTACCATGAGGAGCTCACGGGAGAAACCAAAGCCTCGGAGGGAATTATCTTGGGCGACGCACTGCCGAAGCCTACATCTGATTTTAGTGCACATAAGACGATCGACAATGAGCAAAGAAACGCTTTACAACGTCCCCTTAAACCACCACTTTATGATGGCCACGCTCCAGTTTTACCTGCAGATGATGAGTATGCACAGCTAATTAAATCAATGCAGCAAGACCTTGATGAGGTAGATGCTCCCAAGAGAGCCTTGCCAGCTCACATGCGGATTGCGGGTTCCGGACAAGGCTCTCAATCCTGGCCACGATCAGATGTAAGGGATTCGCGAACTACATTCATGGACGGCCGACTGACTAGAGAACGATCACCAAACCACGGTGATACCATTGAGAATCCAGAGTTCTCATTGCAGATACCGCGAAAGACTGCAAATGAGACGCCAGGAACTGGCCGGGTAGAGCCTAATCAAGAAGTTGATACGACAATGTCTCCAAGCCGAATGACCAAGACTACGTTGGACGCAGTTGATCAGTCGTCTTCAAACATGAGCTCTACAGCTATCCATGCGGGACCATCGCCTGTCAAGACCAAGCCATCATTAGTGGAGAGGACCCGTCAATCCATGGCAGCAGCCTCTCCGGCAGACTCACATCGCTTTCGACCCGAAGAGATGAGCCAGACAGAGTATCGAGCGGAGGTGTCCCTGAATACCCGCATTAACGTTGACGATAATGCCACGGCTACACTCCTTGAGCGAACACGGCGGTCGATGTCACTTTTGCCTGCACAACCAAGAGGGCCTCGAAAGTCCATGAACAGAATTCGCCATTTTCCAACCAACCAATTCGAGACCCCAAAGAAGCAGACGCCCATTCCCGAAAACTCAGAAGACATGACACCTCCTGAACAGCTCTTCAGTAAAGATGCCGACTACGCTAGCGTCTTCAAGAGCAGACCAAGAATCGCTATGAGTCCTACCAATTCTCCGGCACCAGAAGATTCTCCTAGTAGTATGAATGCGTCTGTGTGCAGTACTGGAGATGACGACCATGATATTAGCATTACCAGGAGGTAGCTCCAGCGTACGCCGTGATATACGCAGAATACGCAAAGTCAACACTAGAGTCACTCGCTCCGAAGTACAATTTACCACACTGTCGTATCCTCCACAATCCGAAGCTCAAACGAAGCAGAACACTCAAGCGGCGACGAGTGGCAGACAGGGTGAGACATGATCCTCTTTTGCTGGCTTGTATTTGATAATTAATTTTACAAAATCGGCCACTGAAAGACGCAGAGTCACGGAAGGGCGTCACACGCAACACCCCCAAGCAAAAAGCATCACTACAGAGTGGTCGATACCCTGAGTCTGCTTATGATACAATCGATGCCGATTGTAAATCATTGGGCCTCAAGGGAAAAGTCGCCAAAAACTCAAAGTCCCTTCCTGGTCAGGTTTTCAGTCATGGAGCTTTGCAGAATTCTCGGAGCACTCACTCATCCCTGGCTGCAATGTCTGTGCAGCTCATCGAGCCCGAATCCGCATAGATTTCGACGATATTTTCTCTCCACGCATAGCGAGGCACGAGCGTGGTGAGACCATGAGACTTTAACTGGGTTCCTCCTAGGTTCTATTCATTTGTCTCAGCTACTCAGACCCCTGGCTAGCCTAAAAGTTGTCTCAGTTAATCAGACCCCTGGCTAGCCTAAAAGCCAGCATTTCTCGCCAGAGGGTCTGAGCCAAAAATCGGGTAAACCGTTGTTTTGAACCTTCGCGACTGCAATATTACACAAAAACATCACGATAAGCTGATAACTAGCGTTTTTATCGAGTATTATTGATTTAGCTCAAAACATCCCGAACGCAGTCAGGGTTATCTCAGGGTTGAACAGCATAATCAGGGTTATTTCAGAGTTGAAGCTCTCGAAGCCACGCAATTGAACGTTCAATGCGCAATGCAATTGCGCAACAAACATTACATATTATACATTTATCTCGTTAAAACATTGTAATTCGATATCGAATTAACAATTTTGTCGCTTTACATTGTTAAATTTCGTAATATTCGTTGCAATAATGAATTGCGCAATGTGTTTGATTTGACAATTTTTGAATTTGAAAATGTAAGAGAATGTGCGTTCACAACACGTTCGCATTGTTGCGCAATTCAATTACACAACAATCACAATGTATTATGAGATTATCTCGCTAGAGCGTTGTCATTCGATATCGAAATAACGATTTTCTCGTTTTCAATTAGAAAGCGTCTATCCGGACTTGAAATCGCTAATTGAACTTGTCAAGATTTTTATATTCGATATATTCGATTTGCAATATACGATTTCAAATGTTCGATTTTGAACGATTCGACATCATATCACGATGATTGAGCGTGAATAAATCAATTGCATTGATATTGATGTAAAGAAAATCTGATGTTCTATCTAACAACAGAGTTTCGATCAATCAAATCAGACTTTGCACGATCGCAATATATATTTTTTTTCGTCTCTTTTCGTTTGCTTTTTATTTTTCGCATATCTTTCATCTTTTAGTCAGTTTTCGCTCGCTTGTTGATATTTGCATAGATGTTGATTTTTCGTTTGCGTTCGATGATGATCCGCACGTGAATTATTTTCTTTTTTCTTTTTCAGCGACGACGAGAACAGAACATCGAAAGCTGTTTTCGACTCATATTCGTTAACAGCAAAAAGCTTCGTGACCGTATCAGAAAAAGCGACAATAGCAGAAGTCTAAATAGCGATGCAGATGAGTAATAAATGAGTAGAAAAATAAAATCGAGAATTGAAAAGTGGATGTTGCAGACCGAATGTATCGGAATTAAGAGTCTTGACAAGTCCAAATAGCGATTTCAAGTTCGAATAGACGTTCTTTTCAATTATTTGTATCGAGCGTGACGTATGAAATAATGAGCTTCGTAAAGTACTGAATTTGGATGATGTCGCGAAGGCAAATACGATCATTTACTCGATTTTTGATCCAGACGTGTAGAAGAGAAGCTCGAGCCCTACGACGCTTCGGCTACACGGCCCGAGACAACCTAAAAGCCGTGTAGAAGAGAAGCCCGAGCCCTACGACGCTTCGGCTACACGGCCCGAGACAACTATTCATAGACCGAGTTACTGCCGTGTCATAAACACACTTTTATTGGTGCGCTTCGCATGTTCCTGGATATCCTCTCTACATAGTAGGGCCTTGCGTGGAGCTTTTGACGGCAAGTTCCGGAGTAAACCGGATTTAAACCGTTCAAAAGATATTAAACCACAGAAACACCGTTTACACTTTGCTAAACCATGGGATTGCGGTTCCGCGAAGGCATCAAGATCCCCGTATGTACCTTAATGTACCTGTAACAATTGAATCTGCGCTAACCACATCGAGGCATTTCGTACAAGTCTTCTTGATGATGTCAGCCAGCTGGGGAATACCTCGCACAGTTATTTTTCATGATCCAATTAGAACTCTTAAGGCTTACGATTTTGCAGAAAGCTAGAGTTTTCGATGATGGTGATCTGCATAGACGAGATTCAGCAACAGCACACCAACTTCAAATATGAATCGACCGAGTTTTCTCCTTTCACTCTCTTCGGTCATCTCTCCTGTGCCGTTTTTCCCCTTTCAATGGTTTTTCATCGCGGTACACTGTCAGTTCGGGTTGCATTATCAATCTTGGTTTACTGCTCAGCTTATTCCTTTGAGTAACCACATACTCGAAGAAGACTCTATTAGGTGGATACAGCGAGGGACCGAGGCAAACTCTCGATTTTGATGATATAGCGTTATCCTATATTTACCTGTTTTTTGGCAGGCGCAAAAGCATCAATCGCCAATCATGTCCGATAATGTGCTCACATATCTTTTGGGAGACCCCAGAAGCAGCTCCTTCGACACTGACAAGCGTGTCAATCCTTCGTGGTTCACACCCAGTCTTTCGGCCCTCCGCTCTTCATCTCAGCCGGAATCGGGAAACTATACATTTGCTGAATTAAAGAGCCAAGTAAAGGCGCTAGGGTCAGGCCTCCGTAAAGCGGGCATCCAAGATGGAGCCCGACTGATGCTCATGTCGTCGGATTGCGTGGAGTATGCATTACTTATGCTAGCAACCTGGGCTGCAGGAGGCATCTTTGTAGCGCGAGGCGTAGACTACACCGCAGCCCAGCAAGCGCATTTCATCAAGAATGCCGAGCCAACAATCATCATCACCGAAGCAGCTTACAAAGACACGGCAGCGGAAGCGGTGCGTATCGTTTATTCAAACTTCGACAGTATCTATGAAATCGAAGCGGGTCGATCTCAGACTCCTCCGAGCGAGGGTAGCCGCAGCTGGAACAGCCTTCTCGATTTGACAGGTGGCCCAAGCTATGCGTGGCCCCGTCTAAATACCAGAGAGCAAATGGAATCCACAATTTTCGTCGAATATACATCCGGGTATGCAATAACTGCCCTTCCCCAAGAGACTCCCAGATGGGATACTGACCCCGCAACGATCTACAGTACCACAAGCACCCCAAAAGGAGTCGAGCACACGCACAGCTCCATCACTAACTGGCTCGAGATGGTCCCAACTAACGCAGCCTCTTCCACTCCGAGTTGCTGCCTGTGCGACCTCACTTGGGAAGGAGTAGGCTCGAAATTCCTTTTCTTGCAGTCAA
This sequence comes from Physcia stellaris, assembly GCA_018902385.1. Classification (NCBI taxonomy): domain Eukaryota; kingdom Fungi; phylum Ascomycota; class Lecanoromycetes; order Caliciales; family Physciaceae; genus Physcia; species Physcia stellaris. The sequence continues at coordinate 30,590 of JABSSW010000049.1, read as the reverse complement.
TCATCACCCGGATGTGTCACGTCGTATATGATAACCCGGGGCCCTTCTCTATCGTCACGTATCTGTCTCAAGTATCGCAACATCGCCCACAGGCAATCCTCATGTCCAAGAGGACCCTCGATGCCCTTGTCCTTCGTGGGGAAGACAGTGTTAAGCCCGATCTATCCGACGTACGATCCATTACAACCGGTGCGCAGACTATCCCGTCGAAGACCCAGTTGGCGGTCAGGGACCTCTGCAATGGTCGCGATATCTTGGACATTGTCTATGGAAGTACAGAGCTGTTGACCTTCATGAGCAAATGCTCGGGTACTGGATCAGTAGCCAGCTCGTGCGTTGGGAAGCTGCCGGTGGGCATTGATGGAAAGGTGGTCGACGATGCGGGGAATACGGTGAAGGATGGCCAAGAGGGAAGGTTGTTGTTCCGAACACCAACGCGGATGAAAGGATATTGGAGAGACCCTGAATTGACGGCGTTGTCGATTGATGCAGAGGGCTATTTCGATACTGGAGACCTGGGCTTTGTGGATAGATCGAGCGATGAGTGGCATGTCACGGGACGCACGAAGGAGCTGATAAAAGTAGGTGGGCGCAATGTCATTCCCCAAGCGATTGAGGAGACTTTATTGAGGATTCCCAATGTCGGCATTGCTGTGGTGGTTGGGGTGACGAAAGAAGACGGGGTGGAGATGCCTACAGCCTTTATTGTAAGAGCAAAGGAAGAGATAGAGCAGCCGCAGGCAGATGATGTGCATGCTGTTATGAAGAAGGAGATGGATGTTCGTCACCAGATTACCGGGGGCCTCGTGTGGCTGAGAAAAGCTGAGCTACCGTATGGGGGGAATGGAAAGGTTGCTAGAATGCCACTCAAGCATAGAGCGCAGAGAATGTGGGACGAAGGGAAGATGGGAACATGCGATGCAAAAAGTCAGTGATTCATAGGAATAAGTGATTTGTGTTGAGAGGTTTGCATGGCTACCAACTGCATTTTTAAAAGGTATCGGGCGGAAATCGTGCAGCATCATAAAGTAACAGACCAAGTATTGAGAATCGCGACACTGTCATTCGTCGACCGATCATATATCAAGACTTATATCCTAGAATTAGTTGATATATTTACCATTCGAAATTTAATATGTTTTTGTGATATCGCATGAGTTAATCGGATTGTCGAAGTGGGAGTTGAGTGGTGATACGCTAATTTCCGATGAAGTCTTCAGCAGGAGACTCTCCTGGAACATTCTTGTGATTTGTACCCCAGGACCTCCAAATACTGTCCTGACTTCCGCACGATTTCAGTATTGGTGGTTGGGCTCACCTCCTACATCTGTACAATGGACGAGAATCCGCTGCGGTGAACGGCGACGCGCCCCAATACCTACCTTCCCATATAAGAGAGCAATGGTGAATTGAACTGTATGGTAATTGTACGAGAAGGATCTGTTGAAGTAGCAAAACGACTTGACTCTCTATTGTACAGAAGGTGAAAATAGGAGTGGGTGCACGGGCCACATCTCGCCTAAAATACCCGATTTCTCGATTTCAAAACGCTTGCGACTCCTTGGCAATTTTTTTTACCACATTTCTTTCAACGTTCAATTTTCAACTTAATTACATTCAACAACAACGTGTTCAAATCGTTCAAAATTAACAACAATTGTTTTGTGAATGTATACGATCACAATGAAATAAAATTTGTATTTCAAAATCAATTTTTGATCGAAATGATAAAATTTGACTCGTTGAACTCGGCGAATTGTACAATCAGGGTTAGGTTTGTGAAATAATTTTGGTGAGAAGCGGGGTAATGTGGTAAAAAAAAATTGCCAAGGAGTCGCAAGCGTTTTGAAATCGAGAAATTAGGCCACGCATTAGAGCCTCAATGCTCCGACAGGATTCAGAAAATCTTCCGCCGCGATTCGCCGCTTGACCCTACGCTCCTCGACGCCAACCTGAAACTTCCTAATGGCAACTTTGGAGACCACGAAGTGAGGTACACAAGATCGGACGGGCTCCCAGACCCACGACTGTCCACCCCAGGGATGAATGCAAGGATAGTACGGATTCTGAATGGTTCAGGTACCGGGCGGAGATCTCAGCGACCGACGACAGCTGGGTGCTACCAGTTCTTCGGCACGAGAAGACTCTCCTACTAGTATGCATTTGTGTGCAGCATGGTAGACGAAGACCATATGATAGTCACTGGGAGAGCTCGCCACTAGCCAGAATCACGGCCAGAGCCGGCTGACAGACTTCGTGGGGGTTGACCGCATCCTGATCTCCCCTTTATCAGAACATAAACCACCCCATAATACGAAGCGACACTCTATCCTTCGCTTCAGTGCCAAGGGTGATCAGGGAAAGGTGGCTAGACTCTGAAAAAGGATTTCACCTGCATCAATCTGACAGGACCTAGGCTCGCTAGGCCAGGCACACAAACTTTATAATAACCTTGGTCATCGCCTTGGCCGGATTATCTGTAGATTGACTCGACAAGGTGACGGGTAGCTATCGTTCTACAGCTTTCCCTTGAAGTTGACCCTTTAGGCAGGTGGCTAACAGATAACGACCTTTCTTACCCACGAAAACCCGCCAGTGGGAAGAAGGCCAAGCTTTTAAACAGTGGCTTCTGAATTAGACAAATTGATAGCAGTCATATCGTACCTAAACGATCAGGTACGATATAGCCTATCTCGCTGACATGTCAGCATGCCTTGGCGGTCACCTCACCTCAGATATAAGAGGACTAGGTAGGTATCTTTCTGGCTGTTCTGCGTACTATCTTCTTTCAATTGATATCAAGCTGTCAGCTGCGATCGTTTCTCTTCTCGTCACGATGAGTGTCGTGTTTCGTATTGAATCTGCTTGCCTCATTTCAGCCATCCTCAATTTCCTTTTCCTCGTCAGACTTGGTACCTCTCAGCTTGTATCGACTGGTCAGACAGTCACTGTCAGTGGGATACCGTACTATGTACCGGCGACTCCTTTGACTATCGTCACGACCAGGAAATCAAGGCGTTTGCATAGCCTGGGAGAACTTGTGCCAGTGACGGTGGCGGAGAACCCGACGAACCTGCAGTTGACTATTCAGGGCTATGGGGAAGTGGATGATGTATGGAGCACCGGCTTTCTAGAAGGTGAGATTCGACAGCATTAGATTTTTCCATATTCACTTTGCTTTGCTGTGCAAGTTACTGGTTTGTAGAGGTTGGAATTGAATTCAAAGTCCGCTGTGTGCAAGTCTCGGCTTGTTCGCAGGTAGTTTTTATCCTATCGAACTATCCATACAGCACTGCTCCTCTGTCTTTTCTCTTGATCCTTCTGAATCAGCTGCGTCGCTTCGTGGACCCGCAGATTCCTTATATGGAATGACTCGATATCACATTATTAGAGACTCTCAGTCAAAGCTCTATGGCTAGTGCTCACACCAGACTTAATTCGACGCGGCTCATCGCTACCTGCGTTCTTGAGTTCTTCCCCATTTCTGAAAACCTTCGGCGAATCCAAAATTGACCGATGGAGAATGAGATCTTACCATTGACTGACCCGGTTTGCCTTATTTAGCTGTCCTCATTTCCTCGAACAATTCGTTCTCAAACTACAGCTCCACTATCAAGCTGGGAGGCTTGAACACTACCGTAGTTATCCCAGTAACGTCGTCAACTACGATCCCGCCAGGCCCTTACCTCCTGTCCTCAACAGGTGCTCTATACCAGCCGTGGCGTCTCTACACCGACTTCGCCGGCGCTTTCACTCAGCCTCTCATTCCAGCTGCTGACGGTGCCTTCGCCCCGCTCCCTGCAGCAGTAGCCGGCATCCAGTCGCCAGCCATTGCAGTTCCTTCCCGCCTCTATTACACGAAATCCGCATCGAAGCCTTTGGCAGGTGTTCGCATTGGCATCAAAGACATCTACGACGTCGCAGGTGTCCGTACCAGCGATGGCAATCGTGCTTACTATAGCCTGTATCCGCCTGCTTCCTCCTCTGCAGTGGCGGTCCAACGCCTTATTGACGCCGGTGCCATCATCGTTGGAAAGATGAAAACCAGTCAGTTCGCCAATGGTGAGCTTGCTACTGCGGACTGGGTCGACTATCATTCGCCCTTCAACCCACGTGGTGACGGATATCAGGATCCGTCGTCTTCATCATCTGGCCCTGGTGCGGGCGAGGGCAGCTATCCGTGGCTTGATCTTGCGCTGGGCTCAGATACTGGAGGAAGTATTCGCGGACCTGCAGAAGTCCAGGGTCTGTTTGGTAATCGACCCACCCATGGTCTAGTCCCGTTGACTGGCGTCATGCCACTTGCACCACAACTTGACACCGCTGGCTTCGAAGCGAGGAATCCGGTGATCTGGACAGCGGCTGCAAAGGTGCTATACCCAACGCTTACATCATATACTACCTATCCGAAGAAGATTCAGACCATTGGTTTCCCTGCGAACGCTTCGGCGGGGGGCTCAGATGCTGTGGTACTTGACTTCCTTACTAAATTGGAACATTTCTTGGGTGCGACTACCACAAAGCTGGATTACGACGCGTTGTGGAACGACACCAAGCCTGTTGAAGTTGGAGGTGCAAGTCTGAGAGAGTTGTTGAATATTACATATCCAGTCATAATATCGAAGCAGCAGACGAAGTTGGTCAGGGATCCTTTCTTTGCGGATTACGCGGCGGCCCATGATGGACGGAGACCGTTCGTTGATCCATCACCTTTGGTACGTAACTGTTCTCTCATCAAGGCTCTTACTCTATGCAGGATCAAGGCCATCTGTCTTATCAGATAGTGAGAATTGACTCCGGATGTAGGTCCGTTGGACATTTGGTGACACTTACCCTGCTTCCGCTCTGGAACAAGCCGAAATGAATCGAACCATCTTCAGGGACTGGTGGAATAGCGAAGTCCTGCCTTTCAATGAGGATACCTGTTCCGATAGTTTCGTGCTTTATACTGTGGGCGATCAAATACAGTATAGGAACCAGTATAATCCGTAAGTTTCATCTCTATATCTAGATGCCAAGAAGCAGAAGGAGGGGGTGATGATGGATACAGCATGCTGATAATCGTGATAGTCCTCCACGAGTTCCCTTCGGCTTCAGCACAGGCCGCATCTCGCCGTTCACGGAAGTTCCCGATATCGTCATCCCTAGTAAGTATCTAGTTTCTTCTACTGTTCGTGAATCGCTCATAAAACACCCGCCCCTTCGCTCAAAGTCGTGAATGGCGCCCCGCTGTGTTATCTGACTCCCATAAATCCATTGAGGAACCTCGCTTGAGGGTTTCTGGTCAACATCCCCGAAACTTTTGATTACTTTTCCGGCCATAAAACATGGTACCGACGTTCAATGGGTCAGAGGCTCCGATTTAGGTCTCGCCCTCAACATTTATCGGTAGTAGATAGAGTGCCATGACTCATGACAGGACTGGACTCCATGGCGATTGACAACCGTGTTGTCGTCTTTGCTGGAACAGAATCGAGAAGCCCCCATTGAGGGTTTCGCACCAACTTTCATTAATAGCAGACAAGATGTCAGGGAAAGAGCATTGATCACAAGAGAACTGGTCAGCACTCTGGCAATATATGTTACCCACGTTGGATCAAATAAACCTAGAGGTCTTCGTCGAGGATTCCTTCTCAAAATCTGTCGAAAGCAGAGAGAGTGTTACGACAGGACAACATACCTCAAGCTATGACGAACGTCATGACAATATCTGCTGTCTATCTTCGTTGAGCAAGGAAACAGTCCCTCAACCAAGCTAGTCCTCAACATTCGTCGAAATTAGCTGGATTACAGAACAGGATATCCAGGAAAATATACAGACAGCACATGGCAGCCCGTATTATACCTAATTCGATGATAGAGATGTGAAAAGCTCGATTGAGACTTTGGAATTATGTTTCGTCGAAAGCAGTCTGGATCCAGGACAGGACATCATGAAAAGCCAGCTGGCAGATAACACGCGTTATCTCTCTTTCATGAGGACACTTAAAATCGGGACGGCGCGATTTGATTGCCATTACAGAAGAACTATTTTGTTGACTCAAGATGATCAAATCGTATTCTGGCTGTCCCGTCCTTGATGACAGCCAATTTCAGAGAGAATGTGACGCAAACCTTTATTGAGGAATCTGCGTCAGTCCTGTCGAATGTCGGCCCGATTCATTGCAGGGCATGTCAGCCGAGCATTCTGTCGAGATCATACACGTGCTATCGATTTTCGAAAAAAGCTTTCTAGAAACCCCAGTGGAGGTCGCTTTTCATTCAAACTAGATAAGCTGCCACGCATGTCACTCCATGGCTGTCATTACCTCAATGGCTGTCACTGAGTTATAGGAGATGGATGGAAGGGAAGACTTGCAGAACCCCGAACCGGGTTTCCCTCTCAATTTCCAGCGAAGGGCTGCCATCATCCCATTGACGACCCTGAGTATGCGTGTCTGTCAAAAACTTGCGCAGAATTGACAATAGATTCCTCAAACCCATGAGTAAGATTTCTTCTGGTTTCTACCTACGGGAGAGCGCCCGAAGAGGTGATGAAATTCAATTAATATCGGCTTTCAACTCGAATGATGTTTTCATCATTCTGTCATCGAGAATAGTCCCTACCATAATTGTCAGCTCGGTCTCTGCTTCCGGTGGATGCTGCTAGTCATGGGTTTTGCCACCGGTTCATCCAATTCGGATCTTCTGTCCTCGACGGATCTCAATGGAAACCTGTTTCGGGATTGCTAGCCTGATTATCGAAAGAAGAGCCACACATAATCAAGATATGACGATTGAAATCACCGGACTTTGTCGTTTACTGACGACGGGTGTTGGAAAAGCAATCTCTATCGAGGTTGTTTTCATGAGACATCGAAAACAGAGTCCCACTTGATACAGCACTTTCAGTCTTAGATTACCGAGCTCTTCCGCACGCTTTCGATGAGCGGAGGGGGAATGTCGCATCAGAAACCCTAGATGGGTTTCTTTGATAACGACGGATGCCGTTTTCTAGGCCTGTCTCTTGGAAATCGAAATCCAAACTCCGTTTCATCGCCATATCGAAAACAGAGTCACACCTCCATCCACCACATCGCGTCTTCTGCTCGGCAACACAGCCACGCTACACCGGTCAAAACTCTCACAGAAACCTCAATGAAGGTTCTCTCCAAGGCTATTTCGAAAACAGAGTCACATTTATCACCACCAGCCATACCAATGCATCTTTCAAAGCCTCCCAAAACCCCCAGATCTCTTCAAGATCCACAATCAAGATCTCTGATCGAACACTCAAGTCAACTGTGCAACTAACCCTCCCCTCACGCCCTATTTGCACATATTTTCATATCCCCTAACCCTGCAATGACGCTAACATACCCACAATCCAGTCGGCCAAGCATCCTACAACTCCACCATAACGCTGCACACCGAATCCCTACCTGTGAGCGTCGATATCATGGGTACGTTACCACCTCCTCTTCCCCCTCATCCCCATCCCTACCCCCTCCCCTCCATGTCCCCACCTCCTTCCCCCTCCCTTCATTCTCCTTCCCTTACTAACCCCCATCCTCCCCACCCAGCGCCCAAAAACTGCGATCTCCAAATCCACAACCTAATCCTTGCCCTCGTCGACGCGGGCATTGTGAGCGTGCCGAAGACGGGACAGACGATTTTTGGGGGCGAGATTTTGATGAGGAGGGGTGGGGCGTGAGGGGACCTGCGGGTTTCAGGGGCTGATGAGGGAATATGTGAGGAGGGAAGATGGGGTAGAAGGAGGTGAGGAAAGCACAAAATATGAGTAATACATCCCTTTATATATCCAATCCAATCGCCAACGCCAGAGTCAAAGCAAAGCTACCTCACTATCTTATGATCTGGTAATAAATGGTGCTAATTTTCTTATCCCCCGACAGACCTGCGATTACCCGACTTGGAACGAAAGCTTATCTTCAAGCAATTGATGCCAAGGATGGATACATGTCTTGTTGTAAGTGATGATGCATGAGAGGCAAGATTAGCACCATATCAAAGCATGGGGTAAAGCGCACATAGAACACCCCATCCCATCGCCGCCCCCCTCTCTCTCTAGCCCCAAGACCCCAAAAAAAGCCCTCACAACCCATCACCGCATCCCCAACCCGCGATCCAAAAGAGTATACAACCCCGACCTCGGTTCCCAGACTGCTAGTTGTTAAGAGGCCATCTTGAAGCGGTGGTCGCCTTCCACCTCACCTCAGACTCCATCCCAACGAGCCAACAAATCATAGTTCGACTCGAGGATACATTCACGTCTCGAAGAAGCAGTCGGGACACGGAATGATGCTGACTTCGCGGCCGCTGAGGGACGGGATGGAGCGTCTTGAGGGGATTTTAGAGGGTTCGGAATCAAAAATCGAAACAAAAGCTTCCTCGCAAATCACAATCTTCGACCAAAAACTCCCTAATCTTTTAACAATGCTAACACCACTACCAAATCTCATGACCTCCGCTTTATTTCGTCAACCCACTCAACTTCACAATCCTCTATAAATCACCGCGCTCCGAGTCCCCTTTTATAATTATTACGCACTAACAGTTTTCAAACATGATTTGTTCTTTTATTTAGTTGCTGAGCCTTTAATTATATCCATAGTTCCGTTTCAGATTTTTCATGGTGGATGTTTTTATTGTGGGCAAGTATTTAATTACTACTTTTTCGACGAGGTTTCAAGGATGATGACCAAGAAAGGTGGCCAAATGAGGGTCTGGGCGAGTTAGCAGGTGATCACGAGTGTAAGGAGGTCACCTTGGATGGATAAATGGAGGAGCGATGATGCCTATTCTAATACCCACCAAGCCACCAAGGCATGTAATTACCTAGTTCTAGAACCAACAACAAGAACACATATCAACGCATAAATGACCCACGATACGTTTCACAGTCTTATTTCTTTATCCAGTCGTCGTGAGCTTTTGGTTTTGATAGTGGTGTGGGTTTGCTCTGTTATTTGATGAGGATAGATGGTGCGTTGCCTTGGGAAATCATTCGGATGAGTTGATCGTTGTAGACTTTACAGTAAGATGGTAAGAGATAGAGCATCCATAGAAGAGCGTCCATTTTAGCGAGAAGAGAAGAAGAGAAGTAGAGGAGAGAGGGAATGACGAGGAGGGAGTCAAAAAGGAATTGGAAGAACAAGAAAAGGGCATCTGGGATATCAATCGATTAATGTTTGAACCCTTTATGCCATATGACAATTCCATGAAAGTCTTCTATTTACAAAGAAAGTTATGACAATCCATATCCTCCCCAGGGTGGAATGTGCAGTGCAGATCGCATTGACGGTTCTATACAGTTCGTCTCTTTTGTGTACAAGCTCGGTCATCTACCTCCCTCTCCCTGCCCTCCGTATCCCACCATGCTTTACATTCTCCTCGCCCTCCGATCCCACCAACGGTATACAGAGCCTCAGAACCAAACAGCCGTGCATTGACACCGCCTCGTTGTGACAGCTCAAGCAAGCGCGCTCCTCCCATCCAAAAACACACAAATCCCCGGACAATCAGTCCTCCACTCACTCGGATCAGTCAACGGCAAGCCCTCGTCCGAAACCATCGGCTTGCACGAATCATTCGGTTTATCAACACACACCTGCGCGGCCGGACACCCTTGCCCCGATGTGCCGCCGCAGCTCTGGCCGTCCAGCTTGGCGCACAGGCCTGGGGCGTCGCCCAGCAGACTGGTTGCTAGGTTCGAGGGGTTGGGGATGCAGGTCAGGCCCGAGGCGCATTTGGGCATCCCGCGGCTGCCGCAGAGGATGGAGGGGCCCACTTTGGGGATGCTGGCTGTGGAGAGGCTGGGTGATGGGGAGGGGATGGAGATGCTTGTTGTTGCTGAGGGGATGGGGACGGAGAGGGTGATGGATGGTTTGGGGGTGTCGAGGTTGGGGTTTGCGATGGTGGTGTTGGAGAAGTAGGGGAGGGAGCGGGCGGTGGTGGTGAATGGGAGGAGGGAGAGGAAGAGGTAGATTGCTTGGATCATGGTTGCTGGTTTGGAAATTTCTCGGACTTTTTTGGTAGAGACTGTAGAAGGTAATTTTTATGTGTTTGTGAATAGTATGTTAGATGCCACTTAGAAGAAGCAGGACTTCAGCTGTTATATCTTGATCTTCTTGGTAGTCGAGTAGTATTGACCCCCCAACGTGATCTCTTCTCTGTCCAATCGCGATAGAGCTCGTGTGGATGCATGGTGTCTCGGAACGTGGCGTCGGATGAGCTCGTAGGAGATTGTGCAAGGAGACCGTGCCTCAATTGCAGAGATCTCGGAATTCCACCAGATCGTCACGATCTCCCCACATCTCGTGGTTCTGCGTGCTCTATCTTTTCCAACCCCGTATCTGTGGATTGAACTTTCTGCATCGATCGATACCAATAAAGGCACGTGGTATTTCTTTCGGAGCTTGCCATAAGATACTTCGAAATTGAATCCAGACTCCAAAAACGAGTCCAGATCAGGACGACCGTGGTGTTGACAGTAAGGGGCAATTCGGCCCTTCTCAGGAATGTGGCTCAGCGGCATCTACGAAGATATGGCGATTGTAGGCCTAGACCACCATTATTGATACCAAGATATGGTGGATGTAACCCACACTGAGACAGTGGGGTCTTCTTCGGCTAGAGTCAACAGCAATTGCTAGCAAACACTTCTGCTTCTCGGCATGATTCCTAGAGGAATCGGATAGTGGGCATGGAACAGTGATCCGGTGTCCTAGATTCCCATTGCGCCCGCTGTAGATTCGCCACCAAGGAGTTTATGATGTTGAGATCCGAGGCTAGGAAGGTAAATACCTTCGGAAGAGGCATGCTGCTGGAGATGCTTGACTCGGTGATGCTGAGATATGTGGAGGAGGAAAAGAATTGTGGAAGACCGGAGGCTTGGCTAGCGTACGGTCGATGGTCCCTCAGGTAGCGGAATGGCCTGACATATAGTAGCCCTAGGAGGATCACTTTGCCTTCCACTTAGCATAAACGGACACGTTGAAGCTTGATATACCAGCAAAGGGTTCTTGTCATGATGGAATATCTATGGGCAAGCCGCCCTTATGAAGTACTTCATGGCCATTGGGACTGGCATTCTGAACGACATGATTGCGTCTTGAAACTCTGACGGCTTCTTCCGCGGACTCAACAGGCCGGTCTAGGCCCGTCGATGTAAGTCTCGCTCCGGAATGAAGCACTCTGTGCACAGAGTCTTTTACGTTCTAGACCTAACATCTTATATTCTTCCCAGTTATCTGGTTAACGGCTAACTAGAAAAAGAATAGTATTGCGCACTTGACCGCAATTAATGTTCCCGAACTTTTTCTGGTAGACATCTCGGTGAAGGGGTGAGATGCTGATCTGAAAGCTCGATGGATTGGAAGAATCCGATATACTGCCGGTGACAAGTTATAGTCTGACGCTTCCGAATGAGATTTGAATTTGGGTGCCAACCTGAATCTATCCTAAGTCTTTGTTCGGTTGTCAAGGATATAGATTAAGTGACTCCAGTACCTCATCAAGTTACCTAAGGCCACCACGATGGTCGAATACATATTCCAAAAATCGCAATCTCAAATTGACATCTCGATCGCCCCTTGGATGGCTGTCAGGGTCCGAAGAGACCTATCCTGGTTGCTAGCCTCTGTGTGGTGCGTTCAGGAAGAATGCCTGATAAAATACATCGCCATCTTATTTGACAGTCACCTGACTTCATGCCCAGCTGGCTCGAGTCACCATAGCGACCCTGCTAACATTCAACAGTGATCATTGCACTGAATGCGAAGGACGGACAAATCACTGCAGATCAGGCTAGCCTTGCAGTAAGTGTAGTCTCCTACCAGAGAGTAGGGAGGATTGACGAACTTGTAGGCAGTTGATTGACGGTATGAAGAGTAATTTCGTAAAGAAGCATGCTAAGAGCGATGAAAGAAAGGGGAGCTCAACGATATTACTGTTTTCTTTCAGAGTTGTTGGATGTTACCTCAATGAGGTACCGGTGGGCCAATAAAATAAGATACGGGAGCCATTCCCTGTCACTGGTGGATCCCCCCGTTGTCTTTATTAGGATTTGTGTCGCCTGTTGACCGTGACTTACTGTGCTTTGGTCACGGCGAAAAAGGGGACCAAACCCTGCTATGCAACTCACATGGACCTTCAGCAAGTGCCAAGGAGGCCCAAATTTTGGACCGGCCGTCGACCGAAGGCTCCCAGGGCAAGTTCCGTGCGAAGATCCCAAAGACGACGGCTAGTAAACGTGCTCAGATGCAGGGCACCAAGGCCTGCCTCCGAGTGCCCAGCTCCTGTGTGCGCATCCATTCCAAGATGCGCGCTCGTCTTGTTGCCAATGAAGACTTAAAAACTTAGATCGAAGGATTGCGTAACGATTGTTGTCATGCAAGAATTACGTAGACTTTCGTTTCGACAATTTTTATTTTCACTCTTGTAACGCAGACGATTTACTCGCAAAAAGCTTACCTAAGTACAGTCACCTACCACAGCGGGTGGATAGCGCGGATTAGGGACAGGGATAAAATCCCTGTCCAGCAGGGATAATTTTGGTGGAGCTAACTTCTTGAGGTTAAAACATGCATTCTACGCTATTCACCCGCTGTGGTAGGTGACTGCAGGTACATGTATTGTTATACATAATCTCGTAGTCATCCACTTGGACCTCTGGATGGTAAACTCCGCTTCGGCTGGACGGCCCGAGGACCTTGAGGCATTGATCAGCTCTGCCTTACTAACCCTTTCATCTGTTCATGTTTCATCATAAACTCGAACTGATTCTGAGTGGGGCTGTAACAGCGAATTGAGGTAAGGAAGTAGGGGAGTAGGAATCATGATTCACTCACAGTGTTACCTCAACTCCGCAATATAGCCTGGGACGCGCGGATGTAGCTTTGCCGCCAATTATCTTCTTCATCGTTACGTAGATAACATCAAGAACTCCTTGAACGAAGATTTAGCTCAGACGACTATAACGTAGAGCGTCGCGAGGCATCTGCAAGGAGACCGGGACACAAGGCTTAGCTACAGGCGCGTGCATGTGGGTCTGGTCGGAATGTCATCCGAGACCTGTCAAGATATAGCTCAAGACGTATAGGTTTGCAGACCGCCAGAAGATCTACGCCGATACTTGGCAATTGAGTTACAGCCGAAACAGCGGTGACAGCGAGGAAAAGGTTCCGAAAATGCGCTGCAACATAGTCTTGTTCCACAAAATGAGATATTATCCAGGCCGCGTGGATGCCTAATTCAGGCAGACATTGACCTGAATGGCAGAGATCATCCAGAGCACTTCCAGTCGTGCAGAACGGGGGCGCCAGCTCGCGAAACTATTTCTGTTTTTGGTATTCGCCCCCTGACGCCGGGCTGCTCTAACCCGAAAATCCAAAGAGCGATGGCCTTCTCTTCAGAACGTTTTGCATCGATTGGATGACCGCCTGCAGCATATTCTGCGCATTCGGACGCCGACAAACAGCGAATGTAACCATGGTGAGTCTTGAGCCCGCCGCATTGAGGACGTTGACATGAGGTATTCGGATCGCTCGATCACTTGCATCTAGCGGCTGAGGTAGTCAGGTTAAAAAGGCAGTCGTCGTCCATCTTCTTACCTTCTCGCTCCATCTTCCATCAACTCTCCAAGATTTCATAGCAGATACACACCGAAGCACAATCTCTCCAAATCTTTGAAGCCTTTCAACAGCAATCATGCAGATCTGCGCCATTTTCACCGCCCTCTTCCTCGCCAGCACTGCGTTGGCTTGTCCCAATGGCCCCTACGCTGTAGGGTCCGCATGTGGTGGTAATTGCGCCGGTGCCAAAAGATGCTCTGTGAATAATAACAACATCGTACGTACCCCTGTGTTCTTCCATTTTAGGTGAATCTGACCCTGATCGATTTGCGGCAGATTCAATGCCAAGGCGGCTTCTGGAATATTGTCCAGCACTGCAATCATTGCAGGTTCGGCTCTTGCGTCTAGATGAGATGCGCGATGGTAGGTCATGTCTTATTGAATGCTTCTGTGTAGCCGATGTGTCCCTGCTGTCCTGGAGTCCATCGTCGCAAGCGCCTTACTGATTTTGGTTCTTTGGTACGAGTAGTAGCTTCCCACCTACGTTGTCAATGCGGCACATCTTTGCCCGATATATGGCGTTCTCGAATTGGGCAAGGAAGTGACTAGGATGGGAAAGGCAGATATCTGGAGTGGAAGCAAATGGGAGAGGGCGGGGGAAATTTCATTTTGAGGAGATGGGGGAACTTGTGCAAAAAAAATCACCCTCTTTTAGGTTAGGATAGGAAATTGAATGAACAGTCCTGCAGGCAAGCCTTGTCAACTTTCCACTGCAAGTATGGCTTTTTTCCTAATTTACAGCAGCAACTGGAGTCTGTCGATCTTTGATTTCCGATCTGCATCAACTGCGTAGCATCGCTCTAGCATACCTGGGACGCGCAATTCGAGATGAGGCCCGACAGCACTAGCTCGACTGGAGAAGTCCTTGGAGTATACAATCGTAAGGTTGATGTCTTCTCGTCCTCGTGCAGATAGTGACTTTCTGCCTTTGCTACCCGACAGTGGTGATTCCACATTGTTCATCGAGCGTGGTAAGTCATGCGGCACCTTTCTTGCCAGGTCTTGCTCTGTCACGTCTCGATGGAAGTTTTTGCCTGCTCGTTATTTGCCCCAGCTCATCTCGCAATCGAACTGACCTTGCAGATGTGAAGTCATCACCTGCTTCGTGTCAACTGTCACTGTCATTGATAGGTCCTGGTGGAATTGCCGAAGCATCTCGACCTCAGACGTTTTTACACTTAGAGGCGAAAGTAAGATCTCACACTTTCCATGTTTTCTTGTCTTTGAGTGCGAAGTGTAAGGTCTATCTATACGAGCTGTCTCGTAATGGGCGTGTAATGCTTTGTATGGCGTCGCAAATCAGAGCGACCTCTAAGGTACACAGTGGCAGTCAACGATTAGATGACAATTGTCACAAGCCCATGGAGAGAAGAAGCAATCTTGAAAGTATGGATTGGGGAGCTGTTAATGAGGTCCGAGATATTGCTGTGTGCAAATACCTTTAGAATCCTTGGCGCCAAGGTGTGGAAAATCCCATACCTCTTTTGTTTGTTCGCGATTACTCTTTACAGAACATAATTTGTTAATTTAAACAATACTATTGATAATATGTATGAATATTTCAAATTTCACGTTTAAATGTCAAATTTGTTCGTTATAATCATTGATTTTTTCAAATATCAAGTTGATTCAAGAAATTCTTAGTCTGAACGCTAATTTTTGGAGATCACTATTCGGAAAATACATTTTACTATTTGAAGAATAGGGTTAGGGTTGTCCCTCGAGAACTATCAAAGATTCGAGATAAGAATCGATTTTTGATGTGTTTCGCATCAAATTTTCATTCTGATTTCGAAAATTAAATAACATATTTATTCGCATGTTAATTACACGTTTTTTGTTCATATTGCAAACATAACATGTTTCAAAAATTACGTTTTTTGATTTTTTGAAAACATATCATGTTTTTTTTTTGAATTTAACGTCATATCATTTAATTTTTGTTTTTTATTTATTTTTTTGTTCGTTTCGTGATTTCGTCACGATTTTTTTTATTTGATTTTTTTTTACGTGTGATCGTTTTTTTTCGATTGATGTCGAAAAAATGAAATCGAATTGAATTTGTTGTGAAATAAATCATTGATTGTACATTTGATTTGAACGAAATGTTTGCGACGAAAAAAAAAGTCATAATAAGAAATTGAAAAAAATTGAATTATCGAAAATTCGAAATAAATAATAAAAAATCGAATAAAAATTGAAAAAATTCGAATAAAAAAAATAAATTGATTGACAAACATTTGTATATTTTTCACGTTGTTTTCGATGATGAAATCAATAATTTCGATTTCGACGTATTCGAATGTTGAAAAATTACGACGTGTAATGTTTTCGAAAATTTGTTGACGTTTTGTCGCATAATCACGTTTTTTTCTTGTTGTTTTATTTTTTTTTTTTTTTATTTTGTTTCGAAAATTTCGCGAACGATTTTTTGAATTTTGAAATCGTTTTTTTGTTTTCATCATTCGAAAATTTTGTATTTGAAATAAAAAATTCGAATTAAACGTTTTTTCGTCAACAATTTCATCGACGTTTAAAAATTCGTCGAATTCGCGATAATGACGAATAAATTTTTTGAAACGTCAATGAAAATGTACGTCAAATAATTTCAATATTTTTTCGTTGATTGCATTTGCAAAACGTTTTCGATAATGTGAACACAAAATAAATTCATTGTATTGTTGAATGATTTCGTGCAAACAAATAAATTTTTATTGTTGTTTTGCGCATTTAACAATTTTTTGTAATGTTTGTCGATTTTTTTCAAAACAAACGAAATTACATATGTTTTCAAATTTCGATACAGAAATTTTTGAATTCGTTAAAAAATCGTTGTTTGATTTCATCGAAAAATATACGATAATTGATTCGTTGAATATCACACAAAAAATTTGATTTTTGAATCATCATGCGAATATTATCGATAAAATTTTTTAATTGAAATTTGAAATCATGATATGTTTTTTCGCATTTTGAATTCGAAATATTGTTGAAATGCATATAAACGTCGATTCAAATTTTGTTTCATTTGCGTTTTTTCGACATAATTTCGTTGTTCAAATATTCGCAAATAATCGATTCAATAAAATTGTATTTATTTTGAAACAATTGTCATTGTAAATTCAATTCATTTTCGATTTTCGCATTGTAAGATTCAAGAAATGTGACATCAAAAATGTATAGCAGAAACGATTGTATGACTAAACTAATAATTGCAAAATTAATTATTTTACAGATTTTTGCTTATATAATCAATCAATTTGCTCAATCGTACACACATTTCGAAATCTATTCGAAAATATGAATTTGTTGAATTCAATCGAAAATTTGATGTTGACGTGATCAAATTAATCGTTTTCATGATTTATCGAATTTCGATGATCGAATTGTTTGATATAATTTTATCGAAATTCGATTCGCAATGTTTTGTTGATTTGAATTTTGAATATTTTACATGCGTTTTCTTTTTAACATCGAAATTTTTTGAAATGATCAACATTTTTCGACATGCTTCGTAATAAAAATTCGTTAAATTTGTGTAAATATGCTTTTTTCTTGAAACTTGAAAAATCGCTGTAATCGCGATTTTCGCATTTGAAATCGTTGAATTGAAAAATCATTGTCATCGTGATTTTCGCATTTGAATATTTTTCATTTCGACTTTTAGTCAGTTTGCGTTAAAAATTTGAAAATACATTTTTTTGAATGATTCAGAAAAAACATGATTTGATGATTTCACTATTTGTTGTTTTCAAAATCGAAAATTTGATTTCGTACAATTCACAATTTTCGATTTGATGATTGACAATTAATTGATTGACAATGAATTTTGAATTCGAATCATTTTTTATTTTTTTGTTTTTTTTTTTCGTATATCGAATTCATGAAAAAATTTAAACGCGAAAAACGTCGTTGTCGCGATCGCATTCGATATATCAAATTTCGAAAATTTTTTTGATTTTTTTTTTCATTTCACATTTTATTCGTCGTTCAATCAGATCGAACAACAATTTTTGAAAATGTTTTTGACACGATTCAGTTTTTCATACGTCGTAAATTTTAAACAGTAAATAACATTGAATTACGTGTGAAAATTAAATTTTTTTTGTCAACGATTTCATCGTGAAAATTACATTTATTTGACGTCGAACGCGTCGACGATTAATAATTTTGTTGACATCATTTTTTTCGAATTATTCATGTGAAATTTCCGAAACATATTTTTTAAATGTTTAATCATTGCAATTGATTTTCAGATACGTTTTTCGTAATTTTTCATTGAATCAGATAATAGAATTCTGATTCATTGTATAATTTATTCGAAATCTGATCTTCTTTATAGATTTTGTTGTTCAAAATGATTTCAATTCAAAACTTTTCGTTCGTGAATTCTTCGTCATTTTCGATATTCGACTGATACGTGAATTTTAACGAAACTTTTTTTTTTTTTTAAATTTGATTTTCTTCAGCAAAAAAACGTGAAAAACGTCATGAATTCGTCAACGCTTAAATATTTCGAATTGATATGCTTGATTTTTTATTGTTTTGAATATTTTGAATGAATCGAAAAATTTTCATTCGAATTTCTTGTTGCGTTTGATGCGAATGTTTTTGTCATTGACGTTGACGTAACTTTTTACGTCGAAACTTTTTATTTTTATTTTTGCATTTTTGTATTTGATTTGTTGTTTTTGTGTTTGTGTTAAATTGATTTTTAGTATTCTCATCAATTCGATCAGCTTTTCGACATGCTTCTTTGCAAATTTTGATTTAATTTTGAAATTTGCAAATTTTTCGAATGACATTTTCGAAATATATTTTTGCATTGTTTCAAAAAACGACATTTGTGTGAACGTATGTTTATTATTGTTGTAAACAAATTCAATCATCGACAATAACTCTATTCAATTATTTTGTTGAAAATTGACAAAAATTTTAAAATATTGTTTCATGATTGAATTTTGACGTTTCGTTTGATCATTTGTTTGCAAATGATAAATCGTGAATAATTTAAATTTGATTTTTAAAACATAACATAAAACGTCGTGATATTTCGAAATAAAAATCGATTTTTTGTTTGTTGTTATCGATGAAAAAAATCATGAAATTTAATGATTTTTCGAATCAATATTTCGACGAAATTTTTTCCGATCATTGTTTTCTTAATCGAAATGTAATGTGTCATTTTCGTTAAACGATTTACGACAACGAATATTGAATTATACGTTGTTTCGTTTCATGTTTTGCTTTTAAATAAATTTGTCACGAAATTCATAA
Organism: Physcia stellaris; assembly: GCA_018902385.1. Taxonomy (NCBI): domain Eukaryota; kingdom Fungi; phylum Ascomycota; class Lecanoromycetes; order Caliciales; family Physciaceae; genus Physcia; species Physcia stellaris. The sequence goes on along the minus strand of JABSSW010000049.1, from coordinate 11,679 downwards.
TAATGTCAACTCATTTGAATTTCGATATAAAAAAAACGATAATTTTTCATATGATTTGTGACGAGATATCTTGTTTTTTTTGCAAATTGCACATGTTTCGCAATATTTTTTTATTTGTGTTCGCATGTTTGAGTCATGCTGGAAATTTTCTTTTCTTTCTTCGTTCGGTCAGTAATATTTTCGTCGTATTAACTTCAGAATGCGTTTTACATCGAAATGATTTGCGAGAAAATTGTCATGATTCGATTTTATGACGTTTTTTTTCAAATTCGATGAAACGTACAGACAATTTTCATGTCATAATATTTCGTTTTCGTTTTTTCAAGACGAATGTGATTTTTCAAAAATAATTAATTTTTGTTTCATTTGAATCGCACAAGAATTTTTTTTTAACAACGAACGAATCAATTCGACAAAAATGTCAATGATTTTATCGTCGTATGTCGTATCATGTTCATGAATATGTTTTCGCGCAATCATTTCGTCGATCGACTCGAAAATCGTTGCATTATTCAATATTAATGTTTTTCACTCGTCGATAATCACGTTTGATGTATTTGAAACGTCAAAAAAATCATTCGAAAAATTGTTTTTTTCATTTTTTTCAAAAAGTTCGCACGCGAAATTTTCATTTTCTTTGAATTTGAACATCGTTGTTTTGATTTCGCTCACATAAATCGAAAATTCGTTTGAATTCGTTTGTAAAAACTGTCGCAAACGCGTCAAAATTTGACGATTGTTTTCAATTTCATTTTCGATAATCGTCATGTGATCAAATCGTTTTAACAAATCGTTCGCAAAATTCTTATTGCCGAAACGATAATCGATGACAAAATTGTAACGTGACAATTTTTGTGTTCATCGTATTTGTCTGTTACGGTAAACCTCCACATAGGGCTGGAGTCAGGATATCTTGACAAGAACGGACTAGCGCCTTGGCAGCCTGGTCCATATCTCGCACTCTGCCTCCTAGATAGTAACAATTCAACTACATTATCCACCACATTATTATCCAATACATTTTATCGTAACAAATGGTAGCATCATCGAGTAACGATTGACAGCTTCTATCGCTGTCTTATTAGCATGAGCAGCATCCAACTGCAGTGCAGTATCTAGCCCCCGTGGAGCACCCAGTCCAGCAGACGATAATTGCTGCAACTCCTGTGGAGTATCTAGTCCAAGCAGACGATAAACGCATCCAGTCCGCAGACGATAATTGCACCAATTGCTCTGCAATAACCAGTCACGGCCTGACGATAACAGTCTCAGTTGCTCTGCAACACCAGCATCTATTGCACCAGAAAAACCCAGCCATTTGGCACCAGCATATCTATCCACGAGTCCTTCGCAACCCAAATACACCAGAATATTTCCCCACGAGTCCTCCGCAGCCCTCATGTTCTAGTCATTCAAGCACCAAGTCATTCGACTTCAGAACACCTATCCACGAGTCCCCTGCAACCCTCACATCATGTTTTCAACATCGAGATACACTATCACCTCCTTGACCGACCATTGGCCGTACAAGTATCCTACGGTATCGCAAATGAGAGACGCTCAATTGTACATGGCGAAAGATACGCATATAAAAGGTCGCCGAGTTGTTGGATGTCAACAATGTAAATTTCTGGTGCCCGTTGACAAGTGGCCATACAACGCGAATCCCAGTGAAGAACACGCAGATGTATGCCCACACTGTCCCTTTTCGAAGCAATACCGACAATACGTTGCAGAGCGTGAACAGGAAAATAGACGGAGCAAACATGTCTCGCCGAAGCAGCACGTCTCGCCGAGCAAGCCCGCATCGCAAAGCAACACGAGGAAGCCCGTCTAGCCAAGGAACGTGTACAACAACAAAAGGAGCGAGCAGAGGCCGAAGCAGTCCGCATTGCCAAGGAACAACAAGAGGCCGAACAAGCTCGTTTAGAAGCCTTCGCATGCAGACGTTGCCCAGCGAAGTTTCCTAGCAACACCAAGCTGCATATCCACGTGCAAGATCACCACCAGAAGACCGAAAAGCCTGCAAGCGAGATCAAAATATCCTCACCAAGCGAGCCGGCAATGCCTACACCGAACGAGCCCGCAAAAACTACACCAACCGCAGCATCTGCACCAATAACACCCCCTCTACACCAAAAGCGAGTCCGCAGAACTCACACCAAGCGAGACCGCAGTACTTACACCCCCTGCAACACCTCCACCAACGGGTGAGCCAGCATTGGTGCTCACACCACCTATCAGCCAGTCAGAATTGACCTCCGATACCTCACTTCCTTTGACTCCACCTGCCACTCCAATATCCACGTCAAATGCAACACCACGAAAGCAGATATCCTGGGCCGAAATAGTCTCACGCCCAGTCGTTGCACCAAAGCCTTCGCGTCTCCCAGTGCCTACAACAAGCACCCCAAGCATCACACCAAGAACGATGCGCATTCTCGAACCATCTCCTCCTCCTCCTACCAAGCCAAGATCACTGCATACTTCAGGCCTGCAGCCAATCAGAGCAAGCCGATTAGTCAGGGCTCGAAAACGCCGAATCCGAGGAGTTTTCAGCAGCATATGCCTGCGGAATCGAACCGCGCCAAATCCACCCCCAGTAAGTGGTCTGAGAAATCGGCCATTTTACCATACAAACCATCGACCTTCTCCCGCCTATCCACTTCAGAGATATCGAGCATCCTGCCATACAAATTGCCCGTCATCTCTGACCGCCTACACCGTTCACCTACCCCACGAGCTCCTTTCGGCATCTCCGCCTCATGCCACAGCTGCCGCATCTGCAGCGGTACTTTCGGATCGAACAATGGCCTGCATCGGCACCTACGAGCAATCCATTTCGGCCATGCACCTCGCCATGGATCTGAGAAGCATGCGCCCGGGCGCAATACCATGGCTTGGAGATCCTTGACCTCTTGACGGAGAAACAGGCCGTTTCCTTACTTCTTTTCATGTATTACTAATAGATTTCTCGATGGATGGATCGCATGTCCCCGCCACGCGGCACAACGAGGGCGTTGTGGTCTTCTTTCGTTGGTGGCATCTGTTACGGTAAACCTCCACATAGGGCTGGAGTCAGGATATCTTGACAAGAACGGACTAGCGCCTTGGCAGCCTGGTCCATATCTCGCACTCTGCCTTCTAGATAGTAACAATACATAGGGCTGGAGTCAGGATATCTTGACAAGAACGGACTAGCGCCTTGGCAGCCTGGTCCATATCTCGCACTCTGCCTCCTAGATAGTAACAATAAAACTACATTATTCATCACATTATTATTCAATACGTTTTATCGTAACATTGTCGAAATGATAATTTTGTTGTAATCATGAAACGATTGAAATTTCGATAATTCGTCAAAACGAAAATTTGTTTTTCGTTTTTTTTTCAAATAATGACGTCAATGTTTAAATGCGAAAACTATGATCAAAAACTTTTTGTCGTGAATTTCATAATTGCATTTCGCGAATATCATTTTTTTTGAAAAATAAATTATCGAATGTCGATGATTTTTGTCGTTTGATTGACAGAATATTTTCTTTATTGTTTTATTCGAAACGTCAATTTTCACACGAATAAATTTAATCGAATCGAAATGTTGCAAAACAAAAATTTTCATAAACGTTTTGCGTAATCGTTTGAATGATTCGAAAATTTCGAAAATCAAAACTCGTTCGATAATCGTTTTTATTGTGATTTTTATTTCGATTTCGTTTTTTTTTTAATTTTTTCTTGTGAAGCTTTGTTGATTTTTTTAGCATTTTTCGAAATTAAAAATAATGTCAATTTATTGAAATTCTTGATGAATCGTTTATAAAAATTACACAATTCGAAAAATTCGAAAATTTCGAACACGTTTTTAAATACAAATCAGTTTTGTATGATTTCGATTTTGTTTTAATTGCATTTGCATTTTTTTCGATGAAACGATAAAGTTCAAAAATTCGATATTATTTTTAAAAAATTTACACTTTTTCATGTTAAGAAAGAATTTGTGTTTTTTTAAACGATTTAATATTCATTTGACGTTTTCGACGTGTTATGTTTCGTTTTTGAAATAAATGATTATATCGTTCAAATAAACAATGACGAACAAATTTAATCGTTCGATCAAAATTTTGTTGACGAAATTTTGAAACGTTGCAAATGCATTAATGAAATCGAAAAACATGACGATATATTCAAAATGTTCGTATCGTGTTTTGAACGTTGTTTTTCATTCGTTTTTTTTTAATACGAAATCGATTGTAAATCGTTATCATGTCAAGATTTGTATATTTGCGAATTTTGTTTAGACGATTCAGATTTTCATCGATTAATGATAGAAAATATCTATTTTTGATCGTTAAAAAATTAAGATTTCTGTAATTTACGCACAATCGTAAAGTTTCGTTTTTTTTTAACGAACAAAATTGAAACGTTCGCAAAGAAAATGAAAAATTTGATAAATTCGTTTTTCAAATGTTTATTCAAATATGTTCGCAAAATTTTGAATTCGTTTTCGAACAATGCGTAAATGAATTCATACGATGATTTTTTGTTTGATTTTAAATTTATTGCGTGATTATCGAATTCGTGATCAAATAATTCGTATGTTTTGTTCATCATTTGTCATTCGAATTTTTTTCAAAATTTCAAATAAAAAATTTTTGATATTTTTTTCATTTTCGAAAAAGCAAAATCGATTTGTGATCGTCGTTCGATGTATACGTCATTCAAAATATTTTATTTTTTTCAAAAATTATTTGTACGAACATGACGAAAACATGTTTTTTTTTTTTTGAAAATTGCATTGATTAATTTTTTTATTCGATTTTCTCGATACGATTCGTAATGAAAAAAAATAATTTTACAATCATTGATTACGATTCGATTTTGTCGATGTTTCAATTTATATCGATTTCAAATAATTGTATTCAGAATAAGTTTAAAATCAATTTCAATCTAAATCTGTTTTTAAAAAGTTATCGTTAAAAAAACGATTCACATCGTTTTCATTTTGTATTTCGAAAAATGCACGAAATAAATTTCATAATTTTTGAACGAATGATTTTTATGATCATTGTTTCGCAATTCGATACGTTGAATGATTTTAATTCGAATCGTTTAACAAATTTATGATTTATTAAATTGATTTTTGTTTTTGAATTCATAACGAAAAATTTCGAATTTCAATTTGCTTTTCTCGTCAAATGTTTTATTCATTTTGATTTTTGTTCTTTTTGCATTTGATCATAAAATTTTCTATAACGACGTTTTGCGTTTTTGATTTCGATATTGAACGTATTGAATTCGTTCGAATTTGAAAATTCGAATTTTCGATCATTTGTTATTGAATTTTTTTGTGTCAATTTGATTGAAAGTTATCAAATCGATTATTTTTTTGATTTTGATTCATGAAAAATCTTTTCGAATGAACGAATATTCGATTTGACATTTTTACATTTTTTGATGTTGCATTCAAATTTATCGCAATTTATGTATCGATCGTTGTTCTATATTTTTGTATTCGATCTTGATTCAACGTCATAACTTTTTAATTTGATTGATTTGTGAAATATTATGCAAAAAATAAGTATTACTTACATAATTACACGAAAATATCGAAATGAAAAGCAAATACATGAAATCTGCAAAAACATATGTAGAAAATTTGATTTCTTGAATGCGTCAAGTCGAATTTCGATTTTAACATTCGATGTGATAAAATAACGATGTTAATTCGATGTTAATTTTGTCAAATGTTGAATTCGATGTACGTTTGTCACGTATTTTTCGTTTTTTTTCAGTTTCGTCTCGAAACGATCAACTGAATTCGTTTTTTTTGATGAACGTTTTGCGCGATCTAAATGCGCTGTTGAATGACGTTGAATTGAATGATGAATGAAATGAAAAATAAATTCGAAATGCTGTGAAATCGATTTCGTTCGCGAAATCGATTCGTCAAAAATCGTGAAAAATCAAATCGATTTACGATGAAATAAACAATTTGATCATGTTAATGAAATCATCGTAACAATGTTTAACGTTTTGATATTTTCGCGTATGCGAAAATTCGTGTGTACATTGCATGCGATAAAGCGTGAATGTAATGCATGTTTTGAAAAATAATCAGTTAATTCGTTTCGTCAAAAATAGTTTCGACGAACTTTAATAAATAAAAATTGTAAATTTGACTTAACGCGTCAACAATCTTGAAAATTTTGTTATGTGCAACATCAAATTGATATCACGAGACGAACAATTTGAACAAATCGATAAAATTTTTTTATCATCACGATTAACACGTTGATTGTTATCGCATATACGACGTTTGATTCGTACATTGCATTTAACGAAATGTGCATGTATTAAATTTTCTGAAAAACAAATATTTTGAACGAATTTTACAAATAGTTTCGCGTGTCATTAATAAGCAATTGAAATTTTGTTGAAAAATTCGTAAATGTTCGAATTTTTTTGACAATTTGTTGTTTATTTAATTTATTGCATAACATTTTACATTATTATTCATTGTTCAATAAAATTTGACGACAATTTTTGAAAATGTTTTTGACACGATTCATTTTTCATGCGACGTAAATTCTGACTGCAAACAACGCGAAATGATAACGAAACGAATGACAAAAAAAAAAAACGTTGAAATCAATTTGAAAATGAATTGTAACGAATTCGATGACAATTTTTTGATCGATCATAAACAATAAAATTCATGATTTAATCGTTTCGCAAAACAGATTTCGCTGTTTTTGAATTAATTTCGTAAAAACATTCACGATGCTTTGAACATTTTCAAATTCGTCATCGTCGACATAATATCAAATTCGATTATAAAAATTTCAATTCGATCATTTGCAACGATATTGAAAACGATGATAATGATATCGAAATTATAATACATCATCGAATTTTCATTCAAACATTTCGTTTGCGATAATCGATTTTGAAAAATCGTTATGTTGTTTTTTTCAACGAATTTCTAGAATTTTTTTTTAACAATCAAAAATGAAAAATTGAATGAACGTGCATATCGTCGAGCAATTTCAATTCATAAACGAAATTTTTTTTCTTGATCATTTTGTATGAATTCAGTTTTTTGTCGTTCAGTTTATTTGACGAGCGAATTGTTTTTATGTGACGACGATTCAATCAAACGTAATTTTTATTTCAAAATTTATTGAAAAACGAAATTTGTTGATTTCATTTGAGCAATTATTTTTTGTTTTGCATCGACAACATGATTTTGACGTATTCGATGATACGATTCATTTTTTCGACAATGAATTCGTCTTGTTGAATCAACAGACGTTCTTTAGTGATTTCGTAATTTTCTAAATTTGATTCAAAAATCATTCGAAAATGATAATTTTTATTAATGAAAAATAAAATGAATTCGATGATTGTTGAAACATCGTTGTTGTCAGCGAATTTCATGATATCAATTCAATCAATTCAATCGTTTTGACGATAATTGCAATACAAACGCAATCGAATTTCGATATTTTGATTCGTTCGCTCGATTTAATCATCGATTTCAAATTGAAAAACAATGAACAGTTTACATTTGATTCTTAATCGTTTACAGAAAATCTTTCAGATTCGATTTACGAACTGATCATTTCGATTTGAAATAATGAATGAAAAATAATTCATGAATACGAAATACATAATGAAACAATATTTTGACACAAATTTGAATTGTTAAATCATCGTCATTAATCACGCAAAAAACGTAATGACGTTTCTTGATTAAACGATCGATAATAATACAAATGACATTATTGTTTTTGAAATCAGATAATTCAATTATGAAATTCATCGATATATCAATTTATCGTTGACTAAAAATCGACAATAAAATTAACAATTCGTGACGATCATCGTGTAAAATTTCGATCGTTGACATTTGTGACAATTACGAATATAACGTTTGATGAATAATTTCATACTAAATCAATAATAATAACGTTTAATAAGTTTTTCAATACGATTCATGTTCGAACGTGCACAGAAAAATTGATCGTGAACGTCACGAATTATTTCAATCATCAGATTTAATTGATTCGACATTCATAAATTTTCGTTTTTAAAAAAATTTCGTTTCGATCGAAACAATTTTGCAAATTTATTTTTTCGTTGATGATTTGCTTTATCGATCAAAATTTGACGATAATTAATACAATTTTCGTTTTTCGATTGATTTGCATGACGCGTTCGTATAAATCGTTTTGAGCGTCAATCGAACATAATTGCAATCGAAAAAAAATGACAACAAAATTTGCTTTTTATAAAATTTACGTTCGTCGTTTTCGACGAAACGAAATTCAGACATTTTAATCAGAACATTCGTTTTGACGTTTTTGATTTCGAATTGATATTGAATTTTGATATTGTAATTCGCTAAAATTTCGACTCAACGTATTTGACGAAAAGTGAATTTTTTGTTTGTCATAAAAATTTTCAAATTTTTGTGATCGATGTAAATTTCGATTAATTCGTCAATATTTTCGAATTCGAATTTTCAATGTTTCAAACATCGAATAATGATCAGAAATTTTTTGTCATATATTTCGTAATTGCATTCGACAAAAATCATTTTTTGTTGAAAAAGTCATCGAATGAAAAATTTCGTCGTCGTCGTATTGAAATAAAATTTCATTTAAACATCAATTTGAAAAATCGATTTTCAAAATAATTTTACGATTGCGATCGTAATGTCGAAAATTGAAATTTCGATTATTTGTTTTTCAAAATTTCGAATGTTTCGTTAACGAAATCGATTCATTCGAAATCAATTTTTTTTCGATCATTCGAATTAAAAACTTGACGAATTTCGAAAACGCTTTGATGAAACGTCGATAAAAATTGCAAAAATTCACAAACGTTTGCATTTTTTTCATGTCTGTTCGAACGAATTCAATTGACGATATTTTGCATTTTTTTGAAATTCATGCGTAAACTTTCTGTCGATAATATGATTTTAAAAAAAAAAATTTTCGTTTGAAAAAAATTCGCATTTTTTGATATCGATTTGAAAATCAATTTCTTTCAATTTTTGAAAAATTTGAATGAAATGTCGTTCATGTTGTTTTCGAATTTTGTTGTAAATGAATATATCATTCAAATACATTTGACAAAAATGATTAATATATTTAAACAGCAAATCGTTCATGTAATGTTGTCAATTGATCGAGTCATTGATAAAATCGAAAAACAATACAATGATATTTGTAAATATTTAACGAACATATGAAAATAATAAAATTTTCGCTTTGTGGTTCATTCGAAATTTATTGAAAATCGATATAATATTCAATTTGAACAAAAATTTACAATCGATAATTTTAACGAGAATTTTTTCGATCAACGAGATAAAATAATTATTACGTTTGATTATGACGTTCAATTTTCGATAATTCACGCACAAACGAAATTGTTCATTCGATTTGACGACGAATAAAATAAACGAAACATAAAACGTCTTGTTTGAATTGATAAATTTTTTTGAAAATTATCGTGTAAATATTTTCAAAAATTTCGAGTTTTTTGAACGATAAAAATAAACTCGATTTCGAAACAATTGATTCGAATTTTCGATCAATTCGATTTTGTGATCGTAAAATTTATAAAAAATAATTTGTTTGTTTTTTCGAGTTGAATACACTTTCGAAACGTTTAAAAAATTCAAAAATTTTACGTTTCAATTTTTCAACGATTGCTTTCATGATTTTAAAATTTTTTTTGAAATTTAAATCAAAATCAATTTTTATTTTGATCAATTTCTTTTTGACGTTGTCAATAATTTCGTTTAATTTCTTCATAATCAATGAAAAAATTTTGATTTTTTTTTTTTTTTTTAAATTTTGTTAAAAATTGAAAAATCGTCGCGTCGATGAACGTCACGTTCAACGATATATCAAAATCGAAATTTTGTTCGTCATTTTCAATTTTCGAAATTGTAATTTTAAATCGTCTATTAAATCGACGTGCAAATTTCTTGAAAATGTCAAATTTTTTTATTGAAACGTTAATTAGATTCGATTTTTGAATTTCGCGTATGATTTTCGTTTTTCGTTTTTTTTTGAACGACTTATTCGATGAATAATTCTTGTTTATTTTTTCAATGACATATTTGAAATTTGAATTCAAAAATTTTTTTATTGATTGTTCGTTTTTTCGAGTTTTTCTTACAGTAAAACGAGAAAAGTCGTTCGAAAAAATGTCGAAACTGATCGTTTTTGCAATATTTGATATTTTGAACGCTTGTCGACGAAAATGACGTTAAAAATCGTTTCGAAAATGACAAATAAAGCGTTTTATTCGAGTGTTTGTTCGAATTAAATAATTTCTGAAATATAAACGAACGTGATAACAAAAGAAATTTCAACGCGATCACAATGATTCGAAATGAAATAACATTCGTCGTCAATCATATTGAAAATTATTTCATGTTTGTTCATTCAAGATTTTTTAAAATCAGCGAATGTTTTTTATTCTGATGATAAACAATGAGACGAAAAATTCTGAATGATTTTGTATCGTCATTTTGAACAATATCTGATGAATAATAAATTTGATTTTCGTTTTTTCGAAATTAAAAACTCTTTTGAATCGCGACAAAAAATTGAAATTAATTTTAATTTATAGCGTATTTTTTGCGCAATTTCTTCATTAATGAAAACGTATTCAAAAACATCGATATCAATTAAATTATGAATTATGATTTTATCGTTCGAAAACAGATTTATTTTTTAATTAAAAATTTACAATGAAATTCGTTAAAGATGTTATGCTAAAAATTTCGTGAACAAATTCTGATAATTTTTTTCGCGTTTTCGAAAAAAAATTGTTAATTTTTCGATTCAACGTCGAATGTGATTGAAAACATCGAAATTTATATTATCGTCGTCGATGTTTGAAAAATTATCGTTGATCAAAAAATGATTTGCAAATTAAACATTTTTTGTTTAATCAAATTGTCGATTCAATTATCAAATGACGGTCAAAAATGCATTTTTTATCAATGATTTTTTTCATCACATTTTCGACATTTTTTTTTCAATTTAGACGATTAAAACAAACAATGACAATTTTATACGTTTTTTTCTTTAAAAAGTCGTATATTTAGTTTTCAAATTTTTTATGTATTGTTCATTGCGACGAGTTCGAAAATTTAATTGATTGATCGATGATCTGTTTTTAATGAAAAAAAATGTTAATTTTAGCATCGTTGTTTTTGATGCGACGATATTTGTTATTCATAATTTGAAATTTGCGAAAATAATCGTTAAAAATTTCATAATCGTTCAAAACAACGTCGACGTGTCAAGTTTTGTTGTGATTTTTTTCGAAATCGTGAATTTTGTTTTTCTCATTTTTTTGAACAATTGATTGATTAAAAAAGAAGAAATTCGAAATAAAATTCGTTGAAAAATTCAATGAATTTCATTTTCAAATTATCGTATTGACGACGAACGTTTCGAAAATGATCAACATCGATATAAATGTCGTTCAAAACTTAAAGATTTCATCAATTGATTCGAAAAATTGCGTTTAATTTCGTGTCGAATATCGATATGTTTCAAATTTTTTTGTTCAATCAATAATTGCAAAAATTTTTGAATTTATCACGTATCAGTCGAAATTGATTTTCAATTTATCAATGATTTATTTTTT